>JACEFZ010020076.1:0-245000 GCA_014155875.1 Cepaea nemoralis
AATCCGCCTCCAACCTTTTCCTTCCCGGAAGGTACTCTAACTGTGGAATTATACGTTTTGAAGTAACAACGACCACCGCATCAAACGTGTCGTTGAGCTTCTGAGAATTTCCAGGAACATCAGTGGCTGATGATCCGACTGAACCCGAAACTTACTCCAACGAATATGGCTGAAATTTTTGCACTGCGCCCATACAGGGCAATCAATTCTCTCCGACGGTTTGAATAATTCCTCTCCGCCTGTAAAGTTTCTTACTTGCGTATGCCACAGTTTTCAAAACCGAGCATCGTCTTTTCTTCCTGTAATAAAGCGGCTCCAATTCCAATCGCACTCGCATCCGTTCTCAACACAAAATGTTGTGGAAAGGTCAGGGAGCTGTCATACAGGTTTAGCTGACCAAGGCCTCCTTTAACTGCTATATGCATTCCTCACATGCTGGTGTCCAATGTTTTGAATCCGTATCCCTTTTTCAAGGTTTCCGTCACGGAGCTCCAGTTCAGTGAAATGTGGGATAAATTTGTGGTAAACCCACACAACGAGATGAAAAGATCGCACATCCTTCTTCGTTGTTGGCCTTGGTGCTTTCTGATTTTCTCCAGGTTCTTCTCTTCTGGACAATGTGTCCTGGAGTGATGGTGTGACCTAGAAATTCCAGAGTCCTGGTACCAATCATGCACTTTGGTTGGACGAGCATTGAAGCGCGCTTCCTGAGATCTATTAAACCTCTCTCCAAGGATTGTAGTGGTCATCCACGCTGTCACTGGAATCAATAATATCATCCATGAATGAGAAATGAATGTACGGATCCTGTCGGATCTAGTAAAGTCCTCATCATGCTTGTAAACACACTAGGTGCATTGCTGAGTCCTAAGGGCATGACCTTGAATTCGTAGTGTCCACTGGGTGTACTGGCAAGCTAACAGTGGTCGAATCTCCGGTTTGACTGGTATCTGATAGTACCCCCGACTCAGACGCACCTTTGAAAAGTACTGATGCCCTTATGGAGCCTAGCGAATAACTGAGTTGGATTCGGCAAAGGTTCAACCTGAACCTGTGTATGACTGTTCAGCAGTCGTAATCTATACACAACCTGTGTTCTCCACTTGGTTTGCGTAACAAAACTACCCCCGGCATTGTATGGGGTGTGGATGGTGCATCACGTCATCCTCTCGCAGTTTTTTGTATTTCCTCCTCCAGGGCCTTTCTTTAGAGAATGGCACTGGGTAAACCTTTTGACGAACCGGCTCCTGTGTGGTCAAAGTCATCTCGAACTCCACCAACCTCGTTCGTCCTGGTTTATCAGTCAGTATCTCCTTATGAGACTTGAGAACCTGGGTTATCTTTTTCCCTCTCCTGGAGGTCAGATCAGGGTTCCTTGTACATCCCTATAGGTTTCCTGGTGTACCAAGGGATATTCCCTGCCCTCGTTGGTTCCCACTTCTGTCTCCACTGCACTGCCATTGCCTGAGGTGAGCTGCCTTGTCTCCTGGTCCTCTCTTCGTATTTCCGCAAGAGATTGATATGGAAATCTTCGACTTTCCCCGATCCGGATCTGATAGTTGGTTCTGGATATCACCCTTTCCACGGGAAATGGTCCTTGCCAACCTATCTCCAGTTTGTTGTTTCCCGTTGGGAGTAGCAACAAACTTTATCTCCACCTCTAGAGATCTTTCTTTAGACCTACGGTTGTAGTAAGCCGCATGTCTTTTCCTGGCCTTTTTCAAGTTTTGATTTGCCAGAGTCCATCCCTTATGGAGTTTTTCTTTCAGTTCCTCCACGTATTGATAGGATGAGATCACTTCTTCTGACGTCCCCTCTTCAGTCCAACTCCTCAACATGGCTTCCAACGTCCTTTGATTGGACGACCAAACAGCAACGTAGCGGGTGTGTCCTGTTGAGCCATGAGGAACTTCCCGATAGCAAAGAGTGCTGCTGGGATATATTCATCCCCCTATTAGGTTTTTCCTGCGCTAGTTTCCTGAGCATTGTCATCACGTGCCGTTGAAACGCTCTACTTGTCCATTGGCTTGAGGTTGGTAGGGCTGGTATGTAGGGTGGTTAGAGTGAAACACCCTAAATACCTCCTCCATGAGTTTTTCACAAAACTGAGATCCATTGCCGTCAGAATTTGATCCGGAAAGCCTAATCTGGTAAAGGCCTCCATCAGTGCGTCCGCCCTCTTTTTCGAGTCAATCGTGGTCAACGGTATAGCCTCACCCCACATTGTACAGCAATCCACCTTGTGAGTATATACATGTTCCTCTTCCTAGTCCTGGGAAGTGGACCCACGATATCGATGGCTACCCTCTCGAAAGGAGTTCATGATGGGCCCTCAACCCAACATCACCGTGCTGTCCAGTGTTTTCGGTGCCACCCTCTGGCACTCAGGGCATGACTTCACATACCGACGCACATCATCTGTCATTCCCGGCCAATAGTAGTGGCGAAATCCGCTGCATGGTGGCGGCAATACCCATGTGTCCACTAAAGGAGATGGTATGCCCATATGAAGAATCTGGGACCGATGAGCTTTCGGGACGACCAACTGACCGTATAGGTTGTCTCCCCTTCCTGCTCTCCTGTAGAGTATCCTATTCTTCATGTATACTGCCCGTCCTGGTGGATCAGCACTTTTCTGCAGCTTTTTGTAGCAAGGACGTAAAGTATCATCCTCACTCTGGGCAGTTCGTAGCTCCCCCGGCATTGGGTTAGTCACAATTGCGTCTGCCTCTTCCGTTTTCGTCTGAGAGCGAGTCTGCATTGCTCCCATATGGATGGCTCCCTGGGCATTCCCCGAAAGACATACCGCAACCTAGGATGACTGAAAATGGATCGGTCAATACAGCGGCCTTGATGGTGCCGGTGACGTACCTTGACCGAATCTCCACATTAGCAATGGGCAACTTCATGGTTACAGCACTCTTCTGTGCAGGCTGTATATCCAATGTTTCACCTGTGAATTGTTTCTGGATGTACCAGATCCGCAGAAATCACGGCCTCCCCGTCCAGTCCTGTGTCGTATAAACACTCCACTTGACGACCGTTAACCTCTACCAATTCCACTACAGGTGGTTTTTCCTGGTCTGGAGTCTCTTCCTCGGCCCTCGACCTGTTCGGTGGGCTCCACCTTAGGTTTTCCTGAGCACACGACGAATTGGTGTCTCCTGACTTTCCCCTGCAGTCAATAGCATTGTGCGTGTTTGCTGACATTGGTTGCACCATTTCCCCTGTCCTAGATTTTCTATTGTCGGACTTGAATGAGCTCTCCTTGGTGGCGAGCTTCCTTGTTGACCTTGTCATTTTCCGTGACAACCTCCTTGGAAGTCACTTGACATGCTGCAAGAGTGGTTCTTAGCCTTCGATTTTGCAGTCCCTCGTATTGTGAGAGGGTGACTTACAAATTGAACACCACTTCTCCGACCACGGTCGTTTAGGTGTAGAGCTTGAAGTGCTCTTGCTTCCCTCCTTCTTCTTCTCTGAACTATCCTCTGATTTTTGCACATAAGGTTCCCACTTTTTTGTTCCTGAGTTTTGGCTTTCTTCTTGTCATGTTTCTCTTGACTTTTGGTGTTGGTGGAAAGGTTTTCCCCTGCCTCCCCATGTACCTCGACGAACCGTTCTGCTAATTTAGTCACGAGGTCAATACTTCTCGCTCCTTGTTCTCCCAGGAACGTCCTGAGAGGTTTAGACATTTGCTTCTTCAGCTGGTCGACCACCATGAGAGCTCTTCCAACTCTCATAGTCATGTGCGAACCCAGCCAAATCCATCCACTTTGGAGATAAGATTTAAGACGCAAACTGTAGGCGCAAAAAACTCTCTCCGGTTCTCGTTTCGCTGCTCGAAATTTTTTCCGGTAGGTATGTGACGTAACCTCGAATCGTTTCAGCAGAGCCGTCTTTAACTCATCATAATTGTTCTCATGTCCTGGTGGCAGGCGAGTATAAACCTCGTATCCCGTCCCGCGTAATCCCTGGGATAGCTTAAGATTCCATTTGTTACGCTCCAGCCCATAGCAACTGACATAGCCTCGAAGCGTTGAAGGTATTGGTCAATCTTCTCTTTGTCCCCTCGTAGACCGCTAAAGGAAACTTTCATAGCATGGTACCCTGTCCACCTACTGGTGTTGATCCTGGGATGGAGGAACCTCCAACTGCTCTCCTCAGTTTCTCCATTAGATTGACTCTTCAACTCGAGTTCCCTCATCCGGGTACTCGTGCTCCTTTCTGTGCTTCCTGTTCAGCTTCTAATTTCCTAGCTGCTTGCTCAGCTTCAATTTCCTAGCTGCTTGCTCAGCTTCCAATTTCCTAGCTGCTTGCTCGTCTTCTCAAATCCTTTCTCAATTCCAGCTCGGCCTTTCGATCAGCCCTTTCTTCTGCTTGACGATACTCTCTCTCCACTTCCTGTATGTAATCCGTTAGAGCAGACCCAGCGCCAATCCATTTCTTCCCCCCTTGCCTTTAATTCTGCTATGCTAAGTTTAGGGGTGGCCATTATACAGAGAGGTAAGCTAGCAGGTCTAGTACAATATAACTGCAAATTACTATACCGATATATGAACAAATACTATAAATCTAGATATTACCACACACAGTACATTCACTCAGTGACAAGAGTAGAATCAGGACCACAGACCTATGCAGACGTGTGAAGTGTGAACAGGTAAGATATTAGTCCTAACCCCTATCCACATTCCTCTAGCTGGATTCTCCAAATGATATCTCCCTTTTATAACTAAGGATCCCGTGTCAAAGAATACCCGTTGTCAGAAGATCCCCTGTCAAAGGTTCCTGCTTGGCAGGAGATCTCGCTGTCCAAGGATTTCGTTTACGGGAGATCCCGCTGTCCAAGGTTCGTTACGAGAGATCCCCTTTCCAATATCACGTTTACAGAGATCCCGCTGTCCAAGAAATCACGTTTACGAGCCCCCAATAATGTCGTGTCCTCCTTAAAGTGTCGTCCCTGGAGTGAGGAGATCCGACACCCACATTATAATATTTTTTTCCTCCTCAATATTCTGGAGAATCCACCAGCTTCCGTCCACACACACTCCATCAGCCTATGGACACCTTTCCTATCACTCTCTCACTGTCGTACTATGCCCCCTTCTCATACTTCCCCAACGCAACATACTCAACAACTCTTGCTTCTAAAATTAATAAAGATTAATTATTATTAAAATAAAGTGTAACGTATATGATACTTTCGTGTATGTGAGAAAATGTGGTGACGTGTTTTCTATAAAGTGTGTAGACTCTGACTCTCAGACATCAACTCAGTCAGCTGATCACAGCAAAGATAGACCACAGCACGTTACGTCAGAACATGTACGTCTCACCCTTGCCGGAACCATCTTGCCGGATACTGCTTTGCCTCTGTAGACCTCTGGTAATCCAATTTCATGAACATCCGAAATAGACACCGGTGGTATTAACAGTTAATCACGGACCGGTTGCACTCTACACAATGTCCGTTCCTAATGTTCCTAACAAACTGCACAAGTCTTTGGTAGTGTACGCAGTTAGTTAGTTAGTTAGTTAGTCGACAGATCATCCTCGTTGCACATCGAACCATTCAGTCCATAAGTGCTAATTACTAATGTTAATTGTTACTGTACTAACACTAGGTACTCTTAGCCGGTTCTCGGTTCGTTACTACTGTCCTGATGCTGTGTGGTGCATCAGTATGCATCACTCTCTTTGATGAATCAATTTCCTTCTAGCGTAAGTTACGTTTCTGTAGGCAACTTATTGACTCTTGAACTGTGTTCTTCAGAATGGGTTTTTAATTCTTTCCCAGAAACTTGTAGAGTTTCCTTGGATCTGGTAGGGAACCTAGGATAGAAACAACACATCTGGTGATAGTACTAGTCACTGATCCCTTCGGGCTGAGTGTAAGCCTATCACCTTGCTTAATGATCTTTAGCTAACTAGACTTAGTCACTAGAGCAGATTAGCTTACCCACCTAGAGCCGAATCAGGCTAGTGACAAAGAAAAATATCAGCAACCAGAATGCGGAACCCCGCCCACCAGGGACACCTACGGGAAGATCCCAATTATCCCTCATACTCAATTCTCAACTAGTAAAGCTTATCAACACTTCACTAATCTATTTTAGCTAACAGAGCCAAGTATCACTTCACTACTCTAGCTAGTTTCCACTAACAGTGCTAATCATCACACTATAGTTTAACAAGGCTACTGCCTAAAGTAATTATAACGAATATATTATAATAGGTTATACCTAAATGGCACTACTGCAGTCCTATCAATCATATCTACTCTGCCATTATAGGCACGTGGCAAAATTAAGTCACTAATTAACACACTGTAGAATATTATTTCCACTAAGCACTGCAGTGCCCTGGCACTCTGACTAGAGCATTATTCAAGTCCACCCTAGTTGATCTCAACTCGAGTTTATATGGCAAACTACCAAAGTTTCCACGTGACGTTTATCCTTTACTCCCCCACCAGGTGGCACAGTTTGGAAATCATCCCCTGTCAAGAACTATTTTTCCTGGCTTAAATCCTGTCAAAGTTGTCAGTAATTGCCTACATTCTCAAAACAAGCCAGCTAGTTTCTGTAAACTCCCAACAAAGAGTTTCGATACCAAGCTGCCAATCATCTTGATGTGCCGGAAACCAAGAATTGACAGATGCACTGTTTTCCGTACTAGGTACTTCCGTTTTACATCTGCCCCTGTGATCTCACGGCTTCCATCTGCATTCAAATGTTGACAAACTTGTCACTCTTCTGTTGCGTGGTGACAATCCCAGCAGCCATTTCCGTCTGATGTCCGGCAGTATAGATGACAAACGGAACCATTCCATATCCTTCTCCCTCACCACCAAATGTGTTTATGGGCTGACACGATGTAACCTGTACAACTGTGTTTACTCTGTAGTACAAATAGATGTCGCTGGTCGATCGTCCGCTTAATCCGAAAATCCTCTGTAATAATCAACCGGATAAACACACGGTTTCATTTTGTGACAGTTACCTCAACATTATAGACAGGTTACTTCTACACACATAGACAAGTTACTTCTACACATATAGACAAGTTATTTCTACACATATTGACAAGTTATTTCTACACTTATTGACAAGTTACTTCTCCACATGTAGACAGGTTACTTCTACACATATAGACAGGTTGCTTCTACACATATAGACAGGTTGCTTCTACACATATAGACAAGATACTTCTACACATACAGACAAGGTGGTCATCTACAGGTCTATGGATGGGGTGGGCTTTGTTGTACACATTTTGACCAGAAGTTAATCTACATTCTTGTAGATGAGTATCTTATTAGATGTGAAAGTTGGAGGGGAAGAGATGTAAGGGAAGACCAAGAGAGAAGATGTTGGACAGTTTGACATTATGACGTGGAGGATCATCAGTATTACCAATGATTGGCAGCACACAAGACGTGAGGGCTGTGGCAGACATGATAACAGACGCCACATGGCATTGTAAGAAGAAGTATCCATATGTGATATGAGTTTGTATGTTTAGATGTTAGGATGTGGTGTCTCTGACCACCCTTCTGTCTGTGACAGGACAGAGCTGGACATCGGCAAGCTGGTGGCTGCAGCAGAAGTGCTGTCTGGAATACACAACTACCTCTGCTTTACCAGTCACAGAAAGATAAATGATGACAACCTGCCACATCCTGTCAAGATGTTGACCATAGGGGTCAAACGTGGCCAGCCTTTTGGGCATCGCTTTCAGAAGTATTCCACGTGTTTAGGAGACAACATAGAATTCTGGGATATACATGTTCACTCCAGGTCATTTATGTATAGACAGGTAAGGTTCCTTTTTACCAAAAAAAAATGTCATTTATGAATAGACAGGTAAGGTGTTTTTTTTATTTAATAGACAATAAGAATTGTGTGTAGAGACAGGTGGGAAATATTTGGATATTTGTTTAAATAGTTATTTAGAAAGTTGAGTGTTGTTTAAATAGACTGTCGAGAGTTGTTTAAATAAACGTGAGAATTGTGTGTGTAGACAGATGGAAACTATATGGAGAGTTTTATTTAGAGTTGTTTATGTATACCATAATGGTTGTTTACAAAGACAAGTTGGAGCTGATTACATCAACAGATAAGTAGTGTTTAACTTGAGGAGTGAGTTATGTATTTTAATAGATGAGTGAGTTATGCATAACAACAGGTGAGGGAATTATATTTATAAAGTAGGTAAATTGTAGGTACAGTTGGAAAATAATTGTTTAAACAGACAGGTGACACTTGTGTGTATTGATGGATAAGACTGTTTTTATGTGTAAAGATGCATGAGACAACATGGGGTTGTTGAGACTTATTTAAATAAATTCTGGTTCCGTCGCCCTGCTACTGAGTGAGTGCATGGGCAACACTGTGAGCTGTTAAATTCGCAGGGAATGCTTTTACATATGTCCTGTACAGTGACTTGCATGTTCAGAACAATGGCTACCGGCTGTTGCTGAATTGACTGAGTTGCCTTTTCAGTTTACGAGTGAAATTTTCAGGAGACTCCCGGGAGTCGGCGCTGAAGCTGCGGAGTTCGTGCTTTGTGCGACACTTTCGGCGGGTCGCCCTGTGGTAAAAGACCGAGCCATGTGAGAAAACCCGGGTCAATGAGGTCTCTCTGGTGACTGCCGAGTCCATCGACGATGAACTGTGGTTTTCGTGGATTAATTGTGTGTTGGCTTTCTGGTGGCGGCATTATGCACAGTGCACCTGTGCGGGCTGTTGGATTGCCGAGACTCCTGCCTATTCCACTTTTCACATTGGACAGTGGGGAGCATATTGTGTGATATTCACTGGCACAGGAATGGAGCATAATGGGGAGGAACCTTGCCGTGAAGTTCAAACCTCGACTAACTAACTAAACTAACTAACTATTTCAATAAATAGGTGAAAATATATAGTTGTGAGTTGTAAGATGGGTGAACATTTTGTGTGTGTGGATATTTGAGACTTGTAAGTATAGACAGGTGAGGATTGTTTAGATATTTGAGACTTGTATGTATAGACAGGTGAGAGTTTTTAAAAAATATATATTTGAGTCTTGTAAATATAGACAGCCAGTCTCTCCCTGGCCAAGGAGATAACGACATTGTTCATAATCCCATATATTCATGTGGGGAAAACAGCTGTGTGAGATTCGGCAGCGGATCACGCCACGCTGGTAACTTAACGTAGGTATGTGAGCCGGTTCAGAAAGCAATGGCAAACTACTGAATGTAAAACTTGCCTAGTACATTAACAGCAGCTGAAAAATGCCTGGCCAAGGAGATAACGACATTGTTCATAATCCCATATATTCATGTGGGGAAAACAGCTGTGTGAGATTCGGCAGCGGATCACGCCACGCTGGTAACTTACGTAGGTATGTGAGCCGGTTCAGAAAGCAATGGCAAACTACTGAATGTAACACTTGCCTAGTACATTAACAGCAGCTGAAAAATGCTGCTGTTGACTGCAATATCCTATATATGCAACATTTAAAAAAGAAATATAAACAGGTGAGAATTATTGAGAAAGCTGAGACTTGCAGTTATAGACAGGTGACCGGGAAGAATGCAGCTCTACTGTAAACAGGCACAACACAACCACGTCCGAAAAAAAATAATTCTGGATGAACTCAGAAGCAGAAGAAGAAGAAGAAGAAGACAGGTGAGAATAGTTTACATATTTGAGGCTTGCAGGTATAGACGGGTGAGAATTGTTAAACCCAAACAAATGAGATAAAACCCCCAGTGCACTGAAGAAAGAGACCGAGTCATATGAGATGCAGTGCAATTAAGAAAAAGACTAACCCATAACAGATACAGTGAATATGGTGCGATGAAGAAAGAGACTGAGTCATATGAGATGCATTGAATACGATGCAGTGAAAAAAGAGACCAAGCCTTATGAGATGCAATGAATATGGTGCAGTGAAAAAAGAGACTGAGTCACATAAGATACAGTGAATGTGATGCAGTGAAGAAAGAGACCAAGCCTTATGAGATGCAGTGAATACGGTGCAGTGAAGAAAGAGACCGAGTCATATAAGATACAGTGAATGTGGTGCAGTGAAGAAAGAGACCAACCATATGAGATACAGTGCATACGGTGCAGTGAAGAAAGAGACATAACAGTGAATACGGTGCAGTGAAGTTGATCCTATCCCCCTGTAGAACCCTTTCACAGCAGGTGAAAGAGGGTCTCTTTCTTCTTGATGTGGCTTACAAACCACAGGGTAAGAGGCAGTACAGCTGTTTGTGCATTCTTGGACACACATACTCTGGGTACAATACACTTCACAGTAAGAGTATGTGTAAATGAGACTTGTACAACACACTTCACAGCAAGTGTACATGTAAATGAGACTTGTACAACACACATCACAGCAAGTGCATGTGTAAATGGGGCTTGTAAAACACACATTACAGCAAGTGTACATGTAAATGAGACTTGTACAACAAACATCACAGCAAGTTTACGTGTAAATGAGACGTGTACAACACACTTCACAGTAAGTGTACATGTAAATAAGACTTGTACAATGCACTTCACAGCAAATGTATGTATAAATGAGACATTTACAACACACTTCACATCAAGTGTACGTGTAAATGAGACTTGTGCAACATACATCACAGCAAGTGTCCGTGTAAATGAGGCTTGTACAACACACATCACAGCAAGTGTACAAGTAAATGAGACCTGTACAATACACATCACAGCAAATGTACATGTAAATGAGACTTGTACAACACACCTCACAGTAAGAGTGCATGTAAATGAGACTTGTACAACACATGTCACAGCAAGTATACGTGTAAATGAGACTTGTACAACACACAACACAATAAGTGTACATGTAAATGAGACTTGTACAACACACTGTAACGTGGGCAATTTAGCTAAGTTGATAGCGTATGTCCCGATAATACTAGGGGCATGGTTGGACACGGATTTGATGCCCAGGCTCGTCGACTGCCAAAGTTAGGGACAGATTTGTATTCCTCCGTGCAGCCAGGTCTACATAATGTGATGGCTCTATTACAGCACAAGCACAAGGATGGACACTGCTTTTTTTACATATTTTGTGTTATTTAACATACACATGACCTGTATATGGTCCATGTCATGTGTGGTGGTGGTGATTATGTCATGTGTTGTGGTGATGATTGTCTTGTCATAAATGGTGGTGATGATTATCTTGTCATGTGTGGTTGTGATTATCTTGTCATGTGTGGTAGTGATGATCATGTCATGTGTACTTGTGATTATCTTGTCATGTGTGGTGGTGGTGATTATCTTGTCATGTGTGGTGGTGATGATCTTGTCATGTGTGGTGGTGATGATCATGTCATGTGTGGTGGTGATGATTTTGTCATGTGTGGTGGTGATGATCTTGTCATGTGTGGTGGTGATGATCTTGTCATGTGTGGTGGTGATTATCTTGTCATGTGTGGTGGTGATTATCTTGTCAAGTGTGGTGGTGATGATGATCTTGTCATGTGTGGTGGTGATAATGATCTTGTCATGTGTGGTGGTGGTGATGATCTTGTCATGTGTGGTGGTGATGATCTTGTCATGTGTGGTGGTGATGATCTTGTCATGTGTGGTGGTGATGATGATCTTGTCATGTGGTGGTGATGATCTTGTCATGTGTGGTGGTGATGATCTTTGTCATGTGTGGTGGTGATGATGATCTTTGTCATGTGTGGTGGTGATGACCTTTGTCATGTGTGGTGGTGATGATCTTGTCATGTGTGGTGGTGATGATGATCTTGTCATGTGTGGTGGTGATGATCTTGTCATGTGTGGTTGTGATGATCTTTGTCATGTGTGGTGGTGATGATGATCATGTCATGAGTGGTGGTGATGATGATCTTGTCATGTGTGGTGATGATGATCTTGTCATGTGTGGTGGTGATGATCTTGTCATGTGTGGTGGTGATGAACTTTGTCATGTGTGGTGGTGGTGATGATCATGTCATGAGTGGTGGTGATGATGATCTTGTCATGTGTGGTGGTGATGATCTTGTCATGTGTGGTGGTGATGATGATCTCGTCATGTGTGGTGGTGATGATGATCTTGTCATGTGTGGTGGTGATGATTATCTTATCATGTGTGATGATGATTATCTTGTCATATGTGGTAGTGATGATCTTGTCATGTGTGGTGGTGATGATCATGTCATGTGTGGTGGTGATGATCATGTCATGTGTGGTGGTGATGATCATGTCATGTGTGATGGTGATGATCTTGTCATGTGTGGTGGTGATGATTATCTTATCATATGTGATGATGATTATCTTGTCATGTGTGGTAGTGATGATCTTGTCATGTGTGGTGGTGATGATCATGTCATGTGTGGTGGTGATGATCATGTCATGTGTGGTGGTGATGATCTTGTCATGTGTGGTGGTGATGATTATCTTATCATATGTGATGATGATTATCTTGTCATGTGTGGTAGTGATGATCTTGTCATGTGTGGTGGTGATGATTATCTTATCATGTGTGATGATGATTATCTTGTCATATGTGGTAGTGATGATCTTGTCATGTGTGGTGGTGATGATCATGTCATGTGTGGTGGTGATGATCATGTCATGTGTGGTGGTGATGATCATGTCATGTGTGATGGTGATGATCTTGTCATGTGTGGTGGTGATGATTATCTTGTCATGTGTGATGATGATTATCTTGTCATGTGTGGTAGTGATGATCTTGTCATGTGTGGTGGTGATGATCATGTCATGTGTGGTGGTGATGATCATGTCATGTGTGGTGGTGATGATCTTGTCATGTGTGGTGGTGATGATTATCTTGTCATGTGTGGTAGTGATGATCTTGTCATGTGTGGTGGTGATGATCATGTCATGTGTGGTGGTGATGATCATGTCATGTGTGGTAGTGATGATCTTGTCATGAGAGGTGGTGATGATGATCATGTCATGTGTGGTGATGATGATCATGTCATGTGTGGTGATGATGGTACCACAGTAAGAATAAACTCATGACACAAGGCAGTATTGAAAACATTAATTCTTGGCTAAAAGTAGACTTTGTTGAACTTGAAAACTTGATACAGACATTCACCGAATCTACACAGCCGCAACTACAGCTGTAGACAGCACACCAGCTAACAATGTTCGTCAATTAACTCATACGACGAGTGTACATGACAACATCAACACGAGGCCTGCCAACGCCACCAGTGCTCTTGGCCATTGAATACCCAATGGAGCGCATCCAAAACAACATAGAACCCAACGTGGACATTGTTGAAGAAGTACCTGCCTCACATAACAATAGCATGTTAACTATCAATGGACATTCGTGCGACTGTAAACAGCGCATTGAGGAACTAGAACAATCACTAAAGGCTCTCATTGTCACTGTTTCAACTAACATCGAAGCAAACAGCAAGATAAGCAGTGATTACAATGCTCTCAAGACAGAAGTCGCGCTCCTGCGTGAGGAAAATTTGCTGCTGAGAAAAACAGTTCAAACCCTACAGAATGTGTCCTCTACCGACCCAACAGAAGAAGCATGTAATTCCCAAGCAACCGCTTCATCCTTGGGAAATCTTGGGGAAGCTCAGCCCCACCCAGAACAGATAACCACTATGAAAACACCTCAACGCGCAGAAGAAGATAAACAACAACAAACACCTCAATGCGCAGAGGAAGATAAACAACAACAAGCAGTCTACCCCATTGACGTCAAAATAAGCAATAGGTTCGAAGTGCTTCAAGAAAAATCACCAGAAAACGTACAGTGCTTTAACATGCTGCCAACGGGCAACACATACCTACAAGATACATCGGGAGAAACACATGGAGACATAAAGACTGCTGATAATCGGAAATGGATGAAACAACGGGCGAGACGTGCTGACAACCAACATGTACAGACAGCACGACCTGACTGTACACACATTATACTAGGCGATTCTTTAATGAAAGGTTTATACAGCGACCGGATGGCCACTTCAGACAAAGACATTGTTTCCATAATCCCACTGCCTGGGGCTGGTGTTGACCGGCTAACAGACAAGATTAGCAGGTTGGCTGTAAATCATAACGTTAAAAAGGCAAGCGTACATATTGGTATTAATGACACCATGAACAACCAACAAATCACAGGGTCTCAACTGCTGGCACTCTTGAACGGATTGCGCCACACTTTTCCTAACTCGTCCATTTTCTTCTCCTCCATCATATCACCGAGTTATGGACTCCAGCGCCGTCTAGCTGACATAAATAACAACATTTTGCAGAAGTTCTGTTCTCAAAACAAGATACAGTTCATCAACAACACGCCATCATTCACTTCACAGGCTGGTGCACCAAAAAAAGAGTCTTTATAAGGATCAATTACATTTGTCTACATTGGGCACCAGCTTGCTCGCCAAAAATATCAAATATCCAGAACGGACACACCATACATCCAATACAGGATCGCGTCGGACACTTTTAGCTACTCCACCTGAAACTCAAGCCAGACGACATACTCCCGTCACATCAAGTACCTAATAGGCCAGAAGTGCGCAGACCACTCATAAACACTGCACCTGAAATCCAAGCCAGACTGGACACTTCCACCACACCAAGTCCGTACAATACGTCGTCTTTCACACAGGAGGGTAATAATTATGAAGATATGTTTCCTATTCTCCCCAGAAAGGAACCAACTCTCAGCAACAACGACGTACCACCACAACCTCCTGTTAGCCACTAACCAGAGGCTGTAGTTGGTAGTCATTACTTACCCATGAGACATCAACAGTACCCATTCTATTGTAACCCAGAATGGTTGCACCTCACACGTTATAGCCCAGCTACATTTCGTCAAGCACTTATAATGTCGCTATACCAACACAACCTGGTATTTACTAGCAACTTAGCACAAAGCTACACCAGATCTCGGTACAAGAAAGAGCCTCTCCTGGAACGATTATCTGCATATTTGGGTACTACTTGATCTAGTAACATATTAGGTTATAAGCAACTACAAACATTGGCTTGTTGTGACTATATATTAATTGATAGTACTTAGCCGTATACCTTTTAATACTTTAGCTGTATATCTTTTATAATACTTTTAATTGTGTTTTTACTGTGAGTAAGAGGATCTTCACTGCTCTGCCTTACGGATCTGTGTACGTATTTTTATATATTGACAGAGATATTACAGTTTCTCTGTAGTTTAGAGTGTGTATTGTAATAAGGGATGTAAGCTGTATTCACTTTGTGTGTGTGTGCTTTTTTCATTTTTTTTTTGTTTTTAAACTTATGATTACGCATTGTTAAAATGTCAAATAAGTACGATCACTGGCTCAGTAATAATGGGCTCAGAATTGGGCATTTAAACATCTGCCATCTATTAGGGATGCTGCCAGAACTATCACTTATACTTAATCAAAATTTGTACATGTTCGGTGTTAGTGAAAGTCGATTAAATAGTAACATCTCAGATGATGACATCGCTATCAGAGGTTTTAAAACCATTAGAAGAGACCCCTATCAGAAACAAGAGACGGGTATTGCAGTTTATATTTCTAACTCGCTTAACGCCCACCGCAGGCTAGATTTTGAAACCTGCGAGATGATTGAGTGTGTATGGCTTGAGGTTAAACTTCAAAATCGCATACCCCTAGTAGTTGGCTATCTTTATCGAAATCCCAGTGCAGGAAATATCTGGTATGAAAAATTCACCACTATGATGGATGTAGTCTTTAGTAATGCGAGAGAAATAATACTGCTAGGTGACTTCAACATAGACACTAACAAATCAAACAAAACATGGGAAAACATAATAGAGTCATATAACTTCCAACAGTTAGTCAAACAAGCCACTAGAATAACAAAATCATCTGCAACACTTATAGATCATATTTATACTACGTGTGCTGACAACATCACAGAATGTACTGTACCTATTAATGCAATGAGCGATCACTACCCAGTATGTTGCACGTGGTCGAAAAGAGGTACCAAAACTCCAAAACACAAACATATAAGTATAAAATATAGAAATTACAAAAATTTTAATCGAGACGTCTTTTTACAAGACTTGCTCAACTCATCTCTGGACTATGTTTACCAGCTTCCTGACCCAGACGATGCTCTAGGACCACTGGCTGAAGACCTTTCTAAGTATATTTGATAAGCATGTTCCATTTAAGGAAGTTCGTGTTAAACATCACACTAAGCCCCCGTGGATCACACAGGAGGTAGTTGAACTTATGAGAGACCGGGACAGGGCACATAAAAATAGAGATCTAACTATGTACCGTAGTCTGAGAAACAAAGTTCAATATGTTATTCGAAAGGAAAAGAAAAACTATTTTAAGAACTTAATAATAGATAAAACCAACACTAAAGATATATGGAAAGCAATTAATACCTTGACAAACAAACACAAATCATCACAATCATTACCATCAAATCAGGTTACATGTGATCAATTCAGTAGATTCTTTCAGTCCGACATAAACCAACTGAAGGCTGCAATACCAGATGCGCCTCATGACATATCTTTATTATCATCATTCTGTGAAAACAAATGCTATGGAGACATTCCCTCCAACATACCGCTAATGACGACCACTGAAGTATTTACTCATCTCAGTAACCTAAAAAACAATAACTCATCAGGACTAGATGGAATCAGTAATCGTATCCTTCGCCATGCTGCACCGGCGATCTGCGAGTCACTAACTTTTATATATAATCAATGTCTCACCAAAGGTCACTTCCCATCAGCCTTTAAAATCGCTAAAGTGTATCCTCACTTAAAAGCTGGTTCTCTAGACGATCGTCTCATGAGTAATTATAGGCCAATTTCCATATTATCCTCACTATCCAAACCGCTAGAAAAGCACATCCACAAAACAACACTAGAGCACTTAGTTCGCCACAAACTAATAGTTGACAGTCAGTCAGGATTTCGGCCAAAATATTCTTGTCATACGGCCCTAACAAACATGATAGAAAACTGGCATCAAAATATTAACAACAATACCCTATGTGGAGCGGTGTTTATAGACTTTAGAAAAGCATTCGATATGATAGATCATAATATTCTAATTAAAAAACTAGAAACAATGAAAGTAAGCTTTAATATAGTGACATTAATAAAATCATTTTTATTAGACAGAAAACAAGTAGTATCACACAATAAATCTTTATCTCAAGCCATTACCATTAATATTGGAGTACCTCAGGGGTCTATTCTTGGCCCTCTGTTATTTGCCATTTATATAAATGATCTTCCCTTATATCTGTCGTCGTCCTGCGATCTATTTGCAGATGACTGCACAGTATATACAAACGCTATTGATCGTAATGTGCTAGAATTATCATTGCAACAGGAAATAAATAGTGTAGTTAACTGGAGTCATGCAAACCGCATGCAAATTAACATTTCTAAAACAAAATATATGTTAATAGGAACCAGGCAAAGACTTCAGACGCTAAACTCGCAGAGAACTCTACAGCTGCACATTGGTAGGATGCCTATAGAAAGTGTAACCGAGCACAAGGCACTGGGTCTTATCATAGATCAAAATCTAACCTTTAACTCACATGTTCATGCTCTCGTTAAACAAGTAGCCAAAAAAGTATACCAACTTGCCAAAATTAAAAATTTCCTTGACGAAAACACAAGAAAGATATTCTATACTTCCCATATACAAACACATATTGATTATTGCTCCACAATCTGGGATGGATGCTCCAAATCAATAACAAAACGCCTATATTCACTCCAGAAAAGGGCAGTGCGTTTAATTAATTGTGAAAAGCTTACCGACAATTCTAACCTACATAAACGTCTTCGGTTACTGCCACTCCACAAACGACTACTTTTTAATAAGGCCAAACTAATTCACAAAATCCTATTTCAAAATGCTCCAAGCTACCTTTGGCCATTGTTTAAATATAACGCAAGACATAGCGAGCGACTAAATATACTTCATGTCCCTAAACCTAGGATAGACTTATATAAAACAAGCTTAGCATACTCTGCCGCTCACTTGTGGAACAATCTTCCACAAGAAATCAAAGACACCACAAATCATTATACATACATTCGCAACCTGTTTGAACACTACCTCAGCACTGACTACATCCCCCCATAAACAAAAACAAAAAAAGACAATAATAATGGTAAATTATCTCAAACGACAACTAGCCAAAAAACATTCCCATATGTATGGCACGTTAAACCTTCCTTAGGTATTTATAATGCCCATGTTAAACATTGCCTCAGTGAGTCATTTATTATTGATTATTTTTCATGCGTTGTAATGCTATTGTTCTTTTGTTGTCAAAGAATTGCTTCATAAGTGATGTTGAATGAAAGAGTGTATGAGAGGAAATTGTGAAGAAGGGCAGAATGTCAGACGGGCCTGCGTGCCCAATTCTTACCCTTTGAAAATACAGATTTTCGTTCGTTCGTTCATTCAGGTGACAAAGATAATTGTGTATACAGTTTATAACTTAAATCTAGGCATTAGACTTGTGCTGATTTCTTTCTCAGCTTTTATAGAAGCAACATTTCTTCTTTGCAGTCAGCTTTGTATGAAATAAAATAATCTTATGTTCACCGTATTGATGTGTCTGTGGCAGGGGCAGTGAACTTGGCTGCAAAATCGTAATACACTGGGTACAACAACAGCAACAGGCAATTTGGGAGCATATCGCTTTGTGTTGATTTTTACAGTGGTGTGAGTGCCAGATGTTTGGAAAGCAGTAACAAACTGATAAGTGTAAATAGAAGATCACAAGCAATCAATAAATGCTGAGGTGAAATGCGGCATTCTGTAAAGGACATACAACTAAATTTTTATTGATTTGCTGGTTGCCATTATGATTTCTCTGCTTGTGGTCATGTGCAAAACCTGAAATGTGTGTCTCTGTTTATTTCCCTGTGATATCAGAAATATGTATCTCTTTTTATTTCCCTGTGATATCAGAAATATGTATGTCTGTTTATTTCCCTGTGATATCAGAAATATGTATGTCTGTTTATTTCTCTGTGATATCAGAAATATGTATCTCTGTTTATTTCCCTGTGATATCAGAAATATGTATGTCTGTTTATTTCCTTGCGATATCAGAAATATGTATGTCTCTGTTTATTTCCCTGTGATATCAGAAATATGTATGTCTGTTTATTTTTCGGTGATATCAGAAATAAGTTTGACTGTTTATTTCTCTGACTTCAGGTTCGTAGACTTGTAGGGGCCATGGTGTTGGTTGCCAAGAATGTCATTACTCTTGATGATCTGCGGGACATCTTGGACAATCCAGGAAAAGAGTTTCCCTTCCTTGGTCATATGTTAGCCAGTGAGGAGGGTCTCTTTCTTCTTGATGTGGCTTACAAACCACAGGGTAAGAGGCAGTACAGCTGTTTGTGCATTCTTGGACACACATACTCTGGGTATCTACTTCCTCTTCTTCTGCGTTCATCCTGAGTGTTTTTTCTAACGTAATCGTGATGTGTCTCATTATGCACCCTTACGCCAACACATCCGACTTTAGCGGGCATTTTTAGATTAGGTTAGTCGTCCTGGGGGACTCTCACTGTTGTGGTGCTGTCCACATCCCAGCTGGTCAAGTTAGAACGGTCCCTGGGTATTAGAGCAGTACAACAGAGTAAGAATTTATTATTTGGTTGTTTCGAGATTTGAAATTTAAATATTGAGCACAACCTACTACTGGCAACGCTGATCGTACTCCGGCATGAACCTAAGGCCTATCCACGTCAATATGGAAGCACTATACTCGAGTTTCGCTCTTGTTTGAGCTCTTCAGTAGTGCACATCCCTGACCGGATCCGGAAACAAGCCCCGGATCACGCGTGTGAAGCGGGTGTGTAACCACGCGGCACACACTGAACACACCAAATTATCACACCAGAATATCACAATGTTACCCATCGTAGGCTAGTCTCAAGATTGCCCAATCGCCGCGACTGACGTCCATCAATCGATGTGGACCCGAACGATCAGGACTTCTCACTGGCAAGGAACACCAGGCCTCCTAAATCCAGTGAGCAATAATCAAATTTATTATTTGGTTGTTTCGGGATTTGAAATTTAAATATTGAGCACAACCCACTACTTTCAACGCTGATCGTACTCCGGCATGAACCTAAGGCCTATCCACGTCAATATTAGTTAGTTAGTTAGTCTTTCCTCTTGAGCCTAAGGCAGCGCATAGGGCAGAAGTCCTGACTCTCCATGCTTGGCACTTGGCCATTGAATGAGCCTTCTCTAATGATGGTTCTACGCAGGGTCTCCCCCCATTCTGAGTACATGGCCGATATAGTTCCAACGGCGTCTTCTTATGAAATTGGATACTATATCTTGCTTAGTCTCTTGTCTTATTTGCGTATTGGTTCTGAAGTCTGTCCAGTGGATGTTTAGAAGTCTTCTAAGACATTTGTTCTCAAAATTATCTAATTTTTTATCTAAAGCTACCGTTGATTTCCAACTTTCACATCATTAACAACGTTAACACTGGAATTACACAAGAGTTGAAGATTTTAAGTTTTGTGTGTTTGCTGAGTGTCTTTGACTTCCATATGTTTGACAGTTTATTGAAGGCACCAGATGCCAGTGCGATTCTAGATGATATTTCTGGTGTTGAGTCCCCTGTAGATGTCATTTTGCTTCCTAGGTATGTGAAGCTGTTGACTTTTTCAAGAACGTAGCTGTTCAATTTGGTGTCATCTGAACTGTTGGTAAGATCAATAGTCTTTGTTTTTGTGGTGTTAATTTGGAGACCAATTTGCCCTGAAACATTTTGGAGGTGGTTTATTTTCTCTTGGGCATCCGGGTGCGTTGAACTCAAAAGCACTATATCGTCGGCAAAGTCCAGGTCTTCTAGAATTTTGTCGACCCAATGGATACCCATATTTGTGTTGTTTGTGCATTTGCGCATGACCCAATCGATAGCTATTCCAAAGAGCATCGGTGATAAGACACAACCTGTTTCACTCCTGTTTCGACTGAGAACCAGTCAGAGTTGCCTGTTTCTGTTCTTACGCAGCAACGTGTCTCTTTGTAGAAAGATTTTATGACGTTGGTATATTTGGTAGGAAAACCATAGATGTTAAGTAGATTCCAAAGTGGATACTGTCGAAGGCGTTTTGAAAGTCGACAAAGTTGGTGATTAATTTTGACTGGAATTCTACGGAGTCTTCAATGATTATTCTGAGGGTGAAAATGTGGTCTATGCATGACCGTTTTGGTCTGAAGCCTGCTTGTTCTTCTCTGAGCCTTTCATCTATAGCCTTTTTCAATCTCTCAAGTAACATGCTACAAAAAAGTTTTCCTGGTACTGACAATAGAGTGATACCACGCCAATTATTGCAATCAGACATATCGCCCTTTTTAGACAGTTTGAAAATTACACCATCTTTCCACTGTTGTGGTGGGGATTCGCTTTGCCAGATTGATTGATTGATTGATCTAGGAACCGACATCACAGCATTCGGGACATTCCCATAAGCGCTCCGTCTCCATCCTCAGCAACCAGCGAAGAGTTCCAACACTAATAGTTCCAGTAGCAATCTGATTATATGTCCGCCTCGCCCTTCCCCTGAGCATCGAGCGTCGGCCAGATCCCCTCGTCACCCCTCGCTGCCTCATTCCAACCAGACCATTGTGATCCATCCCCCCCCCCCCCAGGTGCACAGGCGCTCCCACAAGGCCGCAACCACATCTGCCCTGTCATGCATCAATACTCCACCAAGTATTTCAGTATGCCAGATTTCATTGATCAGCTGTAATAAACGTTGTAAGGTGTTCTCATCTGCTGCTTTGAGCATTTCTCCTGAGATGTCATCTTCACCAACAGCTTTGAAACAATCCCGAAACAACCAAATAATAAATTTGATTATTGCTCACTGGATTTAGGAGGCCTGGTGTTCCTTGCCAGTGAGAAGTCCTGATCGTTCGGGTCCACATCGATTGACGGACGTCCGTCGCGGCGATTGGGCAATCTTGAGCATAGGCTACGATGGGTAACATTGTGATATTCTGGTGTGATAATTTGATGTGTCCAGTGTGTGCCGTGTGGTTACACACCCGCTTCACACGCATGATCCGGGGCTTGTTTCCGAATCCGGTCAGGGATATGCACTACTGACGAGCTCAAACGAGAGCGAAACTCGAGTATAGTGCTTCCATATTGACGTGGATAGGCCTTAGGTTCATGCCGGAGTACGATCAGCGTTGCCAGTAGTGGGTTGTGCTCAATATTTAGAGTAAGAATTGTTGGACACATGGTTTGTCAACAATTTTATTGTGTATACAATACATAGTGTGTCAACAATTTTAGTGGGTACACAACACATGGTTTGTCAACAATTTTATTGGGTACACAACACATGGTTTGTCAACAAGGCTAGTGGGTACACAAAACATGGTTTGTCAACAAGGTTAGTGAGTACACAACACATGATTTATCAACAATTTTAGTGGGTACACAACACATGGTTTGTCAACACATTTAGTGGGTTCACAATACATGATTTGTCAACAGGGCTAGTGGGTACACAACACAAATCTCTGCTACACTGACTCATGTGATAGTCTCTGCTCCACTGACTCATGTGATAGTCTCTGCTACATTGACTCATGTGGTAGTCTCTGCTACACTGACTGATGTGATAGTCTCTGCTACACTGACTCATGTGATAGTCTCTGCTACATTGACTCATGTGATAGTCTCTGCTACACTGACTCATGTGATAGTCTCTGCTACCTTGACTCATGTGATAGTCTCTGCTACCTTGACTCATGTGATAGTCTCTGCTACACTGACTCATGTAATAGTCTCTGCTACCTTGACTCATGTGATAGTGCTACACTGACTCATGTGGTAGTCTCTGCTACACTGACTCATGTGGTAGTCTCTGCTACCTTGACTCATGTGGTAGTCTCTGCTACACTGGCTCATGTGATAGTCTCTGCTACACTGACTCATGTGGTAGTCTCTGCTACACTGACTTATGTGATAGTCTCTGCTACCTTGATTCATGTGGTAGTCTCTGCTACACTGACTCATGTGGTAGTGCTACACTGACTCATGTGATAGTCTCTGCTACACTGACTCATGTGATAGTCTCTGCTACATTGATTCATGTGATATTCTCTGCTACAATGACTCATGTGGTAGTCTGTGCTACCTTGACTCATGTGATAGTCTCTGCTACATTGACTCATGTGATAGTCTCTGCTACACTGACTCATGTGATAGTCTCTGCTACACTGACTCATGTGATAGTCTCTGCTACACTGACTCATGTGATAGTCTCTGCTACATTGACTCATGTGATAGTCTCTGCTACATTGACTCATGTGATAGTCTCTGCTACACTGACTCATGTGATAGTCTCTGCTACACTGACTCATGTGATAGTCTCTGCTACACTGACTCATGTGATAGTCTCTGCTACCTTGACTCATGTGATAGTCTCTGCTACCTTGACTCATGTGGTAGTCTCTGCTACACTGACTCATGTGATAGTCTCTGCTACCTTGACTCATGTGATAGTCTCTGCTACCTTGACTCATGTGATAGTCTCTGCTACCTTGACTCATGTGATAGTCTCTGCTACCTTGACTCATGTGATAGTCTCTGCTACACTGACTCATGTGATAGTCTCTGCTACATTGACTCATGTGATAGTCTCTGCTACCTTGACTCATGTGATAGTCTCTGCTACCTTGACTCATGTGGTAGTCTCTGCTACACTGACTCATGTGGTAGTCTCTGCTACACTGACTCATGAGATAGTCTCTGCTACACTGACTCATGTGATAGTCTCTGCTACACTGACTCCTGTGGTAGTCTCTGTTACACTGACTCAGATCGTAGTCTCTGCTACACTAACTCAGGTGGTAGTCTCTGCTACAGTGACTCGTGTAGTAGTCTCTGCTACACTGACTCCTGTGGTAGTCTCTGCTACACTGACTCCTGTGGTAGTCTCTGCTACACTGACTCATGTGATAGTCTCTGCTACCTTGACTCATGTGATAGTCTCTGCTACCTTGACTCATGTGGTAGTCTCTGCTACACTGACTCATGTGGTAGTCTCTGCTACACTGACTCATGTGGTAGTCTCTGCTACACTGACTCATGTGATAGTCTCTGCTACCTTAACTCATGTGATAGTCTCTGCTACACTGACTCATGTGATAGTCTCTGCTACACTGACTCATGTGATAGTCTCTGCTAGACTGACTCCTGTGGTAGTCTCTGCTACACTGACTCAGGTCGTAGTCTCTGCTACACTAACTCAGGTGGTAGTCTCTGCTACAGTGACTCAGGTGGTAGTCTCTGCTACACTGACTCCTGTGGTAGTCTCTGCTACACTGACTTATGTGATAGTCTCTGCTACACTGACTCAGGTCGTAGTCTCTGCTACACTAACTCAGGTTGTAGTCTCTGCTACAGTGACTCATGTAGTAGTCTCTGCTACACTGACTCAGGTGGTAGTCTCTGCTACACTGACTCCTGTGGTAGTCTCTGCTACACTGACTCATGTGATAGTCTCTGCTACCTTGACTCATGTGATAGTCTCTGCTACCTTGACTCATGTGGTAGTCTCTGCTACATTGATTCATGTGATAGTCTCTGTTACACTGACTCATGTGATAGTCTCTGCTACACTGACTCATGTGATAGTCTCTGCTACATTGACTCATGTGATAGTCTCTGCTACATTGACTCATGTGATAGTCTCTGCTACACTGACTCATGTGATAGTCTCTGCTATACTGACTCATGTGATAGTCTCTGCTACACTGACTCATGTGATAGTCTCTGCTACCTTGACTCATGTGATAGTCTCTGCTACCTTGACTCATGTGGTAGTCTCTGCTACACTGACTCATGTGATAGTCTCTGCTACCTTGACTCATGTGATAGTCTCTGCTACCTTGACTCATGTGATAGTCTCTGCTACCTTGACTCATGTGATAGTCTCTGCTACCTTGACTCATGTGATAGTCTCTGCTACACTGACTCCTGTGGTAGTCTCTGCTACACTGACTCCTGTGGTAGTCTCTGCTACACTGACTCATGTGATAGTCTCTGCTACATTGACTCATGTGATAGTCTCTGCTACCTTGACTCATGTGATAGTCTCTGCTACCTTGACTCATGTGATAGTCTCTGCTACCTTGACTCATGTGATAGTCTCTGCTACACTGACTCATGTGATAGTCTCTGCTACACTGACTCCTGTGGTAGTCTCTGCTACACTGACTCCTGTGGTAGTCTCTGCTACACTGACTCATGTGATAGTCTCTGCTACATTGACTCATGTGATAGTCTCTGCTACCTTGACTCATGTGATAGTCTCTGCTACCTTGACTCATGTGGTAGTCTCTGCTACACTGACTCATGTGGTAGTCTCTGCTACACTGACTCATGTGATAGTCTCTGCTACCTTAACTCATGTGAGTCTCTGCTACACTGACTCATGAGATAGTCTCTGCTACACTGACTCATGTGATAGTCTCTGCTACACTGACTCCTGTGGTAGTCTCTGCTACACTGACTCAGGTCGTAGTCTCTGCTACACTAACTCAGGTGGTAGTCTCTGCTACAGTGACTCGTGTAGTAGTCTCTGCTACACTGACTCCTGTGGTAGTCTCTGCTACACTGACTCCTGTGGTAGTCTCTGCTACACTGACTCATGTGATAGTCTCTGCTACCTTGACTCATGTGATAGTCTCTGCTACCTTGACTCATGTGGTAGTCTCTGCTACACTGACTCATGTGGTAGTCTCTGCTACACTGACTCATGTGATAGTCTCTGCTACCTTAACTCATGTGATAGTCTCTGCTACACTGACTCATGTGATAGTCTCTGCTACACTGACTCATGTGATAGTCTCTGCTAGACTGACTCCTGTGGTAGTCTCTGCTACACTAACTCAGGTGGTAGTCTCTGCTACAGTGACTCAGGTGGTAGTCTCTGCTACAGTGACTCAGGTGGTAGTCTCTGCTACACTAACTCAGGTGGTAGTCTCTGCTACAGTGACTCAGGTGGTAGTCTCTGCTACACTGACTCCTGTGGTAGTCTCTGCTACACTGACTCAGGTGGTAGTCTCTGCTACACTAACTCAGGTGGTAGTCTCTGCTACAGTGACTCAGGTGGTAGTCTCTGCTACACTGACTCATGTGGTAGTCTCTGCTACACTGACTCCTGTGGTAGTCTCTGCTACACTGACTCATGTGATAGTCTCTGCTACCTTGACTCATGTGATAGTCTCTGCTACCTTGACTCATGTGGTAGTCTCTGCTACACTGACTCATGTGGTAGTCTCTGCTACACTGACTCATGTGATAGTCTCTGCTACCTTAACTCATGTGATAGTCTCTGCTACACTGACTCATGTGATAGTCTCTGCTACACTGACTCATGTGATAGTCTCTGCTAGACTGACTCCTGTGGTAGTCTCTGCTACACTAACTCAGGTGGTAGTCTCTGCTACAGTGACTCAGGTGGTAGTCTCTGCTACAGTGACTCAGGTGGTAGTCTCTGCTACACTAACTCAGGTGGTAGTCTCTGCTACAGTGACTCAGGTGGTAGTCTCTGCTACACTGACTCCTGTGGTAGTCTCTGCTACACTGACTCAGGTGGTAGTCTCTGCTACACTAACTCAGGTGGTAGTCTCTGCTACAGTGACTCAGGTGGTAGTCTCTGCTACACTGACTCCTGTGGTAGTCTCTGCTACACTGACTTATGTGATAGTCTCTGCTACCTTGACTCATGTGATAGTCTCTGCTACCTTGACTCATGTGGTAGTCTCTGCTACACTGACTCATGTGGTAGTCTCTGCTACACTGACTCCTGTGGTAGTCTCTGCTACACTGACTCAGGTCGTAGTCTCTGCTACACTAACTCAGGTGGTAGTCTCTGCTACAGTGACTCATGTAGTAGTCTCTGCTACACTGACTCAGGTGGTAGTCTCTGCTACACTGACTCCTGTGGTAGTCTCTGCTACACTGACTCATGTGATAGTCTCTGCTACCTTGACTCATGTGATAGTCTCTGCTACCTTGACTCATGTGGTAGTCTCTGCTACACTGACTCATGTGGTAGTCTCTGCTACACTGACTCATGTGGTAGTCTCTGCTACACTGACTCATGTGATAGTCTCGTCTACCTTAACTCATGTGGTAGTCTCTGCTACACTGACTCATGTGGTAGTCTCTGCTACACTGACTCATGTGGTAGTCTCTGCTACACTGACTCATGTGATAGTCTCTGCTACACTGACTCATGTGATAGTCTCTGCTACACTGACTCCTGTGGTAGTCTCTGCTACACTGACTCAGGTCGTAGTCTCTGCTAGACTAACTCAGGTGGTAGTCTCTGCTACACTGACTCAGGTCGTAGTCTCTGCTAGACTAACTCAGGTGGTAGTCTCTGCTACGGTGACTCGTGTAGTAGTCTCTGCTACACTGACTCAGGTGGTAGTCTCTGCTACACTGACTCCTGTGGTAGTCTCTGCTACACTGACTCATGTGATAGTCTCTGCTACACTGACTCATGTGGTAGTCTCTGCTACACTGACTCCTGTGGTAGTCTCTGCTACACTGACTCATGTGATAGTCTCTGCTACACTAACTCAGGGTATAGTCTCTGCTACAGTGACTCGTGTAGTAGTCTCTACTACACTGACTCAGGTGGTTGTCTACTATCATTTCTTGTGTTATAGTACATTCTATTATAACTTCCTTGGCTCATCCAGCTTCCTAATTGGATTAGTTTGTATTTGTCTTTCTTGTAGATTTGGAGTATTCTAGTACAATGTTGACAAACAGTTTGTCAGAGCCACAAGAATTATCAGATGATGCTGATGTTGCTTCTGCATCATGTGCAAGTGGTCACCTGGATGAAGCGGTCATTAAAGCAAGGACTACTGATGATGCTGGTGAAGATGATAGCAAAGAAAGTAGCCAGGTTTCAGAAGACAAGGTCATGTATTGCCTTCCTACGTCACAGATAGACTCAGTCATTATAAGGTAGCCGGCTTGATTGCAAGATATCTGACAGTCTAATTGATGTATCTAAGGAGTCACATGTAATTTGTGAGATAGTCAATGTCTGGTCTGTCTGTTCACTAGACATCTGACAGTCTAATTGATGTATCTAAGGAGTCACATGTAATTTGTGAGATAGTCAATGTCTGGTCTGTCTGTTCACTAGATATCTGACAGTCTAACTGATGTTTCTAAGATTTCATGTGTAATTTGTGAGATAGTCACGTGTGGTCTGTCTGTTGTTTACAAGATATTTGACAGTCTAATTGATGTATCTAAGGAGTCACATGTAATTTGTGAGATAGTCAATGTGTGGTCTGTCTGTTCACTAGATACCTGACAGTCTAATTGATGTATTTAAGGAGTCACATGTAATTTGTGAGATAGTCAAGTGTGGTCTGTCTGTTGTTTACAAGATATTTGACAGTCTAATTGATGTATCTAAGGAGTCACATGTAATTTGTGAGATAGTCAATGTGTGGTCTGTCTGTTCACTAGATATCTGACAGTCTAATTGATGTATCTTAGGAGTCACATGTAATTTGTGAGATAGTCAATGTCTGGTCTGTCTGTTCACTAGATATCTGACAGTCTAACTGATGTTTCTAAGATTTCATGTGTAATTTGTGAGATTGTCACGTGTGGTCTGTCTGTTGTTTACAAGATATTTGACAGTCTAATTGATGTATCTAAGGAGTCACATGTAATTTGTGAGATAGTCAGCGTGTGGTCTGTCTGTTGTTTACAAGATATTTGACAGTCTAATTGATGTATCTAAGGAGACACATGTAATTTGTGAGATAGTCAATGTGTGGTCTGTCTGTTCACTAGATATCTGACAGTCTAATTGGTGTATCTAAGGAGTCACATGTAATTTGTGAGATAGTCAACGTGTGGTCTGTCTGTTGTTTACAAGTTATTTGACAGTCTAATTGATGTATCTAAGGAGTCACATGTAATTTGTGAGATAGTCAATGTGTGGTCTGTCTGTTCACTAGATATCTGACAGTCTAACTGATGTTTCTAAGATTTCATGTGTAATTTGTGAGATAGTCACGTGTGGCCTGTCTGTTGTTTACAAGATATTTGACAGTCTGATTGATGTGTTTGTAGTCTCACATGTAATTTGTGAGATGGTTTTGTGTGATTCACTTCTTCACAAGATATCTTAGAGTATGTTTATAGTTTCACATGTTTATAGTCCAGTATGTAATTTGTGGGATGGTGATCTCTGATTATGCACAAGAGGCCACATACAAGATGTGTAAGCTGTCATTATCTTTGTTGGAGATCTCAGTCCAGCTGTTGTGTTTATAGAACCTCACTTGTAATTTATGGAACTCACCAGTGTCCTGCATGAGATCTCATACAGTAATAAACATTTTGACATGAGAGTAGTGTGAACTGTGTTTGTGATCTTTCTTGAAATTGTTCTTTTCATGGACAAATCATTTTCATGTAAACAGCCAGTCATGAATGGTATTGGTATGAACATTGGCTGCATGGGCAGTTGTGTGAAGTAATCTTTATTTGTGGAGATAACAATATGCTATGACCTTTGTTGGTCATTCAGTAACCCACCAATCATAGCTGACCATTAGGTGTGGTAGACTTGGTCAGTCAATAACCCACCAATCATAGCTGACCATTAGGTGTGGTAGACTTGGTCAGTCAATAACCCACCAATCATAGCTGACCATTAGGTGTGGTAGACTTGGTCAGTCAGTAACCCACCGGTTATAGCTGATCATTAGGTGTGGTAGACTTGGTCAGTCAATAACCCACCAATCATAGTTGATCATTAGGTATGGTAGACTTGGTCAGTCCAGTCAGTATCTCACCAGTCATTAAGTGTGATGTCTCTATTCAGTCAGTAACCCACCAATCATAGCTAACCTCCAGTATGGTAGCCCTGGTCAGTCAGTAACCCACCAATCATAGCTAACCTCCAGTATGGTAGCCCTGGTCAGTCAGTAACCCACCAATCATAGCTAACCTCCAGTATGGTAGCCCTGGTCAGTCAGTAACCACCAATCATAGCTAACCTCCAGTATGGTAGCCCTGGTCAGTCAGTAACCCACCAATCATAGCTAACCTCCAGTATGGTAGCCCTGGTCAGTCAGTAACCCACCAATCATAGCTAACCTCCAGTATGGTAGCCCTGGTCAGTCAGTAACCCACCAATCATAGCTAACCTCCAGTATGGTAGCCCTGGTCAGTCAGTAACCCACCAATCATAGCTAACCTCCAGTATGGTAGCCCTGGTCAGTCAGTAACCCACCAATCATAGCTAACCTCCAGTATGGTAGCCCTGGTCAGTCAGTAACCCACCAATCATAGCTAACCTCCAGTATGGTAGCCCTGGTCAGTCAGTAACCCACCAATCATAGCTAACCTCCAGTATGGTAGCCCTGGTCAGTCAGTAACCCACCAATCATAGCTAACCTCCAGTATGGTAGCCCTGGTCAGTCAGTAATCTATCAATCACAGTTGATCACCAGGTTTTGTGTCTTTGGTCAGTTGGTGATTCACTTATTTTTAACACTGAAATCTTCTGAGCTATAAATAGTATATTTGCTGGAATAATCAGCATAGGGATTCTTCAATGGCTTGTAATAAGGGGGACTGAGCACTTATGGGAGTAACCCGAGAGCAGTAATGTCAGTTCTCAAATTTGGCATTGTGTTCTTATATGTGTTTCCCCGAAAATAAGACCTACCCGTTTAATAAGCACTAGCAAAATTTTCAGGATGCTTTTAATATAAGACCTACCCCTAACATAAGCCCTAGTTAAGATCGTCAGCTAGAATGAGAGGCTTGTTGCCGAATGACCAGTCGGGGTACAGACACCACTCCACTGGTGCACACTTGATAATGAACATATATGGTTCATAATTCTCACTCGTAACTTATGTGAAATAAAGTTACTAATGCATTAAAGAGCATGGTTCATGGACAAGATATGCTCATTTAAGGAAAGCTTTATTGCTGGACATGAGAGACTGGGGCCAATGGTTCGACAGGAAATGGAGTCGCAAGAAATTCAGGCCAGAATTTGGGATTTGGAGAGTGATGATGATGTTCCAGAAGAAGATGACATGGCTGTATTTAATAAATGTAGAATTTTGTACATTAATAAATGCACTAGGGCTTATTTTTGAGGGAGTTATATATATATATATATATATATATATATATATATATATATATATATATATATATAATATATATATATATCTATATAATATACAACATCCCCTGAATATAAGCCCTAGTGCATTTTATTAAGCTAAAATTAATGTAAGACCCGGTCTTATTTTCAGGGAAACACAGTAATAGCTGTGCCCTTGGTCAATCAGTCATTAAGCTTAAACAAAATAGAGTAAATGATCCTTTTACATGACTGAACGCATGCTGGGCATATGGTGCTGGAGCCAGACGTGTATAGACCAGTCAGCACTCAGTGGGTGGAGCGAGACGTGTTTAGACCAGTCAGCACTCAGTGGGTGGAGCCAGACGTGTATAGACCAGTCAGCACTCAGTGGGTGGAGCCAGACGTGTATAGACCAGTCAGCACTCAGTGGGTGGAGCCAGATATGTATAGACCAGTCAGCACTCAGTGGGTGGAGCCAGACATGTATAGACCAGTCAGCACTCAGTGGGTGGAGCCATATGTGTATAGACCAGTCAGCACTCAGTGGGTGGAGCCAGACATGTATAGACCAGTCAGCACTCAGTGGGTGGAGCCAGACATGTATAGACCAGTCAGCACTCAGTGGGTGGAGCCAGACATGTATAGACCAGTCAGCACTCAGAGGGTGGAGCCAGACATGTATAGACCAGTCAGCACTCAGTGGGTGGAGCCAGACATGTATAGACCAGTCAGCACTCAGTGGGTGGAGCCAGACATGTATAGACCAGTCAGCACTCAGTGGGTGGAGCCATATGTGTATAGACTTAAGACCAGTTAGCACTCAGTGGGTGGAGCCAGACATGTATAGACTAGTCAGCACTCAGTGGGTGGAGCCAGATGTGTATAGACCAGTTAGCACTCAGTGGGTGGAGCCAGACGTGTATAGACTAAAGACCAGCCAGCACTCAGTGGGTGGAGCCAGATGTGTATAGACTATAGACCAGTCAGCTCTCAGGAGTGGAGCCAGACATGTATTGAGCAGTCAGCACTCAGTGGGTGGAGCCAGAGGTGTATTGACCAGTTAGCATTCGGTGGGTGGAGCTAGATGTATATACACTAGAGAGCAATCAGCACTCAGTGGGTGGAGACAGACATGTATAGACTATAGCACAGGGAGGCAGGACGAGTGAAGGACTCCAGGGATGGATGTGATTCTGGAACTTTGACCAGAATGCAAGAATATCAAGTCAATTGGGGTCAAGCTAGACCAGAGTGACATGCAGGAAGTCAAAGGAAAATAGTCAGCCAACACAACTGGTGTCATCAGTGACTACACGCTGAGCGAGATACTTAGGAGAGGATATGAGCACTGATGGACTCATAGTTTGATGTGCAATGAGGATGATCTGTTGAATAAGTAACTAGCTAACACAGACAGATGAAAGAGATTAACCAAGGCCAGCATCAGTTGAGATATCATGTTTATTACAAGCCACTCTGTGATAGCAAACATGTCAGTAGTCAGCTCCACTCATAGACCATCATCTCTAGCACACATCTGTGGGTGTCTTGTGTAGGCACACATGTGTATATGTGAGACCTCTCCGGTATCGGCTCTAGGCATATGTGTGTGTGTGTGTGGGACTTCTCCAAGCCATTTTCTATGGCACTTGTGTGTGTGTATGTGTGGGGCCTCTATAAGCCATTTCTAAGGCACAAGTGTGTATGTGTGAGGCCTCTACAAGCCATTTTCTAAGGCACAAGTGTGTGTATGTGTGTGACCTTTCCAAGCCATTTTCTAAGGTACAAATATGTGTGCATGGGACCTCTCCAGGCCATTTTCTAAGGCACAAGTGTGTATGTATGGGACCTCTCCAGGCCATTTTCTAAGGCATAAGTGTGTGTATGTGTGGGATCTCTCCAGGCCATTTTCTAAAGCACAAGTGTGTGTATGTGTGGTGGGACCTTTCAAAGCCATTTTCTAAGGTACAAGTGTGTGTATGTATGGGACCTCTTCAGGCCATTTTCTAAGGCACAAGTGTGTATGTGTGGTGGGACCTTTCCAGGTCATTTTCTAAGGTACAAGTGTGTGTATGTGTGGGACCTCTCCGGGCCTTTTCTAAGGCACAAGTGTGTATGTGTGGGACCTTTCCAAGCCATTTTCTAAGGTACAAATATGTGTATGTATGGGACCTCTCCGAGTCATTTTTTAAGGCACTAGTGTGTGTGAGGTCTCCACAAGCCGTTTTCTTAGGCACAAGTGTGTGTATGTGTGTGAACTTTCTAAGCCATCTTCTTTAACAGATGTGAATATGTTCTTTAGACATGAGTAAACATGCCTTGTGCTCTTACAATCCCCAGAGTTGTAGATATAATTTATAGACATGAACAAATGTGTGTGACCACACCAAGCTCTCCACACCATCAAAAATACCCACGCTGTAGATATAAGTATAGACATGAACAAATGTGTGTGACCACTCCAAGCTCTCCATACCAACAAATACCCACACTGTAGATATAAGTATAGACATGAACAAATGTGTGTGACCACTCCAAGCTCTCCATACCAACAAATACCCACACTAGATATAAGTATAGACATGAACAAATGTGTGTGACCACTCCAAGCTCTCCATACCAACAAATACCCACACTGTAGATATAAGTATAGACATGAACAAATGTGTGTGACCACTCCAAGCTCTCCATACCAACAAATACCCACACTGTAGATATAAGTATAGACATGAACAAATGTGTGTGACCACTCCAAGCTCTCCATACCAACAAATACCCACAGTGTAGATATAAGTATAGACATGAACAAATGTGTGTGACCACTCCAAGCTCTCCATACCAACAAATACCCACACTGTAGATATAAGTATAGACATGAACAAATGTGTTTGACCACTCCAAGCAACTGTTGATAGTGATTGCTGGAAGTTGGAGAGTAACTTTATAAATACATCAATAACAAGGAAGGATCACAGACTCACTCGTTCACTGGGGAAACAATCACAGACTGTATAACATATGGGGAGGGGGTGTAGAGAAACAAGCATGATTGATTAATAAATAATGCCAGATACAAGCTGCACAATAACAATCAGTAGTACTGATGAGGGTATATACACCAGAATACAAGCACAGGAAATGGTATAACTACAGCAGAACTATTTACACAGCTGCATCTTCATGTGCCTGTTTTGGTGTGTACATTTAGGTATAGTGTGTACGCATGGTATAGTCAGTAAGTGTGAGTGTAGTCAGTATATTCAGGTGTGTTGTGTACATTTTGGCGCAGCATATGATAGTGAATAAACTGAGTATCACATTCACTGTTTTGGCTATAGAGACAGTAGGTAATGGTAACCAGTCATGGATACAGTAAGAAATATATACACACACAAGCTGTTGAATTCATGACTGTCCAGCTGTACATAATTGTCCGTTTGTCTTCGTCAGGTCAGTGTTTATTTCTAGACATAGTTTCATTGACAGTGTAAATATATGTCGTTATCTAAACTACCATCAATGGCTGTACCATGTGGGGGGATAACTCTGCCTCACTGTTCACCATATGTTTTCTGAATTGACTGCCCTTGTGCGACCAAGTAGTCTGATCTTTCCTGCTTCTTTCTGTCAAAGATGGAGGAAGGCTTGGGTTGGGCTGAAAGTCAAAGAAAATACGTTGTGAGGGGAACATTGCATTTCATCCTCAGTTGATTCATCATTTAAGCATGCTACAAACATTTTGGGTTAGACATGGCTGAGAGATTTTGGTGTTCCCTTTGGGCTGAGAAGTCACGCCTGGTTCATTCCCAGGGAGCTGTTGTAGCAATGTGGCTAGAGGTTCATGTGCCGGCCTGGTGGTCATGGGTTCCAATCTTTATTGGGGCATATTTTAACAATTGACCTGGGCTTCTAAGTATCAGGGAATGTCTTGGGAAGTTACGGCGACTGATATGACACTAACAGCATCACCCACCAAGTGACGATTGGTCTATACAAAAATATAGGATTGGCACCATCTGCCCAGTGTAAAAGACATGTACAAGGATCCTCTACAGACTGCTTGCAGGGTGTATTTTGAATGACTGCAGTTTTTGAAAATATTGCCGTTTCAAGTTTTGTATTTACCTATTATGTTGCATTGTGTTGCATGAACTCCACAATAGGTCAATACAAATAGCTATATTTTCAAACACTGCACAGTCATTAAAAATACATGCTATACCACTGGATCAGTTGCCTTGGCTCACTCTTAGCCTAGGGCTGGCGGGTTTTTACACATACAACATGTGTACCCCTGATGCCTGGGATAGTCTGGCCTTCTCTGATCAGAGCAACAACAACAAAACATGAGGTCATGTGTGAAAGCTGTGCACATTACAATCCTATGACAGCTGACAATTGCAAAGAGTAGGTTGTAAACCACTGCCCTGGCACAATTGTTAGAGGAAGAAAATTACACATGGGTAGACATAGCCCTTGACCTTGGGTGAAGGATCTCTAGAGGAAGAAAATGTACACATGGGTAGGCATCGCCCTTGACCTTGGGTGAAGGATCTCTAGAGTAAGTAAATTAATATAAATAATGTATGTAGCGTCACACTCTTTGACGTCTGAGTTAGAGAAGTGCATGAATAGACACACTGTTCTTAGGAAGAGGAAGGATGAGTTTAATGTTAACATAATAGGTTAGTTTCTAGTCTTGCCTTCTCTCAGAATGTACAAGGAGTTTGAACAGAGGTGGGTGATGGCAAATAGAAATGGTGTGATATATCTCTGGCCTGTTTGTGTCAGAGAACTACTCGTGTGGTGTGTGAATTGAATAAGGTGCCTGCTTGTGTCATATTGTTCCATGAAACTATTGGCTGCTCTATATCACCAGACTGTTCCATGTCATATAAGTGTCTGATAACTATCATATAACAGATGATCATGTAACAGATGATCATGTAACAGTGAGCATGTAACAGATGATCATGTAACAGATGATCATGTAACATGGCGGTAACAAAGGCAGTAATGGAGACAGATGTTCATCCATGCACGTTTTCTCAGCGACTCCTAGAGTATGCGAAGGAAGATCCAGAAGGGCTGGGCCAGAGGACACAGACTTGAAACTCTGAGGTCAAGACTGACTAATATCTATCATTGTTGTACCAGGACAGCTGATGTAAGAAGAAACGAATGAGCAGATAGGCTGACGGGTTTGGTTGTCGTAGGGAGCGGATGAGCAGTGGGTTAGGCTGACATCCTGGACGCCCTCATGGAGGCAGGACGAGCAGTGAATTAGGCTGACATCCTGGACGCCCTCATGGAGGCAGGACGAGCAGTGAATTAGGCTGACATCCTGGACGCCCTCAATGTGACAGGACGGTGCAGTGAATTAGGCTGACATCCTGGACGCCCTCAAGGTTGTGGACGAGCAGTGAATTAGGCTGACATCCTGGACGCCCTCAAGGTTGTGGACGAGCAGTGAATTAGGCTGACATCCTGGACGCCCTCATGGAGGCAGGACGAGCAGTGAATTAGGCTGACATCCTGGACGCTCTCAAGGTTGTGGACGAGCAGTGAATTAGGCTGACATCCTGGACGCCCTCATGGAGGCAGGACGAGCAGTGAATTAGGCTGACATCCTGGACGCCCTCAAGGTTGTGGACGAGCAGTGAATTAAGCTGACATCCTGGACGCCCTCAAGGTTGTGGACGAGCAGTGAATTAGGCTGACATCCTGGACGCCCTCAAGGTTGTGGACGAGCAGCGAATTAGGCTGACATCCTGGACGCCCTCAGTGAGGCAGGACGAGCAGTGAATTAGGCTGACATCCTGGACGCCCTCAAGGTTGTGGACGAGCAGTGGGTTAGGCTGACATCCTGGACGCCCTCAAGGTTGTGGACGAGCAGCGAATTAGGTTGACATCCTGGACGCCCTCAAGGAGGCAGGACGAGCAGTGAATTAGGCTGACATCCTGGACGCCCTCAAGGAGGCAGAACGAGTAAATGACTCCATGGATGGGTGTGATTCTGCAACTCTACCACACTGTAAGAATATCAAGTCAAGCAGGGCCAGACTAGACTAAAGCACCATACGGGAAACCATAGAAGAATAACCAACCAACACAGAACAGGTGTCGCCAGTCGTACAGTCCGTACACGCTGCGGGAGATAATCGTGGGAGGAGCTGAGAACCTGTGGGCTAACAGCCTGATGTGCAGTGAGTATGATCTGTTGACTAAGATTATTGTGTAACAAATTATATAACAGGTGAATGTTTCTTGTAGCAAATTATATAACAGGTGAGTATCTGTCCGAGAGTTACCTGACTGGGCGTGTACCGGTGCCATCTGCTGTGCTGGTTGTTGAGACAGAGCAGAAGCCGGTGGTTCAGACGAGCCTAGTTTGTTGTTCTAGGATCTTGTACGTTTTCGGGGTGACGTTTCTGAACATGGAGCCCTCGTTCATGTGTGGGTTGATGCTCCCTTCATCCAGCTCCACTCTCTTGTTGGTCTGGCCCACCCCACACCTGGCTTTCACCTCGGGATCAGAGATATCCACAGCGTTCCTAGCAATAATATTGATACTGTCAGTACACGTATGACATTGGCAACTAGTGTCAACGTTTGAACACACATTCCTAGTAATAATATTGACATTGTCAGCACACGTATGTCAGTGGCAACTCAGCGTCAGCTTGTGAACACACATTCCCAAAGGGGATTGGTTTGGAGTATGTTAACATTTTAAGATTTTAATGCAAAAGTAGGACAGGGAGTAATGGAGGATGTAGTAGGGTATTATGGTTTAGATTAAAAAAATGAAAGGAGAGCAACTACAAGAATGGGCAAATATCAATGATATGATAATTGAAAACATCTGATTTAAACACCATAAAAGACGACTTTACACAAGGAAAAGCCCTGATAAGAAAATTCTCAACCAAGTTGACTACATACTTATTAATAAAAGATTTTTAGAAATGCATTAATTAATGTAATGACAATGCCGAGTGCTGACTGTAATAGTGATCATGTACCACTATGTGGACTAATAAAAGTAAGATTGAAGAGAGCAAAATAAGTGGTTAAGAATGTGAGACTTCATAAAGAGGTTTTGAAGATAGATAAAGAAATTCAAGAACAATACCGAGTGACTGTGAAAAATAGGTACAGTGCAATAGCTAAAATACAGAGTGTAAACGAACAATGGGAAATGTTAAAGAACTCCATTCATCAAACGAGCTAAGAAATATTACCGGAGAAAAGCCAAAAGGCTAAGACAAAATGGATGGCTGAAGAAATATTAAAGTTGATGGCCAAAAGAAAACAGAGTAAAAATGACAAACATGATAAGATAAATAAAGAAATAAGAGACAATTGTTGGAAGGCAAAGGAAAGTTGGTTAAACGAGCAGTGCAAGAAAATTGAGTTAAATTCTATTAAAGATAACAAAAAATATGCGCAGACACAAATTAGTGAGCTCACAGCAGGGTGTTTAAAATCAAAAAACAGGATAAGATATTATTGTAAGAAGATGCTATAATGAAGAGGTGGAATGAGTATATAAGAGAATTATATGATGGAGGGAGGGAAGAATTAACAGAAGAAAGTAACTTAGAAGGTCCACCTTTTATAAAAGAAGACGTCGCTGACGGATGCTGTCAAACATATGAAGAAAGGAAAAACAGCTGGGTCAGATGGAATCACAATTGAAGAATTAGAAGTACTGAGAGAATGTTGAATGATATTTACAGCAGTGGATATTTAACGAGCGATATGCTGAATGATATTTACAGCAGTGGATATTTAACGAGCGATATGCTGAATGAAATCTGTATTTATAGCTATTCATGCCTGTCGCTATATTAGCCACCTTTCTTGCTCCCCTTTTCGCCACAATGGAACTTATCTATCGTTGATGGCGACTTCCCGTACATGCGGTCGATTTCAGCAATCTTAATGCCGCCCTTGTATTTTGTTATTATAAAGTGATGCTCAGATAACGAAAAACAACGCCAAACGGAACAGAAGAACGCTTGGGTTCCTTTGTTTTCGCAAAATTAGCAGTGAGGTCATGTGGGCTATCCGAGGCTATTGACAAAAACCGAGACAAATTTGTCGCGGAAAAAAAAATTTACGACAACCAAAGGCAAAGAAAACCGAGGTTTTACTGTTTATTTATGCTTCATAGATTATACCAAGGTATTTGATGAAGTAAAACGTGGTGAGCTAATTAACATGTTGAAAGATATCAACATTGATGGGAAAGATCTCAGAATAATCTAGAATATTTACTGGAACTAAGTAGCAGCAATTAAAATGGGACATTTAATTTATAAACAAATAAAATAAAGCTAGGAGTACGAGAGGGATGTATTTTGTCACCGGACTTCGTCTCTCTCTATATTCATTCATTCATTCATTCATTCAGTAGCATGTCCCTTGCACAACTTCGCTCCCATTACAACCGTTCCGGAAAACTTCTCAGTCATAAGCAAGATGTCCCGCGTCCGATACACCCATCTGGAGATCATCTGCCACATCCTGCACCCATCTTCTCTTTGGCCTTCCTCTTTTTATCTTCCCGGGCATATTCCCCTCCATGATTGTTCTCTCCAAGCTTTCATGACCGTTTCAGGTGACACAAATATTTCAATTTTCTTTTTGTTTTATCGTCTTTAGTAGCCAACCTTCTTCAATATTCAGCTCTTGTCGTATGGATGCATTTGTTCTTTTCTGTGTCCAAGATATTTTTAGAACCCGCATATGACATTTTTATTCAATAGGCATTTATGCGCTGTTCAGCTTGTTTAGTAAGTGCCCAGGTCTCACAGGCGTATGTTGCAATTGGAAAGATGCATGCTCTTAAAAATCTAATTTTTGTAGTACTATCTGTCCCATTCCATAATTTATTCAGTACTTTTAGTTTTTGAAGAGCAATAGATATTCGTCTTTTAATATCATTCATTGTGTCACCATTGTTGGTAATTAATGACCTGATAAATAATTTTTTAAAAGCACATTCATACAGATGAGGGAGTTTGTGAACACATGTTGCGTGTCCTTTGTAGAACGTTACGAGCAACCCCAAGTTGATATTACTGGAAGGCTCCGCTAAACGTCGCTTCGGTTTACGTCGTTTCTCTATAACGTCGTTGTCACATAGGGGACTAAGTTCACTTTACGTCGCTACGTTTCGCCATAACGTCGTTTTGAGGCTGGCGATCGGGCTGTTGATATCGGTAAAGTCCATGGTTTACCACCAACCACGGTAAGGACAATTCATGCAGGTGCTGACAAAATCAAAGAGGGTGCTAAAACGTAACCCCTTTGAGTGCTTCCAAGATCACTCGTACCAGAAGTACTCTTATGGAGAACATGGAAGCACTATTAGCCGTCTGGATTGAAGACCAGAACCAACGGAATATGCCTGTGAGCAAGATGGTTATCCAAGAGAAAGCAAAGTCTCTCTATAAAGATCTAGCTAAGAAAGCGGATGAGAGCAGTACTAATAGTGCTGATGATAAATTTGGAGCGGGTCGTGGTTGGTTTGAGTTCTTTAAGAAGCGTTCACACCTGCACAACATTCAGACAACAGGTGAAGCGGCGAGTGCTGATACTGCAGCTGCATAGCATTTCCCTGCAGAGTTAAAGGCCATGATTGAGGAGAGTGGTTACTGTGCAGCAGTCATTTGACACATTTTTTGTTCAAGCAGAGGGCCAGGAAAAGAGGCAGGAAGAGGTTACAATGTCTTCCTCAGATAAAGAGACAGAATTTAATGCCTCTACAACCCCATTACTCTACAATTCGCCCCAAACCCACCTCTATTTAGCCTATAAATATCAACAACCATCAAAATAAACATTACATATACACTGTACTTCATTTAATTCTATGGGAAATAGTGTTTCGCTATACGTCGTTTCACTCAAAGTCGCGTTTTCCAAGAACGTAACTCCCACGTTAACCGGGGCCTTCCAGTATAGGCATATTTGATTAAGTTCAGTAGTTTGCCATTGCTTTCTAAACGAGACGTCAACATTAGTTCAACTGACCACTGTGTGGAATTAACCCACTAGCCCGCCATCGAAGCACGGGAAGTTGAAGAGTGAGCGCTCTAAACTCTTCAATCATGCTGACCTCCCATAATTCAGTGTGCACTGGGACATGTTCCGGAAGTTGAAACAGCGGGCGCAACCTCCCATCGAATATCGTTTGTTGGAGAGATTATATGTTGTCCTTATCATATTTCTCCAATACACCTTGTTGGCATAGTAGTTGGTGCGTATTCTTATCAATATAACGGTTCGTGTTCAATCCCCAGCTTTGGTTGAATTCTATGTTTGTGACCAGCACGGTTCTGGCGTCAACCCAACCATATACCCGATCGTTTTTGGAAAGGAACTGGTCACCCAACCTCACTATGCCGTAACCTAGAATATGTGAATGCTCAACACCTCACAGGCCAGCAGCAGTATCTGCCATAAGACTAGCTCTACCATGTCGGCGTCTGTGGCTGTGTGATAGTCCATGCAGTCTCACAATCCCCACAAATGGGATTCCAAGTCCGCCGCATGCCATTTTCACAATGGTATATGAGTCTGCGCCGTTCAAAAAGCAATGGCAAACTACTGGACGTAAAATTGGGGCGAAAATCACAAGTAACCAATATATGCTGAGGTTGATTGCGGCGTCTTGTTAATAGACATGTAACTAACTATTTTACTTAATAAGATTGTCATGTGTATTCACGCATAAACATCCATCCATACATACATAGACAAGTTGGCAAGTAGTACATCGGGTAGAGATCTGGCACCTCACCTGACAACGTACAGGTCCACCTCGTTACCCGCCCTCATGAGCTCATTCTTGGCCTCCTGGTGTGTGTAGCCGGTCACGTTTGTGCCGCAGATCTGGATGACGGCGTCGCCGTTGTGGAGGCCTGCCCTGCCGGCAATGCCCTTCGGGTTGGCCTGGCAAAGACAGAACCGTAAACATCATCAGCATGACTTTCATCAATTATGTATTCATTGTTGCTTATAGCAGGCAGACTTATTCGTGCTGTATCACACAGGTTCCTCTCGCTGAAAGTATATGGTGTATTTTTAATTACCGTGCAGTATTTGAAAATATTGCCTGTCCAAGTTTCGTATTCACCCTCTGTAAAGTTCATGCAAAATAATAGGTAAATATAAAACTTGGACCGGCAATATTTAAATATTTTCAAACACTGCACAGTCATTAACAATACACCCTAACGGACTGATCAGTATGGCGGTCCTAAGTAGTGGTGTTTTTTTTTTTTTTACTTGACTTATACTGGTTATTGTAATTTCTGGGATATATGGTGCTATTTAAATGACTGGATACTGATCTCTACCGTGGAACTAGAGAAAGAGAAATGCTGATATTTTACCAGATCTGGACGTTGAAGACAACTGGCCTATAAATAAACTGCACCATGTCTCGGAAGCTAAACAACTGTACCCGTATTAAACGTTACAGTGGTTTAGAAACAACCGTCATGGGAAGCTTGGTTCCTGAAAGGTGGTCGACCAGCACAACGCTAGACATTAAAGTCACCCTGGGCATGAGCTTGCATGAGGCAGGGGAACAAGCCATGCATGGACAACATTTCAGTCGGGTTCGTTTTCTTTCGTTCGCTTTAAATTTGTCTATAACTGCTATGGTGTCTCTTGTATTAATTTAACTGTGTTTTCTTAATTCACTCATTGGTCCACAGAGTTTATCTTCCACTGTGGTTTCTCCAGGCCAGAAGGTCTGCCAAGAAATGCCATATTTTGGGCAGTCTTGGAGTCTGTGATCTGCTGTCTGCGGTGCCAGTCCACATGTGCACACGGCTGATTGGCCAATCTTGAATTTTGTATACACGTGGTTGCGTAATATATTGTGTCCTGTTCTGAGGCACAGAATAATGATTTATCCTGGTCTGTCCATGAGTTGGTCGGCGTGTGTGATCAGAGCCATATTCTGCACGGGACCTTCTCCACGGTGGTGATGGTGGATGCGAATGGTATCAACATTACATAATTGTGGGGTCAGCTGGATGACAGACCTGGTTAGCGTGGCCATAGTTGTGGGGTCAGGGGATGTGATAGACCTGGTTAGTGTGGCCATAGTTGTGGGGTCAGGTGTGTGATAGACCTGGTTAGTGTGGCCATAGTTGTGGGGTCAGGGGTGTGATAGACCTGGTTAGTATGGCCATAGTTGTGGGGTCAGCTGGATGACAGACCTGGTTAGCGTGGCCATAGTTGTGGGGTCAGGGGTGTGATAGACCTGGTTAGTGTGGCCATAGTTGTGGGGTCAGGTGTGTGATAGACCTGGTTAGTGTGGCCATAGTTGTGGGGTCAGGTGTGTGATAGACCTGGTTAGTGTGGCCATAGTTGTGGGGTCAGGGGTGTGATAGACCTGGTTAGTGTGGCCATAGTTGTGGGGTCAGGGGTGTGATAGACCTGGTTAGTGTGGCCATAGTTGTGGGGTCAGGGGTGTGATAGACCTGGTTAGTGTGGCCATAGTTGTGGGGTCAGGGGTGTGATAGACCTGGTTAGTGTGGCCATAGTTGTGGGGTCAGCTGGATGACAGACCTGGTTAGCGTGGCCATAGTTGTGGGGTCAGGGGTGTGATAGACCTGGTTAGTGTGGCCATAGTTGTGGGGTCAGCTGGATGACAGACCTGGTTAGCGTGGCCATAGTTGTGGGGTCAGGGGTGTGACAGACCTGGTTAGTGTGGCCATAGTTGTGGGGTCAGGTGTGTGATAGACCTGGTTAGTGTGGCCATAGTTGTGGGGTCAGGGGTGTGATAGACCTGGTAAGTGTGGCCATAGTTGTGGGGTCAGGGGTGTGATAGACCTGGTTAGTGTGGCCATAGTTGTGGGGTCAGGTGTGTGATAGACCTGGTTAGTGTGGCCATAGTTGTGGGGTCAGGGGATGTGATAGACCTGGTTAGTGTGGCCATAGTTGTGGGGTCAGGGGTGTGATAGACCTGGTTAGTGTGGCCATAGTTGTGGGGTCAGGTGTGTGATAGACCTTGTTAGTGTGGCCATAGTTGTGGGGTCAGGGGTGTGATAGACCTGGTTAGTGTGGCCATAGTTGTGGGGTCAGGGGTGTGATAGACCTGGTTAGTGTGGCCATAGTTGTGGGGTCAGGGGATGTGATAGACCTGGTTAGTGTGGCCATAGTTGTGGGGTCAGGGGATGTGATAGACCTGGTTAGTGTGGCCATAGTTGTGGGGTCAGGTGTGTGATAGACCTGGCTTGTGTGGCCATAGTTGTGGGGTCAGGGCATGTGATAGACCTGGTTAGTGTGGCCATAGTTGTGGGGTCAGGGGATGTGATAGACCTGGTTAGTGTGGCCATAGTTGTGGGGTCGGGGATGTGATAGACCTGGCTTGTGTGGCCATAGTTGTGGGGTCAGGGGATGTGATAGACCTGGCTTGTGTGGCCATAGTTGTGGGGTCAGCTGGATGACATACCTGGTTAGCGTGGCCATAGTTGTGGGGTCAAGGGATGTGATAGACCTGGTTAGTGTGGCCATAGTTGTGGGGTCAGGGGATGTGATAGACCTGGCTTGTGTGGCCATAGTTGTGGGGTCAGGGGATGTGATAGACCTGGTTAGCGTGGCCATAGTTGTGGGGTCAGGGGATGTGATAGACCTGGCTTGTGTGGCCATAGTTGTGGGGTCAGGGGATGTGATAGATCTGGCTTGTGTGGCCATAGTTGTGGGGTCAGGGGTGTGATAGACCTGGTTAGTGTGGTCATAGTTGTGGGGTCAGGGGTATGACAGACCTGGTTAGCGTGGCCATAGTTGTGGGGTCAGGGGATGTGATAGACCTGGCTTGTGTGGCCATAGTTGTGGGGTCAGGGGTGTGATAGACCTGGTTAGTGTGGCCATAGTTGTGGGGTCAGGGGTATGATAGACCTGGTTAGTGTGGCCATAGTTGTGGGGTCAGGTGTGTGATAGACCTGGCTTGTGTGGCCATAGTTGTGGGGTCAGGGGTGTGATAGACCTGGTTAGTGTGGCCATAGTTGTGGGGTCAGGGGTGTGGATAGACCTGACTAGTGTGGCCATAGTTGTGGGGTCAGGGAGTGTGATAGACCTGGCTAGTGTGACCATAGTTGTGGGGTCAGGGGGTGTGATAGACCTGGCTTGTGTGGCCATAGTTGTGGGGTCAGGGGTGTGATAGACCTGGCTTGTGTGGCCATAGTTGTGGGGTCAGGGGTGTGATAGACCTGGTGAGAGTGGCCATACTTGTGGGTTCAGAGAGATGGTACGCATGGCTAATGATGACATATTTTCTATGGTAAATAATTGGTCGCCCGTGAAGTATACCTGTTCGTTCACTGGGGCGTTTCTGTCATTTGGAGGCGGCAGATTAGAATCCCTTTGAACATATATTTTTTTTAAAAACTAGTCCCGAAGCAAGAATCTGACAGAGCCGTCATATGTTGTAGGCCGGATGCACCGAGACATGGGTGGATCTGTTCGCCTATTAGTAGACGACGACCGTGCTCATGACAACATCAGCGTTGCCCCCCTATCAAGTAAACTAACACTGCCTCCTTGCAGTATCGTGCGGTGGGTTTTCTCAGTATGATGCAAGTCTTCGACATGCCGCCCCTTACATGTTGTTTTCTTTTTAAAATACCGCCCCCTTACAGTGCCACCTGCTGCTGCTGCCTCTCTGTATCATAGCAAGGCACGGCACTCCTCCTTGGTACCTACAGCTATTATTATTTATAATGTCTAGTCTGACCTCTAATGTCTATTTCTTTCCTTTCCTCATTATGGTCAATGCAAGCGAATATATTTCCCATACAGTAAGACTAGCACACGTCACACTATGTTGCCCAAATTTAGGAATGTTAAAACGCACAAGAACCGGAAAAATCCAATTAGCAGCTGTGGTCCCTGATGGAAGGAGTTGAGTGTAAATGTGTTCTTGCAGGCACTGTGTTATAGCAGATTGCTCACAGGCACTCCGTTAAAGCGGATTGCTCACGGGCATTGCGTTAAAGCAGATTGCTCTGATTATCTGAACAGGCAGGAGCAGAAACGAAAAACCTGGGTGCACAATGCTGGCGCGTGGCAACACACAACAGATGTACAGATAAGAGCGAGATGAGAAGGCCATCGCGCAAAATATCTCCAAGATTTTAGTCAGCCTGCTAACTGCGTCAATGTTGTGTACGTGAGCACAAAACAGGCGCTGTTGGGGGAGGGGAGGATGAAGGCTTTCGGCTACAGCCAGGGGCTGTTTTCATAAATGAGGAGCACACGTGCTTCTACAGATAAATACACACTAGTTGTGTCGTGCCGGTCTCCCTGGTCTAGGGTTTACACGACTTTCTCCGTAAACCCGTATACTCTCGTGAGTAACGTGACGTGCGGGAGAATCGGTACCGGTTCTCTCCGCGTCGATAACTTACGGGGTATGTGAGTCGGTAGCTCAGAATGCAATCGCAAACAACTGAGCGTGATCTTGCCAAGAAATCAACAATCAGCTGAAAGATGCTGATGTTGACAGCGATGTCCTGTAAAGGATATGCGAACAAAAAAAAAAGTTGTGTCGTGGAGGCGAAATCATACACCTATTTGGGAAGCACTGTACACTAAAATGAGGTAACAGAAATAGTAAAATAAGAATATAAGAGCAGTAGGGAATTTGTGAAAGTTCAACTCAGCATCAAACCGAGAATGTTTAAACTCCAGTGTTAAATTGTACTACTGTACATTGTACAACTGTAAATTGTACTACTGTAAATTGTACTACTGTAAATTGTACTACTGTAAATTGTACTACTGTAAATTGTACTACTGTAAATTGTACTACTGTAAATTGTACTACTGTATGGGTCAGAAACATGGAAAACAGCTAACATAGTTACTAGTACACCACACACATGTACGAAGTTGTGACTGCGCAGAATAGTAGGAATAAACTGGTCTGAGAGAATCACCAATGTAGAGCTCATAAACAGAACTAAACAAATACAAGTGAACCAAGAGGTGAAGAAAAGACGTTAGCGCTGGGTAGGAGACACACTGAGAAAGTCTGGGGACAATATAACTAGACATTGTCTTGTCTGGAACCCACAAGATAGGACACACACTGAGAAAACCTGAGGACAATATAACTAGACATTGTCTTGTCTGGAATCCACAAGATAGGACATACACTGAGAAAACCTGAGGACAATATAACTAGACATTCTCTTGTCTGGAACCCACAAGATAGGACACACGCTGAGAAAACCTGAGGACAATACAACTAGACACTCTCTTGTCTGGAATCCACAAGATAGGACACACACTGAGAAAACCTGAGGGCAATATAACTAGACACTCTCTTGTCTGGAACCCACAAGATAGGACACACACTGAGAAAACCTGAGGATAATACAACTAGACACTCTCTTATCTGGAACCTACAATATAGGACACACACCTGGGAAAACCTGAGGACAATATAACTAGACATTCTCCTGTCTGGAACCCACAAGATAGGACACACACTGAGAAAACCTGAGGATAATACAACTAGACACTCTCTTGTCTGGAACCCACAAGATAGGACACACACCTGGGGAAACCTGAGGACAATATAACTAGATATTCTCTTGTCTTGAACCCACAAGATAGGACACACACTGAGAAAACCTGAGGATAATACAACTAGACACTCTCTTGTCTTGAACCCACAATATAGGACACACACCTGGGGAAAACCTGAGGACAATATAACTAGATATTCTCTTGTCTGGAACCCACAAGATAGGACACACACCTGAGGAAAACCTGAGGACTATATAACTAGATATTCTCTTGTCTTGAACCCACAAGGCGACGGAAATAGTGGGAGACTTAATTAAAAAACGCACGGAGAAGATAATTACAGACAGATATGAATACTATTGGGAAGACTTGTGTGTGTGTATCATACAGAATACCGCCTACACATAGACTGGTAGTGAATGGTAGATCTATATCTATAAAAATCGTTGTATTATGTACGTATGTATGTATGTATGGATGTATGTGGATCCGTCCTTTATGCGCTCGCGAACGGTCCATCCGATTGAGATGAAATTTTCTACACGTTTTCCTTTCATTCCTGTGCAACCAACTGTCATAGTTTTATCTATCAGCTATCAGCTATTACCTTCCTAAAATTTAATTTTGTAATTACATGACTGAACATAAGAAAATATTAAAAAATATTTTAAAAAAGGGATATAACTTTTAGTAGCATTGTTATATCTTAAGTTAAGTCCCCTGGCTATAGATATCTATATGAATTAAATGAGATGCTCCCCACCAGGGACTGGGTGCAGCCGGGCCAGGTCAGACAGACAGATAGATAGACAGACTGACAGACAGACAGATAGTCGGGAACGGGAGCCAAGTTTACTTTAGATAGATCTCTTCCAATCATATTTTCTATCTATTCTTCTATTCTATCTATATTTTGTTGTTATGTTCGGGCCGAACATAGATAGATAGATAGATAGATAGATAGATAGGTAGGTAGGTAGGTAGGTAGGTAGGTAGATAGATAGATAGATAGATAGATCGGGAACGGGAGCTTATATGACTACTTATATGAATTAAATGAGATGCTCCCCATCAGGGTCTGGACGAAGCCGGGCCGGGTCAGACAGACAGATAGACAGACAGACAAACAGACAGATAGATAGTCGGGAACGGGAGCTTATATGACTACTTATATGAATTAAATGAGATGCTCCCCACCAGGAGCTGGGCGAAGCCGGGCCGGGTCAGACAGACAGACAGACAGACAGACAGACAGACAGACAGACAGACAGACAGACAGACAGACAGACAGACAGACAGACAGACAGACATACATACATCCCCGCCAGAGCCTGGGCGAAGCCGGGCCGGGCAGCTAGTACTACATATAATCTAGTACAGTGGTTCTCAACCAGTGGGAATTTTAGAATTTCCCGGGGGGGGGGGGGAATGAAGATTATTTCAAGAGCGCGTTAATACAAGAACCGATTACTTGATATTGTTTTTCCATTCACTTTAAGGTTCTGTACGTCTCACCCCTTCTAAAATTCATTTTATAAAGTAAGTAGACCCACAAATCACGTTTTATGTGGACGTCTAGACTTGTTTTTGGTATGTGCTTCCATTATTACGTTACTGTGTAGGGGCAGGAGCGGGAGGGGGGATTTAGGTAGAAATACGAAAGGGGGGGGGGGGGGAGAATGACGTGAAAATATGGTGAAAGGGGGGGGAGGCATGGGTCAAACTTTTAGTAGGGAATGTTGTTTGTTTTTTGTTTTTTTTTTTGCATATCCCTTACAGGACATCGCTGTCAACACCAGCATCTTTCAGCTGTATGTTGATTTCTTGGCAAGATTACGCTCAGTAGTTTGCCATTGCTTGTGAGCGGCCGGCTCACATACCCCGTAAGTTACCGATGCGATTCGAACCACTGCTGATTCTAACTGTCATCACGTTACCGACGGGAGTATACGAGGTTACGGAGAAAAGTCATAACCTCTAAGCCACGAAGCCGGCAGGGGGGAATGACGTTCTTAAAATATGGTGAAGGGGGGCACGGGCCAAAAAAGGTTGAGAACCACTGGTCTAGCAGATCCCACATAGATACTATTACATCCTACACACAGATTAGAATACCCTCCAGAAGGACCCCCACCCACATTCACGCAGACCTGAACACTACACACACATTAGAACACCACTCACACAAGATTCCCCCCCCCCCACATACACACACACAAACATACACACGTACACACGTACAGACTAGACAACTACATATAAGGAAAACTTGCATGTCTTCTGCTGCACGTCACTACTTTATGTGTAGTCTCCGGCTCCACCCTCACATTCACACGTATTTTTGTGTAACTTTCTGAGTGTAACTGGGTTAATACATTAATCAGAAACTAGTCCATTCACACAAAAGAGCTTGACCTGCTGTTCCTCTCCCCTTTCGCGACTGTTTGTCTATGTTTGACAGGACAAAACAGGAAAATGACGCGACCGGAAAGTCAACACAGAATATCTATCTATAGGCGTGTTCCATCAACCTACGCCCGTAATAAGACAGTTCACACATTCGCTTGCTGTGCTCAAAGTGTACACCCGCCCCTTCTCTCTGGCTCAATTTCCTCCACTACACAGCCATGGCGTGTGTGTATAGTTTAACTAATGCTTACTTTAAATGACAGTACACATACTTATTACTGGTGTGTTTGTGGATGTGTGCGTGGGGAGAGCCGCGGTAGCGTAGCGACTAGACGCTAACCTGCCGTACAGGTAGTCAGTGGGTTCGATTCGCATTGGGCATTTTCTAAGTTTGTATAAGGGGCGTTTATTTGAAATCCGTTCGTGCCGCACTACCGCACTGCGTGTAATTGCATATGTTGAACATTATCATAGCATAGTCATGTGATAAGTATTGACCTATGAATGAAAGAGCAAGTGCTTATCGTCCCTATGATGCATAGGTTCTGTTTCTGACCGTTGAGAAAATGGCCGAGTTGATCCAAAATCCGCCCAAAGAAGCTCAAAGAGCGGTGATTCAGTTTCTTTCATTTGAAGGATGTCGACCAGTGGACATTCATCGAAGAATGCAGGCAGCCTACGATAACAAATGTGTGTCGAAGACAACAGTGACAGACTGGGCACGAATGTTTCGGAAAGGACGTCAGTTCACGACAGATCTTCGACGGCCGGGTCAAGCGCATATTGTTGCAACAGAAAAAAACCATCGCCAAAATTGATGCAGCAGTACAGATGAACCGTTGTCGAAGCATACGTTAGCTAGCGAAAGAATTTGATGTGTCAATTGGGACAATTCAAAAGGTCGTTCGTAAGAAACTGCACTATCGGAAGGTGTGTTCACAGTGGGTACCACGGATATTGACCGACCACCAAAAAGAGGAACGCATGGATGGTGTTTGAACCACTTGCTGCGTTACAGAGTGGAGGGTGATGCATTTCTCTTCCGCATAGTGGCAGGCGATGAATCATGGTGTCACCACTTTGAGCCGAGCAGCAAAGAGAGAGAGAGAGAGAGAGAGAGAGAGAGAGAGAGAGAGAGAGAGAGAGAGAGAGAGAGAGAGAGAGAGAGAGAGAGAGAGAGAGAGCATGCAATGGAAGCATGCTGGATCACCAAAAGCCAAATAATTCAATTTACAGGTTTCCGCTGGTAAGGTTATGCTGAGCGCATTTTTTGACCATGAAGAGCTATTGTTGGCCGACTAAGAACCTGGTGTCAACATCAACTCTACCCACTACTTGTAAACACTAGACAAGCTGCAAACAGCCATCAAGAATAAACGACCCGGCATGCTTTCTCGCGGTGTGATTTTGTTGCACGATAATGCTCGTCCGCATGTCGCAAAGATTGTGCAGGAAGCATTAGCAAGGAAGAAGTGGGAAATTCTGCAACATCCAGCCTATAGTCCTGATTTGTCACCATGTGATTTTCATTGGTTCGGACCTCTAAAAAAAGGGGGCAACGATTTCACACAGATGCAGACGTAAGGAACGCGGTAAACACTTGGTTCAGTGAGCAACCACAATCCTTATTTGCGGACGGCATTCGCCGCCTACCTAAGCAATAGGGATGCTTGCCTGAATGCCTACGGCGACTTCTTCTGACCAACCCATGGTGCATAATTCATTCAAAATGAATGCTTTGTTTAATTCTACCACATCTGTTAATGTTTCTTTCATGCTTTTGTAATAAAACCATTGGAACGGGTTTCAAATTAACGCCCCTAATAATTGACCTGGTTGACTCAGCCTAACATTGGCACCTGGACGCGTCTGGGGAAGTAAAGACCACGTCAGCCACTGAGTGCCGTGTGGTGGATGTAAACATGGGCCAGCTCCATATGTCCAGTGTGAGTTAGGGCGTGCACAGGGGTCTGTCTGTCTGTCTGTCTATAGCTAGCTATCCATCGATCCGTCTGTCTGTCCATCTATATGTTTGTCTGTCTGTAGTATATCCATAATGGCATTGCAGCAACTGTCGGTAGGGGGTAAATTTTCTTCACATATTTTAGACCATGAAATGCGAAGTGAGGTGTCCAACGCCACAGGTCATCGCCTGCCCTCACCAGTGTGTATGCGAGAATTTATATGAATGTTTATCCACATTCACTGTCACATACGTTAGTAAAAACCCACACATTCTTTGTCATTTTATTCAACACACACACACAGTGTATGGTACATTGATGTATGTTGGTGCACGTCTGTGTGTAGTGAACTAGTCTGCGCGGTGGGGGTTGTCTTCTGTTGTAATGACCCTTCTGTGTGAGCTGGGATATTGTCTGATGTTTTGTATGCTGTTCTGCGTGAGCCGGGAGATTATCTTATGTTTCGTGTACTATTTTGTGTGAGCTGGGAGACTGTCTTGTGTCTCGTGTACTGTTCTGTGTGAGCTGGGAGATTGTCTTGTGTTTCGTGTACTGTTCTGTGTGAGCTGGGAGATTGTCTTATGTTTCGTGTACTGTTCTGTGTGAGCTGGGAGATTGTCTTGTGTTTCGTATACTGTTCTGTGTGAGCTGGGAGATTGCCTTGTGTATCGTGTACTGTTCTGTGTGAGCTGGGAGATAGCCTTGTATTTCGTGTACTCTTCTGTGTGAGCTGGGATTCTGTTGTTTTGTGTACTGTTCTTTGTGAGCTTCGAGATTATTGTTTCGTATACTGTTCTGTGTGAGCCGGAAGATTGTCTTACGGTAGTGGGTCTCTTGTGTGTAGTGTGAGACTGGGAGTGGGTCTCCTGTATTATGTATTGTTAGAGTGTGGGAGTGGGTCTCACGTGTGGTGTACTATAAGAGTGGGGTGGGTCTCCTGTGCGGTGTACTGTTAGAGTATGGAAGTGGGTCTCCCGTGTGATGCACTGTGAGAGAGGGTCTCTGTGTGGTGTACTGTAAGAGTGGGGGAGAGGGTGTCTCTTCTGTGGTGTTCTGTGAGAGTGGGTCTCTTGCGCAGTGTACTGTAAAAATGTGGGAGTAGGACTCCTGTGTGATTTACTGTGAGAGGGGGTGTGTGTCCTGTGCGATGTACTGTTAGAGTGTTAGAGTGGGTCTCCTGTGTGACGCACTGTGAGAGTGGGGTGTGTCTCCTGTGCGATGTACTGTGGGAGTGGGTCTCCTGTGTAATGTACTGTGAGAGGGGGTGTGTGTCCTGTGCGATGAACTGTTAGAGTGTTAGAGTGGGTCTCCTGTGTGACGCACTGTGAGAGTGGGGTGTGTCTCCTGTGCGATGTACTGTAGGAGTGGGTCTCCTGTGTAGTGTACTGTAAGAGTGGGGGTGGGTCTCCTGTGCTGTGTACTGTTACAGTATAGGAGTGGGTCTCCAGTGTGATGCACTGTGAGAGAGGGTCTCCTGTGTGGTGTACTGTAAGAGTGGGGGAGGGGGGGTCTCTTCTGTGGTGTTCTGTGAGAGTGGGTCTCTTGCGCAGTGTACTGTAAAAATGTGGGAGTAGGACTCCTGTGTGATTTACTGTGAGAGGGGGTGTGTGTCCTGTGCGATGTACTGTTAGAGTGTTAGAGTGGGTCTCCTGTGTGACGCACTGTGAGAGTGGGGTGTGTCTCCTGTGCGATGTACTGTGGGAGTGGGTCTCCTGTGTAATGTACTGTGAGAGGGGGTGTGTGTCCTGTGCGATGTACTGTTAGAGTGGGTCTCCTGTGTGACGCACTGTGAGAGTGGGGTGTGTCTCCTGTGCGATGTACTGTGGGAGTGGGTCTCCTGTGTGGTGTACTGTAAGAGTGGGGGTGGGTCTCCTGTGCTGTGTACTGTTACAGTATAGGAGTGGGTCTCCAGTGTGATGCACTGTGAGAGAGGGTCTCCTGTGTGGTGTACTGTAAGAGTGGGGGAGGGGGTGTCTCTTCTGTGGTGTTTCTGTGAGAGTGGGTCTCTTGCGCAGTGTACTGTAAAAATGTGGGAGTAGGACTCCTGTGTGATGTACTGTGAGAGTGGGGTGTGTCTCCTGTGCGATGTACTGTTAGAGTGTTGGAGTGGGTCTCCTGTGTGACGCACTGTGAGAGTGGGGTGTGTCTCCTGTGCGATGTACTGTGGGAGTGGGTCTCCCGTGTGGTGTACTGTAAGAGTGGAGGTGGGTCTCCTGTGCGGTGTACTGTTACAATATAGGAGTGGGTATGTCGTGTGATGCACTGTGAGAGAGGGTCTCCTGTGTGGTGTACTGTAAGAGTGGAGGTGGGTCTCCTGTGCGGTGTACTGTTACAGTATAGGAGTGGTTCTCCCGTGTGATGCACTGTGAGAGAGGGTCTCCTGTGTGGTGTACTGTAAGAGTGGGGGAGGGGGGTGTCTCTTCTATGTGTACTGTGAGAGTGGGTCTCTTGCGCGGTGTACTGATGTATGAGGAGAAAAGACGTTCATCATTCATCATCCATGTTGAAGGCCCTCTCTGTTGCATATGGCAGCTGTCACCGATATTAACTTGCGTGTCGCAGTTTGATCACATTCTAGCATCAGTGTTACTTAAATAACATATAGTTGATCACCTTCCGACACCATTGTTACCTAATTAACAATCGCTGGAGCATGGTGTTCGTGCTTTTGTGCGATACTTTCAGCGGGTCGCCCTGCCGAAAGGGACCGAGCCATATGGGATAAATCCCGGAGCAAAGTCGATCCTCTCGACTTTTAATGCAGTAATGTGTGGCTGCTGTTTTTCTAGTGACTGCCGCTTCCATCGACGATGCACTGTATTTTTCGTGGAGGACTTTTGTGTTGGCATTCAGACGGCGGCATTGTCCTCAGTGTACCTGTGCGGGCTGTTGGCCTGCCGAGACTCCTGTCTTTTCCACTTTTCACACTGGGCAGTGAGGAGCATTTTGTGCGATATTCACTGGTACGGGAACTGAGCATAATGTGAACGATCCGTTGCCGTGAAGTTGGAACCGTGACTGACTAACTAACTGTTACTTAAATAGAATATAGTTTGATCACCTTCTGATACCATTGTAACCTAAACAGAGTATAGTTTGATCACCTTCTGACACCATTGTTACCTAAACAGAGTATACTTTGATCATCTTCTGACACCATTGTTACCTAAACAGAGTATACTTTGATCATCTTCTGATACCATTGTTACCTAAATATCCTATAGTTTGATCATCTTCTGATACCATTGTTACCTAAATATCCTATAGTTTGATCATCTTCTGATACCATTGTTACCTAAATATCCTATAGTTTGATCATCTTCTGATACCATTGTTACCTAAATATCCTATAGTTTGATCATCTTCTGATACCATTGTTACCTAAATATCCTATAGTTTGATCATCTTCTGATACCATTGTTACCTAAACAGAGTATACTTTGATCATCTTCTGACACCATTGTTACCTAAACAGAATATACTTTGATCATCTTCTGATACCATTGTTACCTAAACATCCTATACTTTGATCATCTTCTGATACCATTGTTACCTAAATATCCTATACTTTGATCATCTTCTGATACCATTGTTACCTAAACAGAATATACTTTGATCATCTTCTGACACCATTGTTACCTAAACAGAGTATACTTTGATCATCTTCTGATACCATTGTTACCTAAATATCCTATAGTTTGATCACCTTATGACACCATTGTTACCTAAACAGAGTATACTTTGATCACCTTCTGACACCATTGTTACCTAAACAGAATATACTTTGATCATCTTCTGATACCATTGTTACCTAAATATCCTATAGTTTGATCATCTTCTGATACCATTGTTACCTAAACAGAGTATACTTTGATCATCTTCTGACACCATTGTTACCTAAACATAATATACTTTGATCATCTTCTGACACCATTGTTACCTAAACAGAATATACTTTGATCATCTTCTGACACCATTGTTACCTAAACAGAGTATACTTTGATCATCTTCTGATACCATTGTTACCTAAATATCCTATAGTTTGATCACCTTATGACACCATTGTTACCTAAACAGAGTATACTTTGATCACCTTCTGACACCATTGTTACCTAAACAGAATATACTTTGATCATCTTCTGATACCATTGTTACCTAAATATCCTATAGTTTGATCACCTTATGACACCATAGTTACCTAAACAGAGTATACTTTGATCACCTTCTGACACCATTGTTACCTAAACAGAATATACTTTGATCATCTTCTGATACCATTGTTACCTAAATATCCTATAGTTTGATCACCTTATGACACCATTGTTACCTAAACAGAGTATACTTTGATCATCTTCTGATACCATTGTTACCTAAATATCCTATAGTTTGATCACCTTCTGACACCATTGTTACCTAAACAGAATATACTTTGATCATCTTCTGATACCATTGTTACCTAAATATCCTATAGTTTGATCACCTTCTGACACCATTGTTACCTAAACAGAGTATACTTTGATCACCTTCTGACACCATTGTTACCTAAACAGAATATACTTTGATCATCTTCTGATACCATTGTTACCTAAATATCCTATAGTTTGATCACCTTCTGACACCATTGTTACCTAAACAGAGTATAGTTTGATCACCTTCTGACACCATTGTTACCTAAACAGAGTATACTTTGATCATCTTCTGACACCATTGTTACCTAAACAGAGTATACTTTGATCATCTTCTGACACCATTGTTACCTAAACAGAGTATAGTTTGATCACCTTCTGATACCATTGTTACCTAAACAGAGTATACTTTGATCATCTTCTGATACCATTATTACCTAAATATCCTATAGTTTGATCACCTTCTATCATCAGAGTTACTTCATCATCATCATCATCATCATCATCATCATCATCATCATCATCATCATCATCCTCCAATGCCTTGCCGGCTAGCGTGGGCGGTGATGCATCTCAGCAAATTGCGATCTCCGACGGCATGGATCATTTCGTGTGTTAACTCCCCTCTGTGCTTGACACAAGACTGTCCAGAATATTCTCACGCTGTCTTCCTCTATCTTTCGTTCCACAAATATTTCCGGATGTTACATGTTCCAGTTTTTGTCTTCTCATACTGTGGCCAAAACTTATCAGCTTCTAGCATTCAGTGTTCCCCACACAACCTACAGTTTGATGACCTTCTAACACCAACATTACTGAAATAACATATAGTTTGATCACCTAACACCAACATTACTGAAATAACATATAGTTTGATCACCTAACACCAACATTACTGAAATAACATATAGTTTGATCACCTAACACCAACATTACTGAAATAACATATAGTTCGATCACCTAACACCAACATTACTGAAATAACATATAGTTTGATCACCTAACACCAACATTACTGAAATAACATATAGTTTGATCACCTAACACCAACATTACTGACATAACCTATAGTTTTTTCACCTAACACCAACATTACTGAAATAAAATATAGTTTTATCACCTAACACCAACATTACTGAAACAACATATAGTTTGATCACCTAACACCAACATTACTGAAATAACATATAGTTTGATCACCCAACACCAACATTACTGAAATAACATATAGTTTGATCACCCAACACCAACATTACTGAAATAACATATAGTTTGATCACCTAACACCAACATTACTGAAATAACATATAGTTTGATCACCTAACACCAACATTACTGACATAACCTATAGTTTGCTCACCATCTAACCTCAGTATTACTTAAATAACCTATAGTTTAATCACCCCGACTTCTGAGGCACGTGTGATTTACGTCCCAAAGTCAAGGACAAGAAGGACTGGAAGTTTAAGCTCTGGTACAGCAAGCCACCTGGTCACGCTGATCTATGTATAACGCACATAGTTGTCTAAATTGTGTACTCACCTGGACAATGAACAGAGGCAGGCCCAATTCACGACCACCCTGCATGCGAAACCCCCAGGGATGGCTCGTGTCATTTCTCCTCAGCTGGACACACTCTGTGGCTCCTGACGCCATGTCTGCGTGGGGGACGATAGAAGTTTAGTCACTGTTGGTTCCTTGAAGATCTCTGGTTAAGTCTGCGTGTTCTGTGTAGCTTCTTGCTAAGCCTGCTTATCTGTTTATTGCCGCAAATACGATAGTCGTAGCCTCTTGACCAAGGTATTCGAGTGAGTAGAATATAAATAGGTTCTTTCTGTTGATTATAAATAGGTGATAGTAACGAACATGCAAGTGGAAGGGAATGCGACTCTGTGACATAAGTGGAGGGGGAGGGAGTGAAGGGGGAAAGTTTACGTGTGCCTGATGTACACAACCACGGCAGTTCTCAAACAGGAGCAGAGGGCTCTACGCGTGTAACGGCATTGTTCCGTGCCTCTCGCCCCCCACTCTCTCTCTCTCTCTCTCTCTCTCTCTCTCTCTCTCTCTCTCTCTCTCTCTGTAGGCCTCTCCTCTCGCCTATCAGTCTTTCTCCAACGTTATCATAGATTGAGTGTTGTCCTGGCTCACAGCATTCATAAAGTTAGTTGCATATCCTTCACAGGACGTCGCAGTCAACCCCAGCATGTTTTGGCTGTTTGTGATCTCTTGGCAAGTTTACGTTCGGTAGCTTGACATTTCTTTCTGAACGACCGGTATCCATACCATTTTATTGACAACCTAACGCAAGGCGGTCTGTTGCCAAATCGCCCACAGCTGTGTTTCGAACGAGGGTATACGGGATTACGAACTCCGTCCGTAACACCTTCGCCACGGAGCGGCACAGCATACATAGAGGATTGTAACATTGTTGAGCAAGGTCAGATATATGTGTATTGAGAATGGCTCGAGCTAGTATCTATCATGGCACAAGAAATCGCCTGCATCTATAGACATCAGAGTGTAAAAATTCACGCGGATCTGTAGCGATCTAGGTTTAATAAATGGTCGGGATGGATGTAAATCATAGTCGAGAAAATCACCCGTATCTATAGATCACAAAATATAAGAAATCATCAGGAATTTTAGAGAAACAATAAAGTTATCATAAATCACCCGTCCCTATACTCGCCGGTCCCTTGCACCTATATGCTGACTTCTCCCTCAGTTGGCAATGGCAAACTACTCCCTGGCAAACTACCCCGCTGGCAAACTACTACTTCTTCTTCTTCTTCTTCTTCTTCTTCTTCTTCTTCTTCTTCTTCTGCGTTCATCCTGAGTGTTTTTTTCTCCCCCAGACGTAATTGCGTTGTTTCCGGTTATGCGCCCTTAGGCCGACACATCGGACTTTGGCGGGCGTTTGTTGGCCGGGTTAGACTTCCCGGGTGTTTCGAAGGACTTTCGACTCTAATTGTTGTGGTGCCGTCCACATCCTAGCTGGTAAAGTTAGAACGGTCGAAGACATGATAGTCAGTCCTCAAGGGAAGACCATGGGCATTCACCGCCATCCAAGGCGGCTTCCATAATTGCAAAACCGACACATAGCGCTATGGTACTTGGTTCACCCAAGGAATCGCCACGTCCTCATGGCTGCTTCATTTTATCACTTCCATATATTGGGCATTTCGTTCACCACAGGTCGCTCCGCGAGCAAACCAGGAAAGGGCACACTGCAGACGACATCCACTCAGCGAGCTTTCAGTTCGGACTTTCTGCGGGTGTTTGTTGACCGGGTTAACCTTCCCGGATGCTTCGAAGGACATTCCACCCTCACTCGGACGTTTTTCCGTTGTGCCAATTTTATTTGCACCCTTGGGCCGGCACATCCGACTTATGCGGGCGTTTGTTGACCGGGTTAACCTTCCCCGGGGTTTCGAGGTACATTCGACTCTCACTGTTGTGTCGTCCACATCTCAGCTGGTCCAGTTAGAACGGCCAGAGACATCACGGTCAACCCTCAACGGCCAGGCTCTCACATCAGAGAGACATTGACTTAGAGGCGTTCAGTCATATTTCTCAGCTGAGAGCCGTACAAGGTGTCTGGACCAAGGATGTAGTGGCCCCTTGCAAATGATTCAGACTTTAAATGCCATACATTTGCTAGCCAAGGTATATTCCATTTCGCTTCACGGACGGTATCTGATCGTTTTCGCGCCTCTGACTTTCCTTCTTGATTAATGAAAACATTCTTGACAAATACTTTCGCAGTAGCTCGCCTTGCTGCGATTCAAGAATTTCATTTCTAACGCCGCAATACGAACGCCCCGTTTGCCCCTGTTAATCCGAAAACCAACAAAACAGAACCGAGGTCCTATTCCATTATCCCATGCACCATTATTCAGACAGCCGTGGCCTGCTTTGAACACTCTAATTTTTCAAAGTAAACGTTCCGGCCACCCGGGACGCTCAGCAAAGAGCACCCACGGGAGAGAGCCGGCAGACGGTAGGGCAGGAACAACGGGTGGTGAACCGGCACGAGCCAGACCCCCCGACTGCACCTTAGATCCAACTACGAGCTTTATAACCGCAACAACTTTAATATACGCTATTGGTGCTGGAATTACCGCGGCTGCTGGCACCAGACTTGCCCTCTAATAGATCATCGTTAACGGGTTTAAAGTGTAGTCATTCCACTTACGGGGCCTCGATAGAGTCCTGTATTGTTATTTTTCGTCACTACCTCCCAATGGCCGGAGTGGATAAGTTGCGCGCCTGCTGCCTTCCTTGGATGTGGTAGCCGCTTCTCATGCTCCCTCTCAGGAATCGAACCCTGATTCCCCGTTACCCGTTACAAACATGGTAGGCATGTCACGTACCATCGACATTTGAGAGGGCAGACATTTGAAAGATGCGTCCCCGGCACATAAGGCCAGGCGATCAGCACAAAGTTATCCAGAGTCATCAGTGGGAACGCCACGCCCCGCAAAGGGCAACGACGATTGGTTTTGAATTAATAAAAGCGTTCTTCCCGCGAGGGTCGGAGCTTGGTAAGCATGTGATAGCTCGAGAATTGCCACAGTTATCCAAGTAGGATCGTGTCATGTAAAGAACCTCGACTGTTTTAATGAGACTTTCGCGGTTTCACCGTGAGACAGTGTGAACTTAGACATGCATTGCTCTCTGAGACAAGCATATGACTTCTGGCAGGATCAACCAGATATCTATCACACAGACGGACTATTTACGCACACGCAGACCAAGAGTAGCAATCGCTCAGCCCGCTCCCTCGGTACCCGGTGATACACTCAAAAACCACTGGACGCATACCGACGCCAAGCTACGCCAGGCAGGACTGTCCGAAAAGCTTTGCCATCTTATTGACTGCAGCAGGCCCACTACTCATCGAGAGAGAGAGAGAGAGAGAGAGAGAGAGAGAGAGAGAGAGAGAGAGAGAGAGAGAGAGAGAGAGAGAGAGAGAGAGAGAGAGAGAGAGAGAGAGAGCTTATCGAGACTTTGTCGAACGGTCGTACAAAAATTGCTCTTTCGCCCACTCCTACCACGACTCTGGCTTCACGCTGCGGTCACATTCTCGAAACGCCTGTCTCGCTAACTTACGTCGGCTGGGAAGTTCCCGATTTGGTGCACCTCACACAGCCATCCGAGACACCAGACGCGGGACTGTTCTTGCGAACCAGACCACCCCCTACGCTGGCAAACTACCCAGCTCAAAACGTGACATGTATGTCCTCTACAGGGCGTTGAAATCAACCCCAGAATTTATTGGCTGTTTGTGATTTGCTAGGCAATATTTAGATGTGTAGTTTGCCATTGCTTTCTGAACAGCCGATGTCTCACATCATACAAACTTGTCAGCTGCCATATCACCCGCGCCTGACTCCGACTCCTGGACTGGGCGTGTCCGGAAATTATGAAACTGCGCGTGTCACTATCCCCTGAGCTAAAGACACCGGTTGGTAATAGCAAACTGCTGAAGGTAATATTACCTAGAAAGTCACATCCACCAGATGGTAATGGTAAACTGCTGAAGGTAATATTACCTAGAAAATCACAGACACCGGATGGTAATGGCAAACTACTGAAGATAATATTATCTAGTAAAGCACAGACGCCGGATGGTAATGGCAAACTGCTGAAGGTAATATTACCTAGAAAATCACATTCACCAGATGATAATGGCAAACTGCTGAAGGTAATATTACCTAGAAAATCACATCCACCAGATGATAATGACAAACTGCTGAAGGTAATATTACCTAGTAAATCACATCCACCAGATGGTAATGGCATACTGCTGAAGGTAATATTACCTAGTACATCATATACACCAGATGGTAATGGCAAACTGCTTAAGGTAATATTACCTAGAGAATCACATACACCAGATTGTAATGGCAAACTGCTGAAGGTAATATTACCTAGAGAATCACATACACCAGATGGTAATGGCAAACTGCTGAAGGTAATATTACCTAGTAAATCACAGACACCGGCTTGCAATGGCAAACTGCTGAGTATTGATTGGCTCTTATAGAAGTAAAAGAAAGAAGTAGAAGGGTCGTCTAATCTCTAGAACGATCATCTAATCTCCACTTCTTCCTTCTACTTCTGTGAGTATGGTTCTATTCTTATTCTTGTGAATGTTTAGGTAACTTACCAACACATTCTAGATAGCACATTACAAACACGTACACACAGGCATACACACACTCGTCAAATGCAGCCGATAAATCTCAATTATTCCACTATAAACACATTTGCTTGCTCTATAGGTGCACACAAGATGATCGCGACAACCAGAAAACACAGCACTTTCTAATACGGCATATAAGTACACGACACACACGGAACGGAATAGCAATGAACAGATAGATAGAACATCGCTGAATACCGCAGAAATCCGCAGGTAATCTACTGCTAGTGGCAATGACACACACTGTACTTGCGCTGGCTGCAGAAACTTGTTTGGCTGGGTACTAACTTCGCCAGACACCTGCATCGGAAGCAGTGGTGGGTGCAAACATGACGCACGCAGGGCGGCTGGGTGTTAAGCCTAGCATACCAGCGCTCACCGCCTAGCGCTGCAAGACACTGCAACCTGATTATCGTTAAGAAGAAGTCTTAGATCATGACAAAGTCTGTGTCTGTCATCAGCACTTGCTTGAAATAGAGAAACAAACATGTCCGCACAGCAAGAACCTGCCATGGGCTGTGATGTAACAGAGACATCATATCGTGCTGGTCAGAATACACGGGGGAGAGGCTGTGATGTGACAGAATGCACGGGGGAATGGCTGTGATGTAACAGAGACGCCAGGTCATGTAGGACAGAATGCACGGGGGAATGGCTGTGATGTAACAGAGACGCCAGGTCATGTAGGACAGAATGCACGGGGGAATGGCTGTGATGTAACAGAGACACCAGGTCATGTAGGACAGAATGCACGGGGGAATGGCTGTGATGTAACAGAGACATCATATCGTGTAGGGCAGAATACACGAGGAAATGGCTGTGATGTGACAGAATGCACGGGGGAGTGGCTGTGATGTGACAGAATGCACGGGGGAGTGGCTGTGATGTGATAGAATGCACGGGGGAGTGACTGTGATGTGACAATGCACGGGGGAGTGGCTGTGATGTGACAGAATGCACGGGGGAGTAGCTGTGATGTGACAGAATGCACGGGGGAGTGGCTGTGATGTGATAGAATGCACGGGGGAGTGGCTGTGTTGTAACAGAGACATCATATCGTGTAGGGCAGAATACACGGAGAAATGGCTGTGATGTGACAGAATGCACGGGGGAGTGGCTGTGTTGTAACAGAGACATCATATCGTGTAGGGCAGAATACACGGAGAAATGGCTGTGATGTGACAGAATGCACGGGGGGAGTGGCTGTGTTGTAACAGAGACATCATATCGTGTAGGGCAGAATACACGGAGAAATGGCTGTGATGTGACAGAATGCACGGGGGAGTGGCTGTGTTGTAACAGAGACATCATATCGTGTAGGGCAGAATACACGGAGAAATGGCTGTGATGTGACAGAATGCACGGGGGAGTGGCTGTGATGTGACAGAATGCACGGGGGAGTGGCTGTGATGTGATAGAATGCACGGGGGAGTAGCTGTGATGTGACAGTATGCACGGGGGAATGGCTGTGATGTGACAGAATGCACGGGGGAGTGGCTGTGATGTGACAGAATGCACGGGGGAATGGCTGTGATGTGATAGAATGCATGGGGGAATGTCTGTGATGTGACAGAATGGACGGGGGAATGGCTGTGATGTGACAGAATGCACGGGGGAGTGGCTGTGATGTGACAGAATGCACGGGGGAATGGCTGTGATGTGATAGCATACACGGGGAAATGGCTGTGATGTGACAGAATGCACGGGGGAGTGGCTGTGATGTGATAGAATGCACGGGGGAGTAGCTGTGATGTGATAGAATGCACGGGGGAGTAGCTGTAATGTGATAGAATGCACGGGGGAGTGGCTGTGATGTGACAGAATGCACGGGGGAGTGGCTGTGATGTGATAGAATGCACGGGGGAGTAGCTGTGATGTGATAGAATGCACGGGGGAGTGGCTGTGATGTGACAGAATGCACGGGGGAATGGCTGTGATGTGACAGAATGCACGGGGGAACGACTGTGATGTGACAGAATGCACGGGGGAACGACTGTGATGTGACAAAATGCACGGGGAACGGCTGTGATGTGACAGAATGCACGGGGAACGGCTGTGATGTGACAGAATGCACGGGGGAGTGGCAGTGATGTGATAGAATGCACGGAGAACGGCTGTTATGTGACAGAATGCACGGGGAACGGCTGTGATGTGACAGAATGCACGGGGAACGGCTGTGATGTGACAGAATGTACGGGGAACGGCTGTATGTGACAGAATGCACGGGGAACGGCTGTATGTGACAGAATGCACGGGGAACGGCTGTGATGTGACAGAATGCACGGGGAGTGGCTGTGATGTGACAGAATGCACGGGGAACGGCTGTATGTGACAGAATGCACGGGGAACGGCTGTGATGGGACAGAATGCACGGGGAGTGGCTGTGATGTGATAGAATGCACGGGGAACGGCTGTGATGTGACAGAATGCACGGGGAATGGCTGTGATGTGACAGAATGCACGGGGAGTGGCTGTGATGTGACAGAATGCACGGGGAACGGCTGTGATGTGACAGAATGCACGGGGAACGGCTGTTTTGTGACAGAATGCACGGGGAGTGGCTGTGATGTGACAGAATGCACGGGGAAGCAATAGGTGGCCAGTCTTTGCTTCACTTAGCAAGGCGACTGGTCAGCGTAGCTGACTGGATAAGAGCTCTCGCTCTTAAAACTTCCGGTACTCTGATGGCGAGGTAGCGGTTATAACCCTACACCGGGCAGTTGTACTAAAATATTAATTTCTCGTCCTTGACATTTTTTTTTGTGTGTTCGCATATCCTTTATAGGACATCGCTGTCAACATCAGCATCTTTCAGCTGATTGTTGATTTTTGGCAAGATTACGGCCAGTAGTTTGCCATTGCTTTCTGAGCGACCGGCTCACATACCTCTAAGTTACCGACGCGGTGAGAACCGCTACCAATTCTCCCGCACGTCACGTTACTCACGAGAGTATACGGGATTATGGAGAAAGGCGTTAAACGCCTAGGCCAGAGAGACCGGTCGTCCTTGACTTGGGGACGTAAATTAGAAGTATCTCAGATGGCAGAGTGGGTTCCCCTGAGAATGGATCGGCAGGGTGTGACCAGAGGGTCTGACTAACTCCGACAAAATGCCAGGCGGACACATAAACAGGCTACAGATGGTTGCATTTATACTGGGGCTCATCGCTGGCGGTGAATATAGAAACGGAGCATGTATGGAAATGTCTCGAGTGCTGTGATGTAGGTACTTAGCTTAGCTCAGCTCAGCCCATTTGCATCAGCTCACGTTTTGCACGCTACAGTCAGAATTCGAAGACAGACACATGCAGTGTCCAAGATACATCACAGTACAGAACACACAATACTTCATAATGTACAACATACAACACGTCACAGTACAGAACACACAATACTTCATAATGTACAACATACAACACGTCATAGTACAGAACACACAATACTTCATAATGTACAACATACAACACGTCACAGTACAGAACACACAATACTTCATAATGTACAACATACAACACGTCACTGTACAGAACACACAATACTTCATAATGTACAACATACAACACGTCACAGTACAGAACACACAATACTTCATAATGTACAACATACAACATGTCATAGTACAGAACACACAATACTTCATAATGTACAACATACAACACGTCATAGTACAGAACACACAATACTTCATAATGTACAACATACAACACGTCACAGTACAGAACACACAATACTTCATAATGTACAACATACAACACGTCACAGTACAGAACACACAATACTTCATAATGTACAACATACAACACGTCACAGTACAGAACACACAATACTTCATAATGTACAACATACAACACGTCACAGTACAGAACACACAATACTTCATAATGTACAACATACAACACGTCACAGTACAGAACATACAATACTTCATAATGTACAACATACAACATGTCATAGTACAGAACACACAATACTTCATAATGTACAACATACAACATGTCATAGTACAGAACACACAATACTTCATAATGTACAACATACAACACGTCACAGTACAGAACACACAATACTTCATAATGTACAACATACAACACGTCACAGTACAGAACACACAATACTTCATAATGTACAACATACAACACGTCACAGTACAGAACACACAATACTTCATAATGTACAACATACAACACGTCACAGTACAGAACACACAATACTTCATAATGTACAATATACAACACGTCACAGTACAGAACACACAATACTTCATAATGTACAACATACAACACGTCACAGTACAGAACACACAATCTTATATATAAATTAGGATCGTCTGCCTGTCTGTATGTATGTATGTATCTATGTATGTCCTTTATTTGTTCGCGAACGGCCCATCCGATTGAGATGAAATTTTCTACACGCCTTCCTTTCATTCCAGAGCTGTCAACTGTCATAGTTTTTTTTCTTCTTCCTCCTCCTCCCTCCTCCCCCTCCCAAAATACGTACGTAAATATATGATGATGATGAAAGAATCCCCGAACCAAAACGCTAGGGAAAGGGAAGAAAATGACGTGACTACACAGAATCGTCACACGGCAATCATCATCATCAAGTGCCGTGCCGGCTGGCGTAGGCGTTCATGGCTCTCCGTAGATCTCAGTCTTTGGTTTTTTGGATCAACTCTGCTGCTGATATTCCTCCATGCCACGGCAATATCAATAACAATTCATCTTTTTATGTGTAAGGAAGTTATCTACAGTCGTGTAGAAGGGAAGAACTAGACGAGTATGAATTCGGAATGGCGAACTCTCTCCTCCTCTCTTCTCCTCCCTCCTCCTCCCTCTACCTCCTCCCTCCACCCTCCTCCTCTTCCTCCTCCCTCTCATCCCTCTCCCGACTCCCTTCTCCTTCTCCCTCTTCCTTCTCCCTCTTCCTCTCCCCTCCTCCTCCCTCCTACTCCCTCCGCCTCCTCCTCCCTCATCTTCCCTCCTCCTCCCTCTCCCTCCTCATCCCTCCTCCTCCTCCTGCCTCCCTCCTCCTCCTCCTGCCTCCTTCTCCCTCATCATCCTCACTCCTCCTTCTCCCTTCTTCTCCCTCTTCCCTCTTCCTCCTCCTCCTACCTCCTCCCTCCTCCTCCCTCTACCTCCTCCTCCTCCCTCCACCCTCCTCCTCTTCCTCCTCCCTTTCCTTCCTCCTCCTCCTCCCTCTACCTCCTCCTCCCCCTACCTCTTTCCTCCTCCCTCCTCCTCCTCTTCCACCTCCCTTTCCTTCCTCCCCTCCTCATTCTCCCTCCTTCCTCTCCCTCCTTCCTCCTCCTCCTTCCTTCTTCTCCCTCTGCCTCCTCCCTCCTCCTATCCCCTCCTCCTCTCCCCTCCTCCTCCTCCCTTCTTCTCCTCCTCTCCCCTCCTCCTCCTACCCTCTTCCTCTTCCCATCCTCCCTCTCCCTCCTCCATCCTCCTCCTCCCTCTTCCTCCTCCTTCCTCCTCCTCCCTCTCCCTCCCTCTCCCTCCTCCATCCTCCTCCTCCTTCTTCCTCCTCCTTCCTTCTCCTCCCTCCTCCTCCTCCTCCTCCTCTCTCCTCCTCCCTCCTCCCTTTTCCTCCCTCCTCCTCCTCCCTCTACATCCTCCCTCCTCCTCTCCACTCTTCCTCCTACCCTCTTCCTCTTCCCCTCCTCCCTATCCCTCCTCCTCCCTTCACATTCCTCCTCCTCCTTCTTCCTCCCTCCTCCTCCCTCCTCCTCCTCCTCCTTCCTCCTCCTCCCTCCTCCTCCTCCTCGCTCCTCCTCCTCCCTCCTCCTCCTCCCTCTACCTCCTCCCTTCACATTCCTCCTCCTCCCTCTTCCTCCTCCTCATCCCTTCTCCTCCTCCTCCTCCTCCTCCCTCTACCTCCTCCTCCCTTCACATTCCTCCTCCTCCCTCTTCCTCCTCCTCCCTCCTCCTCCTCATCCCTCCTTCTCCCTCCTCCTCCTTCTTCCTCCCTCCTCCTCCTCCTCCCTCCTTCCTCCTCCTCCCTCTCCTCCTCCTCACTCCTCCTCCTCCCTCCTCCTCCCTCTACCTCCTCCCTCCTCCTCCCTTCACATTCCTCCTCCTCCCTCTTCCTCCCTCCTCCTCCTCCCTCCTCCTCCCTCCTCCTCATCACTCCTCCTCCCTCCTCCTCCTTCTTCCTCCCTCCTCCTCCTCCCTCCTCCCCCTCCTCCTTCCTTCTCCTCCCTCTCCGCCTCCTCCCTCCTCCTCCTCCCTCTACCTCCTCCTCCTCCCTCCTCCTCCCTCTACCTCCTCCCTCCTCCTCCCTTCACATTCCTCCTCCTCCCTCTTCCTCCCTCCTCCTCCTCTCTCCGCCTCCCTCCTCCTCCTCCTCCCTCTACCTCCTCCCTCCTCCTCCCTTCACATTCCTCCTCCTCCCTCCTCCTCCTCCCCTCCTCCTCCCCATCCTTCTCCTCCATCTCCCTCCTCCTTCTCCCTCTTCCTCCTCCCTCTTCCTTCTCTCTCTGCCTCCTCCCTCCTCCTACTCTCTCCTCCTCCTCCCTCCTCCCTCCTCCTCCCTCTCCTCCTCCTGCTCCCTTCTCCTCCTCCCTCCTCCTCCCTCTTCCTCCTCCCTCCTCCTCGCCTCCTCCTCCACCCTACTCCTCCCTCCTCCTCCTAATCCCTCCTCCTCCCTCCTATTCCTCCCTACTCCTCCTGTCTCCTCCCTCCTCCTCCCTCCTCTTCCCTCCTCCACCTCCCTCTTCCTCCTCCTCCTCCATTTACCCAAGACAGACAGACAGTCAGACAGATAGTCGGGAATGGGATCTTATATGACTACTTATATAATTTAAATGAGATGCTCTCCACCATGGGCTGGGCCGGGTCAGACAGACAGACAGATAGATAGATAGACAGACAGACAGACAGACAGACAGACAGACAGACAGACAGACAGACAGACAGACAGACAGTCGGGAACGGGAACTTATATGACTACTTATATGAATTAAATGAGATGCTCCCCACCAGGAGTTGGGCGATGCCGGGCCGGGTCAGACAGACAGACAGATAGATAGTCGGAACGGGAACTTATATGACTACTTATATGAATTAAATGAGATTCTCCCCATCAGGGTCTGGGCGAAGACGGGCCGGGTCAGACAGACAGACAGACAGACAGATAGACAGACAGACAGACAGACAGATAGTCGGTAACGGGAACGAGAACTTATATGACTACTTATATGAATTAAATGAGATGCTCCCCACCAGGGTCTGGGCGAAGCCGGGCCGGGTCAGCTAGTACTTCATAATGTACAACATACAACACGTCACAGTACAGAACACACAATACTTCATAATGTACAACATACAACACGTCATAGTACAGAACACACAATACTTCATAATGTACAACATACAACATGTCATAGTACAGAACACACAATACTTCATAATGTACAACATACAACATGTCATAGTACAGAACACACAATACTTCATAATATACAACATACAACACGTCACAGTACAGAACACACAATACTTCATAATGTACAACATACAACACGTCACAGTACAGAACACACAATACTTCATAATGTACAACATACAACACGTCACAGTACAGAACACACAATACTTCATAATGTACAACATACAACACGTCACAGTACAGAACACACAATACTTCATAATGTACAACATACAACACTTCACAGTACAGAACACACAATACTTCATAATGTACAACATACAACACGTCATAGTACAGAACACACAGTACTTCATAATGTACAACATCCAACACTTCACAGTACAGAACACACAATACTTCATAATGTACAACATACAACACGTCACAGTACAGAACACACAGTATTTCACACTGTACAACATACAACACGTTACAGTACAGAACACACAATATTTTATTTTGTTTAACTATTGATACAGGTATGTGTAACTATTGGTACAGGTATGTGTAACTATTGGTAGAAATATATGTAACTATTGGTAGAAGTATGTGTAACTATTGGTACTGGTTTGTGTAAATATTGGTAGAAGTATGTGTAACTATTGGTACTGGTATGTATAACTATTGGTACAGATATGTGTAAATATTGGTAGAAGTATGTGTAACTATTGGTACTGGTATGTATAACTATTGGTACAGGTATGTGTAACTATTGGTAGAAGAATGTGTAACTATTAGTATAAGTATATGTAACTATTGGTATAGGTATGTATAACTATTGGTACAGGTATGTGTAACTATTGGTAGAATTACGTGTTACTATTGGTATAAGTATATGTAACTATTGGTATAGGTATATGTAACTATTGGTATAGGTATGTATAACTATTGGTACAGGTATGTGTAACTATTGGTAGAAGTACGTGTTACTATTGGTATAAGTATATGTAACTATTGGTAGAAGTGTGTGTAACTATTGGTACAGGTATGTGTAACTATTAGTAGAAGTATGTGTAACTATTGGTAGAAGTATGTGTAACTATTGGTACTGGTATGTGTAACTATTGGTACAAGTATGTATAACTATTGGTATACGTATGCGCAACTATTGATCCTGGTATGCGTAACTCTTGGTACTGGTATGTATAACTATTGTGGTATAAGTATGTGTAACTATTGGTACTGGTATGTGTAATTTCTTATTCCTCTTATTTTGCGTTCATCCGGAGTGTTTTTTTCAGATGTGATTGTGGTGTGTCTAAGTTAGGTGCCCTTGGACCGAGACCCTTAGGCCAATACATCCGACTTTAGCATGCGTTTTTTTCCCCACCAGGTTAGCATTCCTGGGGGACTCTCACTTGTGTGGTGCCGCCCACAGCCCAGCTGGTCAAGTTAGAGCGGTCGTGGACTTCACGGTCCGCCCTCAAGGGAAGGCAGGGACAGTCCATGGGCATTTTCCGCCATCCAAGGAGGCTTCCATAAATGCAGAGCCGACGCATAGCGCTCTGGTACTGGGCTCACCCAAGGAATTGCCATGTCCTGCACATTACTGCTTTAATTCCTCACTTCCATGTATTGGGCATTACGTTCGCCACAGGCCACTCCCAGCACAAACCAGGAACGGTCATTCTGCAGACGACATCCCCTCAGTGTGCTTTCGGATCGGACGTGTTCCCGGAAAACAAGATTGTCCGATCTGTTCCGGCCGGAAAACAAGATAGTCAGAGCGGTTCCGGCCGGAAGACAAAATAGTCAGAGCTGTTCCAGGCACGAAGGAAATTTCACTCGGACGTTTTTTGCGTTGTGCCACTTTAGTTGATACCTTTCGGCACGTACTGGTCTTTCCCTCCAACATTTCTGCTGTCTGTCTTTTCCTCCAACATTCCTCATGCCTGTCTTCCCCTCCAACATTCCCCATGTCTGTCTTTCCCTTCAACATTCCCATGTCTATCTTTCTCTTCAAATTTCCCCTGTGTGCCTTCCCCTCCAACATTCCCGTCGGTCTTTCCCTCCAACATTCCCCAGTGTGATACCTTTCGGCCGGCACATCCGACTTCTGCAGGCATTTTTACGGGTTTGCTTTCCTGGGGTTTCGAGAGATGTTAGACTCTTACTGTTGTGGTGTCGCCCACATCTCAGCTGGTCACATCAGAGGGGGTATGACTAATTATATGTAACTATTGGTAGAAGTCTGTGTAACTATTGGTACTGGTAAGTATAACTATTGGTACAGGTATGTGTAATTATTGGTACAAGTATGTGTAACTATTGGTACAGGTATGTGTAACTATTGGTACAGGTGTGTTAGTTATTCGCGGTTCCAACTTCACGGCATCCCCATTATGCTCCGTTCCTGTGCCAGTGAATATCACACAAAATGCTCTTAACTGCCCACTGTGAAAAGTGTACAAGACAGGAATCTCGGCAAGCCAACAGCCCGCACAGGTACACTGTGCATAATGTGTAACTATTGGCACAGGTGTGTGTAACTATTGGCACAGGTATGTGTAACTATTGGCACAGGTATGTGTAACTATTGGCACAGGTATGTGTAACTATTGGTACATGTATGTGTAACTTGATACAGGTGTGTGTAACTATTGGTACAGGTATGTATAACTATTGGTACATGTATGTGTAACTTGATACAGCTATGTGTAACTATTGGTACAGATATGTGTAATTTTTGGTACAGGTATGTGTAACTTGATACATGTATGTGTAACTACTGGCACAGGTGTGTGTAACTACTGGCACATGTGTGTGTAACTATTTGTACAGGTATGTGTAACTTGATACAGGTATGTGAAGCTATTGGTACAGGTATGTGTAACTATTGGTACAGGTATGTTTAACTATTGGTACAGGTATGTATTCGGATCCAGATGTATCCTGGGCACAGGAAGTCCGTGTGTGAGTAGATGTGTGTTAGAGCACAGGAATGTGTGAGCACGTGTATTTGTGTACGAGTACATTTAAGTTTTGTGTTTTGGCCTACCTGTGGTTAGGTTGTTGATACAGGTGTGCGTGGGGCTGAGGGAATGCTTGCGTGCAGAAACGTGCCTGTTGGCAAACATCCAGGCCGTGCTACCACGGGTGTCAGCTGATGTTATGATTACCTGAGATGTGCTAGGCTCGGGCTGCCTGGCCCGGGAGATCCCTGCCTCTACCTGAAGTGAGCAGGCAGACCTACCTGGGCTGGCAGCATCACAACAACACCTGCTCAACATTCCTCGTGGTCACGTGTTATGGTATAGGTGGGCATTGCTGCACGATGGCCTAGGTATGAAGTCAGCTCAATTTTGGTGTCTTTCTCTGTGTATGTTGTAGTTGGTGTCATTCCGTGTGCGTGTTATAGGCTGTAGACGGTGTCATTCTGTGTGTATGGTAGGTTGTAGATTGTGTCATTCTGTGTGCATGTTGTAGATGGTGTCATTCGCTGTGCGTGTTGTATTGTAAGTTGTAGATGGTGTCATTCTGTGTGGATGTTGCAAGTTTTAGATGGTGTCATTCTGCGTATATTGTAAGCTGCAGAAAGTGCCATTCTTTGAGGATTTTGTAGGCTATTGATAGTGTCATTATGTGTCCGCGTTCTGTTGTAAGCTGTTGCGTTATTGTGTGTCCATGACACGATGTAGGCTGTTGATGGTGTCATTTTGTGAGCGTGTTGTGAGGTCGGCGCCTGTGGCTTAGGGGTTAGTCCATGCAGTTTTACAGTTCCCCGACACACTGGGTACACACCGAGTACACGCTAAGCACACACTGGGAACACCGATTACACACTGGTACACACCGAGTACATACCTAGTACAAACTGGGTACATGCCAAGTACACACTGGGTACACACCGAGTGCATACCAAGTACACACTGGGTACACACCGAGTATATACCAAGTACACGCCAAGTTGAGTGTTCGAAATCAGCTACAGGGAATTTAACAGCAGGTCAATGGTTTCAATCAATCAATCATGTGCCATGCCGGAAAGCGTGGGCGGTCATGATTCGCCATTTCACTCGATCACCAGAGTCGTGGATCAGCTCAGTGTTCCTGTCTCGTCCATGCCATGTGGCCAAGCCATCCAGGTATTTTCCTCTCGGTCTTCCTCTTGGTCTGTTCCCTTCGATCTTGCCAGCTGTCACTAAGTTCTCCAGTCCATTTCTTCTCATAACATGTCCAAAATTTTTTGACTGTCTACGTCTAATTTCTCTAATCAATCTACGATTTTCATTTGTCTCTTGTAGTACTTGGTCATTGGTTTTTCTATCTGTCCATGGTATTCTTTGCATTTTCCTCAGAAACCACATTTCTGCAGCCATCAGATGTTTTTCATGCTTGACTGCACATTGTCCAAGTTTCACATCCATACAAAAGAACAGGCTCTATGTATCCCCTCAACACTCTTTTTCTCGTTTCAATTGACATCATTTTATTGGTCAGAATGTTTTTCATCTTGCTAAAGGCTACTTTCGCAATGGCGATTCTTGTTCTAATCTCTTCAAGGCATCTGCCATCAGATGTTATGACTGTTCCGAGATAATTGAACCGATTCACTTGTTGAAGAATATTCCCATTTACTTGTATATTACATTGTGGTACTTCGTTCTTCCTAGTGACGACCATAACCTGTGTCTTCCTACAATTTAATTCCAACCCCAGCTGCTCACTGTGTACAACCACAGCGTCTACTAATTGTTGCAGATCCTGTGCATTGTCTGCAATCAATACTGTATCATCTGCATATCTAATGTTATTTATGTTTCGTCCTCCAATGCTGATTCCATTTAGGTCTTCTACATTTCTGAAAATATTTTCACTGTATAGGGAAAAAAGATCTGGAGACATTACACATCCCTGCCTAACACCTCTCTTAATAGGTTGGTATTGTCCTACTTCATTATCAATCCTTATGGCAGCTTGTTGTTTCCAATATATGTTTTTTATAAGTCTAATGTCTTTCCCATCAATTTGTAGATCTGCAAGCATATCCACAATGTTGACATGTCTAACTCTATCAAAAGCCTTTGTGTAGTCAATAAAGCAAAGATGTATATCCTTGTTTACTTCTAAAGCACGTTCAATAACTGTTCGCAGCATATACACAGCATTTACTGTACCCTTTCCTTCTACAAAACCACATTGTTCTTCCCCTATTTCAGGTTGTATTTTCTTCCTCACTCTTTGCATGATAATTCGTAACAAAATCTTTGTGATGTGACTCATTATACTAATTGTTCTATGTTGATCACATTCTAAGGTTCCTGATTTCTTTGGGATTGCAATAAATACAGAATTACATAATTCAGAAGGTATATCTCCAGTATCATATAATGTGTTCAGCAGTCTAGTGACTTGCTCTAGACCAAATTCTTCTAAAGCTTTAATCATTTCTGTTGTGATGTTATCTGCACCGGGGGCCTTGCCAGCTTTCATATGCTTAAGAACATTTTGAACCTCCATCTTTAAAATTGGTGGTCCTTCATTATTAAATCTAATATCATACTGTTCGTCTCTGTTATCATTATACAGGTCTTTCACATAATCTGTCCATACATGTAGAATCTGATCTTTTTCTATTATGATTTTGCCATCTTTAGTTTTTAGACAGCCTGTTGATGTACTTGTTCTTTTATTAGTAAGTTCCTGAATTCTTTTGTGCACTAATTTGGTATTTTGACTGTTGTGTTGTTTTTCAATTTCTAAGCACTTTTCCTCAAGCCATGATTCTTTTGCCTTCCTACATAATATTCTGACTTGTCTGTGAATTTCTTCATATTTGGCAGGATTATTTTTGTTGAGTCTTCTTGTTTCCATTAAGTGTAAAATTTCCTCAGTCATCCATTTCTTACGACCCACCTTCTTTAATTTTGGAATAGTTGTTTCTGCAGCCACATTGATTGAATTCTTTAACATTTCCCATTGATCATCCACATCCTGGAATAGGATCTCTAGATCAGACAATATTTCTGTTCTGTACTTCTATGTTGAATTTGTTTTGTATTTCCTTGTCATTACTCAATGTACACAAATCATATTTAGTGTTCCCTGTTGTATACTTGACTTTCTTCAACTTTATCCTCAATGTTCCTGTGAGTAATCTGTGGTCACTATAACAATCAGCACTGGGAACTGTTTTTGCTACTGTTAGCGCGTTTCTAAATCTTCTGCTAATGAGAATGTAGTCAATCTGGTTTCTAGTCCTGCTATCAGGACTCCTCCAGGTCCATAATCTTCTAGGGTGTTGCTTGAACCAGGTGTTTCCTACAATCATTTCCTGTTCTTTTGCCCACTCTACTAGTCTGTATCCTCTTTCATTTCTCTCTCCTAAACCATAGTTTCCTACTGTGTATCTATCCCCTTGATTTCCTACTTTTGCATTGAAGTCCCCTATTATGATGTTTATTTCTGAATTTTTACATTTCTTTAAGGCAGACTCTATGTCATTATAAAATTCCTCTACACTATCTTCACTGGACTCTCCTGTTGGGGCATATACTTGAATAACATTTATGTTAAAAGGTCTGCCACTCAATTTAACTAGTAGAACTCTGTCCGACACGGCCCAATATCCCTGAACAGACGTTGATATTTTCCGGTCCAAAATTATTGCCACTCCCCTATGTCGATCCTCACCTCCAGAATAAATAATCTTAAAATCTTTATGTATCTTGATGGTTTCAGGCGTCGGTAATCCAGTAAGAAACGACAATCTCTTAATGCAAAATTGTCCAGTACATCACAAACAGCCAATAAATGTTGGGGTCGACTGAAATGTCGTGTAAAGGGCATGCCACTATCTAACAATTCTAATATGACAGCACGTTAGTCAGAAATAGGAGAGGAGAGAAGTGTGACCTTCGGTGTCTTCCTAGTGATCTCAACAAAGAAAGACACAAAATAACAGCAATAACAAGAATGACACTACTGGTGAATATTACATCAAGAACGTCACAATTAGACCAATTCACTTTCATCTATGCATCAGGCACTCAGGCATGAAAGGCAACGAGCGAGCCATTCCGTTGGCGGACATGGCGGTGACAGGGGACGGAAGAGCAATGAATGGGCCGGAGCTGGAGGAACAGATGACTAACGATACATGGGAATCGGTTTCCTTGTCCAGGATGAGAGAAGGGAGTGAGTCGGGGCGCCACCAGACACGGACATTTTGTCACGAGAACAAGACATTTGATTAATAAACACAGAACTGTGCGACCAACTGATATACAGACTTTCAACCAGGCATGCTTTCTCAGCGGTTCAATGAGCATGCCCAGGAAGATCCAGATAAGATAGGCTGGAAGTAGGTGGTGAAATCTATATTCTTTATATGTGTGCTAGGCCACGCGAGGGTAAGAGTACATGAGCAAGCTGATAGGCTCGTGATCTGAGCTATTGTGGAAAGTGAACTAGCAATGGACCAGGCTGATAAAAGAGTGAATGCCCTCACCGAGGCGGGGCGATACAATCAATGAAGTGATCAAGTGTGAATCTGTAACCTTGACCAGACTAAGAACATCAAGTCAAAAGAGTGCAGCCAGACAGGAGCACGATGCCGCGGGGTCAAAGAACAGTCAACCAACAGAGGGCTCGTGCCATCGACCGCCACAAGCTGAAGGAGATACTGAGGGGATCGGGGCATTTATGGACTGAGTGGTTCGATGTGCAGTGAGGATAATCTGACGATTAACTACAAAGAAACATACCTCGTTAAGAAAACTACTGTACTTGCATAATTGTAAATTATAAAATGGCAGTGATGTGTCTATCCGATGAGGTCATGCAATGGTTCTGAAAATTATAAATGAAGTTTGAAGGTGCGTGTTTCTTAAAGAACTCCCAATCTGAATGTCGGGTCTGTTTGTGGCACTAGATCAAAGACGGTAACCTGGTAAACTTCTTCCCCGGCAGGATATTGTTACTTCCCATGTTTTGTTCCGTGAACACTAGCAGCCGTGCCCCCGTCACCATGTTTTGTTCAGTGAACACAAGCAGCCGTGTGTCCGTCACTCCAGGCTCCATGTTTTGTTCAGTGAACACAAGCAGCCGTGCCCCCGTCACTCCAGGCTCCATGTTTTGTTCAGTGAACACAAGCAGCCGTGTGTCCGTCACTCTAGACCCCATGTTTTGTTCAGTGAACACAAGCAGCCGTGTCCCCGTCACTCCAGGCTCCATGTTTTGTTCAGTGAACACAAGCAGCCGTGCCCCCGTCACTCCAGGCTCCATGTTTTGTTCAGTGAACACAAGCAGCCGTGCCCCCGTCACTCCAGGCTCCATGTTTTGTTCAGTGAACACAAGCAGCCGTGTGTCCGTCACTCTAGACCCCATGTTTTGTTCAGTGAACACAAGCAGCCGTGTCCCCGTCACCCCAGGCTCCATGTTTTGTTCAGTGAACACAAGCAGCCGTTTCCCCGTCACTCCAGGCTCCATGTTTTGTTCAGTGAACACAAGCAGCCGTGTCCCCGTCACTCCAGGCTCCATGTTTTGTTCAGTGAACACAAGCAGCCGTGTCCCCGTCACTCCAGGCTCCATGTTTTGTTCAGTGAACACAAGCAGCCGTGCCCCCGTCACTCCAGGCTCCATGTTTTGTTCAGTGAACACAAGCAGCCGTGTGTCCGTCACTCTAGACCCCATGTTTTGTTCAGTGAACACAAGCAGCCGTTTCCCCGTCACTCCAGGCTCCATGTTTTGTTCAGTGAACACAAGCAGCCGTGTCCCCGTCACTCCAGGCTCCATGTTTTGTTCAGTGAACACAAGCAGCCGTGTCCCCGTCACTCCAGGCTCCATGTTTTGTTCAGTGAACACAAGCAGCCGTGTGTCCGTCACTCCAGGCTCCATGTTTTGTTCAGTGAACACAAGCAGCCGTGTCCCCGTCACTCCAGGCTCCATGTTTTGTTCAGTGAACACAAGCAGCCGTGTGTCCGTCACTCTAGACCCCATGTTTTGTTCAGTGAACACAAGCAGCCGTGTCCCCGTCACCCCAGGCTTCATGTTTTGTTCAGTGAACACAAGCAGCCGTTTCCCCGTCACTCCAGGCTCCATGTTTTGTTCAGTGAACACAAGCAGCCGTGTCCCCGTCACCCCAGGCTCCATGTTTTGTTCAGTGAACACAAGCAGCCGTGTCCCCGTCTCGCTGGGCCCCAGGTTTTTCTTAAAGCTCTCTCTGGCTTGCGTCTCACCGCTGGACTACTCTTATAAACATGTTTGTTCACGCTTTTCTCGTGTTCTCTTTAGTCTTTTTAACATTCTCTGTGATCTTCCACGCCTCCGCTGTTGTAAAACTATTTCACGGGTAGACAGCGCCCATGACCTTGGATGGAACCTGTCTAGAGGTAGCAACAGCTCGCCAAAATACATGCCCAAGTCGGCTCACTGACCTCTGACTGCACCACCAGGGGCCATGCACTCTCCCTAACAGAGGAACGAAGACGACATTACTGGTTTGTGAATTTAGTGATTAGAGGCTCGCATGGCCGCGAGGTGTAATAAGCTTACATTGACATGTGCGGTCCGGGGGGGGGGGGGGGGGGGGGAAGCGAATTCGACCTATACACGGGTCAGTTGGACTTCAATGTTGACGTCTCGCAATGACAAACTGCTAAACGTAAAAGTGCGCTAGAAAATTAACCTGGGGTTAGCATTGATCCTCGTGCACGGGACATGGGCCTGTGACATATAGAGAGGATCACCATCGTCTCACACTGGACAGTTCCATAGATGCCCTGATCACATCACAGACCAATTGTGTGTTACTGCTTACAACAGCACAAAGACAACAATCTGTCAGCACTTGTCTGAGGTATAAATATAACATAGACACATCCATTAATCAGCACTTGTCTAGGATATAAACATAACACAGACACATCCGTTTATTAGCATCAGTTTTAGTTATAAATATAACACACGAGACACATCCGTTTATTAGCATCAATGTTAAAAATACAACATGGACACAGCCATTTATCAGCACTTATCTGGGGTATAAATATAACATGGACACATCCATTTATCAGCTCTTGTCTGGAGTATAAATACAACATGGAGTCATCCATTTATCAGCACTTGTCTGGGGTATAAATACAACATGGAGTCATCCATTTATCAGCACTTGTCTGGGGTATAAATACAACACGGATACATCCATCAATCAGCATCCCTCTAGGATATAATTACAAGAACATGGAGTCAACAACGACCTGCTCTCATGGCATCAGGGAGTGGAGACGACCTAGCTCTGCAAACATTCGTCACCCAACACTGAAAGTGTCCACTCACAACTGAAGATGTCCTACAGCAACCATGATGGGGCACTTTAGTGGCTGTGAATACTTCAAGTAGAGGGCGCTGTCACTGGCAGCAACATTCTAATGACCATTGTAACCCTCACAATAGAGGATACAGGATCAAGGGTAATGAGATATCACTGGCACCTTGTTGTCTTGACAGATGCAAGTTTGTTACATTGTGCTACAAAAAGGGCATAATAACTACAACCCATGGTGGGGACTAGTGACAGAGTTATACCTCTCCACAGCACAAAGCCTGGGTTGAATTGTAGAGACCATGTATTGCCCATGCAGCATGATCTCTCTTGACCTGTCTAGTGTACTCTAGAGGAAAGGTAACACCAATACGCCTGGAACAAGAGAAGCTGCTGGTTCAGCAAAGCAGTACTCTAACTGTCCACCTGTTGCAGCTTTCATCCTACACCAGTTGCCAACCAAGGCTTAGGGCATGGACTGCCCTGTCATAACATTTAGTCTTTTGGCTGCATTTCCTCACACCAGGATAAGGCTTGTACCCGCCCATAGCCGCTGGCACAATGTGGGGTGTTGAGTTTAGTCAGCGCCACCCAACATTCGGCACTAACAAAAAGCAGTTAGCAACGTCTACTATTATTAGTAGCTCTGTCATATCTGACACATAAATGATAATGAGATGCCAGCATCAAGAACAATGAGATCGAAGATCAAAGATAATGAGATTCCAAGATCAAAGATAATGAGATACCAGCATCAATCTGCATAAAGAAGGAAACATCTACAGCCATCCTTGCTTCGTTTTATACATTTTTCTTTCTAGGGGAGTGTGCCACGAGTGATGCACCTCAAAGGTTCATATGTCCGGCATACATCTGTGTCAGATTTGCTTCTTCAGACAGATTCCATTCAAGGTAAGAGGCTAGGTATTGTTTCTGAATAATTTACAAGCTCAAAGAAATGAGTTGACTTGAGTCAAGAACTGACATCACGTCAGGCTTGTCCTTGGAGTACTGGACATCATCCAGATCCTCTGGTCACTCCCTAATACACCAATCTCTCCATGCCATAATGATTTATCTGTTCGTACACACCAATCTTTCCATGCCGTGGTAATTTATCTGTTTTGACACACCAATCTTTCCATGCTGTGGTGATTTATCTGTTCTGACAGCAGGTCAGCATGGTTGAATGGATAAGAACGGTGTTCTTAAACATCCAGTGTGCTAATACCGAAGTTAGCGGTTCATCCTCTACACCGGACAGCTGGACTAAAATGTTGACCTGTCGTCCTTGACTTGGGGATGTAAATTACAAGTACCTCTGAAGTTGGAATGGGTTCGCCTGAAGGCGAGGGACACTGTTAATAGGGAAAGCAAACCCACACACAAAGTTCAGTCCATCACTACTATACAAATAGTGTGTATACCAGTGTTTCCCAACGTGGGGCCCACGCCCCACAGGGGGGCAATTTGACTGTTAAGGGGGGCAATTTGACTGTTAAGGGGGGCAATTCGAAAATGGAAGAAATCGGCTGAATATAACAAAACGGGGAGACTTGAGACTGAAGTTAACTAAATTGGAACCTGACATAAGATCTCTTTGCAGCAAGCATCAAGCGCAAGGATCTCACTAAATTTAAATAATAAATAATTATTAATAATTAAAATAATATAGAAAAATCTTTCATTAAAATTATTTTGTACTTGAATTTCAGTTCTCCATTATATGTTTTGAAAATTTACTTACTGTGTTTGCTCAATAATTACCTAGTGATTTCTTCCTAAAACCTATCATTCAAGTTCCTTTAGTGAACATTTCAATTTTTGAATATTAAAAATAATGTATATGTTGAGGGGGGGGGGGGCGTGGGGCGGGGGAATATGAATTTTAGAAAGGCTCAAGTGGGGCATGGTACAAAAAAGGTTGGGAAACACTGGTGTATAGGCTACATTTGAGTTCAAAGTGAGCGAGCGCCAAAAAAAAACAACAACACTGTTCTAACACACCCATCTCTCCCCACCGTGGAGATTTATCTGTTCTTACACACTATACACATCTGCCTACAGTGCACCAATACCTCACTGCCAATAGGTAATTCCTCCCATTGACTGATAAACAACTCGTTACGCTTTGAACAATGTGACGAATGATCAGACAACTCCAAAGGAAAACATACTCACTTTTATTTCGTGTCGAGCGGAACAAATAACAGCGGATAGTTATCGCATGTTATTAAACTGCCCCCGAGATATAGGAGCGGCGTTTAATTAGTAAATGATTCACACGAAAACTCCCTGCCTTGCCCCAATGTTCTCTTCGAGGCGCAAACCTGCCATTTCACTGTTCAGAGTTGCAGCGCGTCTAGGTTTTTCGAGTCCTGTCTTAAGTATCCATTTGCCAATTGATCTTTCCTCCTGAATTCTATTCGCCTAAGCTCGGAATCAGTCGCATACAGCGCTTCACACACGGCTCTCTGGAAGACACGTCCTTTCCTTTCGAATCACACACACAGAAAGTCCTTTGTTGTTCTGTGACGCTGTATTCGTTTCCAATGGTATCTTCCTTTCCTATTTGTCCATTTTTGTGCAGACTTGGGAAAACCCCATTCATGACTTTGGTGGAGTGTACCGTCATATGGCACTCACTCAGCAGGGCAAACCCTACCAATTTGTCCATCTGCTCATTTGCCATTACATCAGCTTGACCTTGGCGAAGAGATCCAATGGATACTCCCTTTCTTTGGTTTTGAGAAAACAAAAAAAAATCTGAAATAAATAAAAGTAGTCAGGCAGCTGATGAGGAACTCTGGACACACTTACATCCCTTTTCTGTCAGCCATTTTTGTTTGGTCCAAACCTACTTTTGTTGGGCATGGAATCAGTTCATTTAGCAAGGCCTGTTTCAGATACATGCATACAGTCTGGAGGTGGTCTCTCCAGTGTCATGATGTGTCACTTTTGAGAGCTGAACTTGTCATCACTCTACTGGACGCAGCACAGGATACCGTGGATGAAGAACAAGAAAAGCACTGACACTCTACCAGATCTGAACATGGAAGAACACTGACACTCTACCAGATCTGAACATGGAAGAACACTGACACTCTACCAGATCTGAACATGGAAGAACACTGACACTCTACCAGATCTGAACATGGAAGAACACTGACACTCTACCAGATCTGAACATGGAAGAACACTGACACTCTACCAGATCTGAACATGGAAGAACACTGACACTCTATCACATCTGAACATGGAAGAACACTGACACTTTACCAGATCTGAACATGGAAGAGCACTGACACTCTACCAGATGTGAACATGGAAGAACACTGACACTCTCTCAGATCTGAACATGGAAGAACACTGACACTCTGTCAGATCTGAACATGGAAGAACACTGCCACTCTATCAGATCTGAACATGGAAGAACACTGACACTCTATCATATCTGTACATGGAAGAACACTGATACTCTACAAGTCTGAACATGGAAGAAACACTGACGCTACCAGATCTGAACATGGAAGAACACTGACCCTCTACCAGATCTGAACATGGAAGAACACTGACACTCTACCAGATCTGAACATGGAAGAACACTGACACTACCAGATCTGAACATGGAAGAACACTGACACTCTACCAGATCTGAACATTGAAGAACACTGACACTCTACCAAGTCTGAACATGGAAGAACACTGACACTCTACCAGATCTGAACATGGAAGAACACTGACCCTCTACCAAGTCTGAACATGGAAGAACACTGACACTCTACCAGATCTGAACATGGAAGAACACTGACACTCTACCAGATCTGAACATGGAAGAACACTGACACTCTACCAGATATGAACATGGAAGAACACTGACACTCTACCAGATCTGAACATGGAAGAACACTCACACTACCAGATCTGAACATGGAAGAACACTGACACTCTACCAGATCTGAACATGGAAGAACACTGACACTACCAGATCTGAACATGGAAGAACACTGACACTCTACCAGATCTGAACATGGAAGAACACTGACACTCTACCAGATCTGAACATGGAAGAACACTGACACTCTATCACATCTGAACATGGAAGAACACTGACACTCTACCAGATCTGAACATGGAAGAGCACTGACACTCTACCAGATGTGAACATGGAAGAACACTGACACTCTCTCAGATCTGAACATGGAAGAACACTGACACTCTGTCAGATCTGAACATGGAAGAACACTGCCACTCTATCAGATCTGAACATGGAAGAACACTGACACTCTATCCTATCTGTACATGGAAGAACACTGATACTCTACCAAGTCTGAACATGGAAGAACACTGACACTACCAGACCTGAACATGGAAGAACACTGACCCTCTACCAGATCTGAACATGGAAGAACACTGACACTCTACCAGATCTGAACATGGAAGAACACTGACACTACCAGATCTGAACATGGAAGAACACTGACACTCTACCAGATCTGAACATTGAAGAACACTGACACTCTACCAAGTCTGAACATGGAAGAATACTGACACTCTACCAGATCTGAACATGGAAGAACACTGACCCTCTACCAAGTCTGAACATGGAAGAACACTGACACTCTACCAGATCTGAACATGGAAGAATACTGACACTACCAGATCTGAACATGGAAGAACACTGACACTCTACCAGATCTGAACATGGAAGAACACTGACACTACCAGATCTGAACATGGAAGAACACTGATACTCTACCAGATCTGAACATGGAAGAGAGATGCACACAAAAGTAAGCTATTTCAAAAAACTGGTCAAGGTGGTTAAAAGCGAAAAATGGGCAGAGGTGTGTCAAAGAGTAAGCACAGCGCTTTTACCCCAGAACGGGCAAAACGTCTCAAAAAGTTCATTATTATTAAGTGTTCTAAAAACGCGATCTCGCAGCTTTCCAAGTCTTCTGATTGTTTACGTCCAGTGTTATCCATAAGTAGTTCACATGTGCACCATTTGCAAGTGATTTGATCTGATTTTTGTATAGTTTTCAGGGTTTTTATGCTTTTTTTTTCAAAATGGATTTTTCAGGTGATAGCAAAGATTTCACTGGGTTCAATTTAAGTGATACTGAAGTGCACAAAGTTGGCAGTGAATCAGAGCTAGATACAGTGAAACCAGCGTGGGCAGTGTACACACTGCAGATCTCTCGGACTTTGGAGAAAATGATTCTGATTCTGAGTGTTTGTAAATAGTGTATAAGGCTGACAATCACAAACAATATGTTGTATTTTATAAATATTTGTGTTCATGTGTGGATTACCAGCAACATTGGATTACTTATTTCACATGAGTAAAGTAACCTTCTCGCTTTTTCCTTCATTTTGTTTTTTATTTCACTATAATCTGTTGACTAACACCTTAGATGTGATGTTTTTACTAACGTAACACAAAAGTTGATCGAACTTGAAAATTCTTGCCTGTTCAGAGCTAAACAACGGACAAACGCCTGACCTGTAAAGGGTTAAAGACAACCCTGACAGGACAATACATGAGGTAGACAACAACATTAAAGACAACCCTGACAGGACAATACATGAGGTGGACAACAACATTAAGACAACCCTGACAGGACAATACATGAGGTAGGCAACAACATTAAAGACAATGCTGACAGGACAATGCCATATGACGGTACACTCCACAAAAGTCACGAATGGGATTTTCCCAGTTCTGCACAAAATGGACAAATAGGAAAGGAAGATACCATGGGAAACGACTATAGCGTCACGGAACAACAGAGGACTTTCTCTGTGTGTGATTCTGAAAAGAGGACGTATCTTCCAGAGATCCGTATGCAACTTATTCCGAGCGTCAGCGAATAGATTTTCAAGAGGAGGGATCGATCGGCAAAATGGATAATTAAAGCAGAACCCGAAAACCTAGACGTGATAAAACTCAGGACAGCGAAATGACAGGTCCACGCCTCAAGGAGAACATTAGGAAGAAGGCAGGGAGTTTCATGAAATGTAAATAGTTAAACGCCGCGCCCACATCTCGGGAGCAGTTTAATAACACATGTGAATCATCCTTTGTTATTTGTTCCACTCGATACAAAATAAAAGTACGAGTCTGGTTCCTTCCTTGGAGTCGTTTGATTATTCGTCACACTGTTCAAAGGTGAGTGTTAAAACTGAGTCAAATGTCATTCTATAATCCCAATGATAAGGAAAGACATGGCATAAAGATGGGGGCTCGTCCGGGATTTGGCATCTAGACCATTTCAGAAAATTGCTATAGATATTGTGGGTCCATTGAACACTACTACTGATCGTGGTAATAGGTTTATCTTAACCATGATTGATCTTTGTACTCGTTGGCCAGAGGCTATTCCTCTCAAACATATTACGAGTAGATCCATATTAGATTCATTGTTATCAATTTTCAGTAGAATTGGATTCCCAAGTTGCATACTATCTGATAGAGGTAGTCAATTCATATCAACAGCTACTCAAGAAGCAATGAAAATACTTGGTATTCCACAAGTCTTTAGTTCTCCTTGGCACCCAATGACAAATGGGGTCAACGAAAATTATAATGGAGTCCTTAAGCGAACTCTAGCAAAAGTAGCAGCGGATAGACCCAAAGATTGGGATATTTTACTACCAGCGGTACTATTTGCATACCGAGAGGTACCACAATCTAGTACGGGATTTTCTCCATTTGAGTTAGTATACGGAGCAAATCCACGTGGTCCATTATTATTATATAACGATATGCTTACGAATAAGACATATGATTATCCTAAAAGAGAAGCATACGAAATGGTGACACAGTTGAGAGACAAAATCATTACAGCTTGCCAGATCGCAAAATCTGCACTAAGTAAAGCTGGAGAAAAGTACAGACAGTATGATAATAGGAACGCCAAGACAATAGTCTTGAAAGAAGAAGAAGAGGTTTGGTTATTATTACCTGATCCTCGAGACTGTTTAGTTACTTCATGGCAAGGTCCATTTAAAGTGATCAAGAAAATTAGTGATGTAGATTATAGGATAAATGTAAATGGGAAACATAAAATATTTCACATAAATATGTTAAAACCATATATCCCACGTGATAACAACACATCACAGGTAACGAAACAAATTCCACATAGAATAGCAGCAGCTTGTTGGGTTATTAACGAACAGCAAGAAGATGCTATCAAACAACAGATTCCAACACCGATAGTTAATAGTGAGAGTAGTTGGCAATCTATACAAATATGTCAGGATCTATCGATCCAAGACAAAGATAAATTTATTGCAGCAATAAAAGAGTTTAGTACAATATTTTCCGACACACCGGGACAAACATCACTTATCAAACATAAGATAACTTTACTCTCGAATGTCCCAGTTAAAGTGAAACCTTATCCCATCCCAATACATTATCTAGAGAAAGTTACTGCAGAGATTTCAGAACTGGATAAAACGGGAATTATAAGAAAATCTATCTCAAACTACTGTTCTCCGGTAGTAATTGTGAAAAAGAAAGATGGTTCATTACGTTTATGCGTGGATTATAGAAAAGTAAATGCATTAACACTATTAGACGCAGAACCAATGCCAAACATTGATGAGTTAATCGAGGGCATGGCAAACTCGAAACTCTTTTCGAAAATTGATCTCACCAAGGGATATTGGCAAATTCCCATGGATGAAGAATCAATGCATATTACAGCTTTCAGTACACCATTGGGTCTATATGAATGGGCATATCTTCCATTTGGGCTACAAAATGCACCAAGCACATTTATGCGTATGATGAGAAGACTACTACATGGAATTTCCAATGTAGCGACTTATATGGATGACATCTGTGTGCATACTTCAGATATTGACACACATGTTAAAATTCTGAAACAGGTATTTCAGAAAATACAACAACATGGGTTGAAAGCTAAACCGAGTAAAATTGAAATAGGTTTTACTGAGATACAATTCCTTGGTCATAGAATTTCTAACGGATTCAGGAAAACTGATCCAATGGTAGTTACTAAAATTCTTAATATCAAACCTCCAACATCAAAAAAAGAATTAAGGAGTATACTAGGTCTGATTAATTATTATCAAAAGTTCATTCCTAATTTTGCTGATATGACAGCAACATTTTCTGAACTATTAAAGAAAGGTCAGCCTACAAAAATAGTTTGGACAGATGACCATGATAAACTATTACAACAGATAAAAACGTTGTTCAGTGTCTATCCTATTCTGAAATTGCCTGATGTCTCAAAAGATTTTGTATTACAAACGGATGCTAGTTTACACGCTATTTCAGGTGTATTACTTCAATTATATGAAGGAAAGTTACATCCAATTCTTTACTTCAGTAAAAAGTTATCAGAGACACAGAGGAATTATGCTATCACTGAACTTGAAGCATTAGCATTAATTGAAAGTATTGAGAAATTTTCCAGATATTTACTTGGTAGGAAATTTCTTGTTCTTTCTGATAACAAACCTCTACAGATTTTCAAATCTGGTCATCCTAAGAACTCTAGAATTCATAGATGGTCTTTGTTATTACAAGATTATGAATTCGATATCTGTCACATCCCTGGAAAGGATAATAATCTTGCAGACATTCTAAGTCGATTGTAGTATATAGTAAGACTAATATATATTATAATTTATTCAGTTATAGTTTATTGTATCGGTTCTGTTCAAATAGCACCTAATTAATAAACAATGTTGATACAATCGGTGACTTTAAATTAATACTGTTAGTAATACATAGTATAATCAAATAGATACATGTGTGGTTAATTTACATTTATTGACAGAGACATATGCACGGATGCATTGGTCCAATAATATGTCCTGCACATTGGATGGATGTTTGACCGGCATTATTTTACGTGGAAAACTGCGGTCAAGTATTTGTAGATTGTGTTGTGTAATTTTATTGGTTAATTCCGATTGAACAATTACTTAGTTAATTAGTTTGAGTTAATTTGTTATATTAATAAGTTAAGTAGATAAGTCAGTATTTTAGAATATGTATATTGATAATTATTATTCAATGGTTCATTGTGATGAAGTGAGTGGGTTTTGGTTGAATTAATTTTGGAAGAACGAACTATTTTGCCAATCGATCCATTAAGATCTATGAATATATACGGAATTGGCTGATGGTCTAAAGATATACACACACATATTGGACAGTCGAACATATCAAATGGCTCCATAAAATTTCGCAAGACATGGATAGTTACGTCTACCCTACCAACATATAAATATATATGGAATATATGGAGGAACAACAACAACGACCAAAAATGGAATACTGGGAAACCCATTATTACTCTCGTCCAAAACTCATGGTATGACCTAGAGTTAGGACACACTTGTCTATTGAGACAAGGTAGGGACTAATATGGTTATTAGTTGGTATGATCTCCCATGATCAGCCACACGACGTCTAATGGGGTATTAGACAGGTGGGCGTGCCCGTCATATGACAGTATTATTTTTTTTGAGGGTAGATAAAGGGAGAGACTAGGAATTTTCCAGGTTTCGTTGTTAAAGGTTAATGCATATATTTGCAAAGTACTACATATATCCATAGAAAAAAAAATGAAAACATTTTTTTTTATCTAGGAGGGGGCATTATGCCATATGACGGTACACTCCACAAAAGTCACGAATGGGATTTTCCCAGTTCTGCACAAAAATGGACAAATAGGAAAGGAAGATACCATTGGAAACGAATATAGCGTCACGGAACAACAAAGGACTTTCTCTGTGTGTGATTCTGAAAAGAGGACGTATCTTCCAGAGATCCGTATGCAACTTATTCCGAGCGTCAGCGAATAGATTTTCAAGAGGAGGGATCGATCGGCAAAATGGATAATTAAAGCAGAACCCGAAAACCTAGACGTGATAAAACTCAGGACAGCGAAATGACAGGTCCACGCCTCAAGGAGAACATTAGGAAGAAGGCAGGGAGTTTCATGAAATGTAAATAGTTAAACGCCGCGCCCACATCTCGGGAGCAGTTTAATAACACATGTGAATCATCCTTTGTTATTTGTTCCACTCGATACAAAATAAAAGTACGAGTCTGGTTCCTTCCTTGGAGTCGTTTGATTATTCGTCACACTGTTCAAAGGTGAGTGTTAAAACTGAGTCAAATGTCATTCTATAATCCCAATGATAAGGAAAGACATGGCAGACAATACATGAGGTAGGCAACAACATTAAAGACAACACTGACAGGACAATACATGAGGTAGACAACAACATTAAAGACAACCCTGACAGGACAATACATGAGGTAGGGAACTGGCAACAGATCTAGAGTCTTTCAGTCTGTTCTGATGAGAGCAATGTTTGATATATAACCTGCCACATGATGATGATGACTGGAGACATATTCGGCCCTGGGTCACGATGTATCGTTGCTGAGATGTGAACCTTTCATCACTTCAGCCTCTCTGTTTCTGTTGAAGACTGGTCGCTTATATCTGACCTTGAAACTGTACAAGCCAGGTGCTATAATGTTCAGCAGCTGATGGATTATGACGGCAGGTCAGACCCCAGATTCTGTGAGATCCACCCAGGTAGACTGGAAGTGTGTAACCAGACCCCTCTCGGAACTGGGTGGACCTGATGTTTCTGTTGTCACACAAATGTCGCAGGGAGACACAGAATGCTTCCTCCACTTCATCGTGGTTGATGTTCAAACTGGCAACATCTACCTCGCCGGTCTGTGCCAGGATAGGGTAAACAATCTTCCCTCCACCCTGCAGATGACACAGAAATGACATGTAGATGACATACAGAATATATGTAGATGATATATAGAAGACATGTAGATGGATGTAGATGACATATAGAAGACATGTAGATGATATAGAAGACATGTAGATGATATATAGAATATATGTAGATGATATATAGAATATATGTAGATGATATATAGAATATATGTAGATGATATATAGAAGATATGTAGATAACATATAGAAGATATGTAGATAATATATAGAAAACATGTAGATAATATATAGAAGATACTGTAGATGATATATAGAAGACATGTAGATGGCATGTTAGAGACGTAAGGATGACATAGAAAACCAAAGAATTAAAAGGTTCAGACAAATAGCTAGAATGGAACAAGATCAACCAGTGACTAGTGTGTCAATCTGAGAACATCAGGATACAAGGCATTAGAACCAAGATGGTCAACCCCCCTCCCCCCATATGTGGGACAAGTTGGAACTATGCGGGACAAGATGGTACTGCGTGGGAATAGGCTGGGTTATGGGTGAGAACTACTGTCATTGTTTTACAACCACAATGCCCCATAAACTGGATGCTGTTATTGTTTACAACACAATGCCCCACAAACTGGGTGCTGAGTCAATGTCTCCAGAGATGGCTTTGATTCTGCAACTCTACCACCCTGCAAGAATATCAAGTCAAGCAGGGCCAGACTAGACTAAAGCACCATACGGGAAGCCATAGAAGAATAACCAACCAACACAGAACAGGTGTCGCCAGTCGTACACGCTGCGGGAGATAATCGTGGGAGGAGCTGAGAACCTGTGGGCTAACAGTTTAATGTGCAGTGAGTATAATCTGTTGGTTGACTAACTAGCACAACACTGCCCATTTCTATCTAGCTTGTGCAGAATGTCATGTATCATTTCTGTCCCATGCCTCTCACAACATGATAACTGAAACTGGTGGAACTGCAGAAAAGCTGTACAGATGCAATGCAACCCCTCCCTTTCCTTTCATATGGCCTAGGCCACTCATTACATTACTTGTGAGATTGACCTGTTCCTCAGTCTCTACTTCCCTTACATACTGAACGTAAAACTGCCTAGACAATTAACACGAAGCTGGGGTTGACTGCAACATCCGTCACATTTATAAACAACTTTCTGGCCAGGAGAATTCAATTTGTTCACCAGATAAGTTTTCTTCTCCTGGTCAATTCAGATCACAGATACACATCAGCTAAATAATGTGTGTGTATGTCTAGTGTAGGTGTATTAGCGCCTATCTATGTGTTATGGTCTAGTGTAGGTGTATTAGCGCCTATCTGTGTGTATGTCTAGTGTAGGTGTATTAGCGCCTATCTGTGTGTATGTCTAGTTGTAGGTGTATTAGGCCTATCTGTGTGTATGTCTAGTGTAGGTGTATTAGCGCCTATCTGGTGTTCGTGTGATGATGAAAGCTTTAGTCACAACACCCATTCTGTCACTTGTTGTGTTCTTGCACAGCCTGACCAATCCCTCCTCTCATGTTCACTGCTTAAGTCACATGATACACAGCAACATGATACACAGCAATGTGATACACCACAATGTGATACACAGCAAACGTGATACACCCACAACATGATACATCACAACATGATACACTGCAACATGATACACTGCAACATGAGATACAGCTCAGTGACAGTCTACATAAAGTTGTTACCTACTGGCACCTTGCGGTCTTGACAGATGATAGTTTGTTACATTGTGCTTCAAAAAGGACATAGCAACTACAACCCATGGCAGGGACCAGGGATGGACTTATACCTCTCCATAGGGGACGCAGAGGTGTTTCCAAGGCACCAGAGCCAGGTTCTGTACTGGCCAAGACCTACTAGCATGTCCTAGCCATGCGTCCTGGCAGCAGGTCCCTTTGGGGTCCTGGCTAACGTAGTAGGATCGCTGATTCTTCCGAAGTCGGAGAGTATCTGCCTGCATGGCGAGGAACCACCAGTCTGCACACCAATAAGCCAGACATGGGACAACGGATACTCATGCAAACCTCAGGTCCTGTATGACATCACACTGATGTTGGACAACAGGATGTTTTCATACAGGACCTTGCACTGGAGTTCATAGCCAGCAAACACAAGCAAGCAAGCACCTCTCCACACCACAAAGCCTAGGCTGAATTGTAGAACCATGTGTTGTCCTTGCAGCATGGTCCCTCTCTTGGCCTGCCTAGTTTACTCCAGAGGAAAGGTACCACCAATACATCTGGAACAGGACAAGCTGCAGAAGTTACTGGATCAGCAAAACAATGCTACAACTGTCCGCCTGTTAGAGTTTTGATCCTAGACCAGCTGCCAATTAAGGCTTAGGGACTGGTCTACTCTACCATGACATTTAGTCTTTAGACATCAACTAATGCATGAACAAATACAACATGACACACTGTAACATGAGATACAGCTCAGTGACAAAGAATACATCAACTAATGCATGAAAAAATACAACATGACCCACTGCAATATGAGATACAACTCAGTGGCAAAGTATACATCAACCAATGCATGAACAAATACAACACAAACACTCACAGATCCAGGCAGTGGGTTCATCTGACCCCATACATCAAAGCTGGCAGGGTCGATCCCCAACTCTTCATGAGTCTCTCTTAGCGCCGTGTGGGTCAGATCTTTATCAGTTTTATCCACATTACCACCAGGAAAGCTGACAATTGTATACACATGGCTCATATCAGTTACCCAATGATAGCTGTTTTAAAATGGTGACAATTTCAATCAACCAATGATACCTGTTTTATTAATATGATGACAATATTGATCAACCAGTGACTAGCCATTTTCATGTGGTGACAATATCAGTCAACCAATGGTATGGACATGTTGGATGTCCGGAGCAATGACATACATGGATATGTTGGATGTCCGGAGTTGTGACACATGGATACATCTTCCTGCTAGGCTGAAAGCTTCTCACCCAACATCTGATGTTATTACAATGTTTTAACATTGCAGGTCATAAGTTTAAGATTATCGGTGCACAAGATATTGTATAGAACTAGAAACTATCAGTATACAACAAGAAATAATGATGGGGAAGTTAGAATATCTGTGTAGCAAGTTGGAATATTGGTGCACAACTAGGATTATCAGTGCACACAAATTGGAATATGTAGGTGTATAAGTAAGACCAGCAGTGCGCAAGAAGTTGGAATATTTGTGGAAAACTAGAAATGTCAGTACAGAACGAGGAGTATTAGTGGAGAAGTTGGAATATTGGTGCACAAGTTGGAATATTGGTGCACAAGCTGGAATATTGGTGCACAAGTTGGAATATTGGTGCACAAGTTGAAATATTGGTGCACAAGTTGGAATATTGGTGCACAAGTTGGAATATTGGTGCACAAGTTGGAATATTGGTGCACAAGTTGGAATATCAGTGCACAAGTTGGAATATCAGTGCACAAGTTGGAATATTGGTGCACAAGTTGGAATATCAGTGCACAAGTAAGTGCATCAGTGTATAAGTTGGAATATTGGTGCACAAGTTGGAATATGTTATAGGTGTATAAGTAAGAACATCAGTGTACAAGTTGGAATATTGGTGCACAAGTTGGAATATTGGTGCACAAGTTGGAATATATAGGTGAAGTAAGAATATCAGTGCACAAGTTGGAATATATAGGTGAAGTAAGAATATTAGTATGCAAGTTTGGATATTGGCACACAACTAAGAGTATCAGTGCAAAAATAAGACAAGTGGCCAAAAGTAGGAAAATCAATGCCAAAGTAAGAATATGGTGCAGAATTAAGAATATTAGTGCATAAGTTGAAATATCTGTTTACACAACAAGGAATAATAGTGCACAAGTTAGAACATCAGTGCACAAGTTAGAACATCAGTGCACATATGAGAATAATAATGCACAAGTTGAAATATCAGCACACATATTAGAATAATGCACAAGTTGAAATATCAGTGCACATATTAGAATAATGCACAAGTTGAAATATCAGTGCACATATGAGAATAATAATGCATAAGTTGAAATATCAGCACACATATTAGAATAATGCACAAGTTGAAATATCAGTGCACATATGAGAATAATAATGCATAAGTTGAAATATCAGCACACATATTAGAATAATGCACAAGTTGAAACATCAGCACACATATTAGAATAATGCACAAGTTGAAACATCAGCACACATATTAGAATAATGCACAAGTTGAAATATCAGCACATATATTAGAATAATGCACAAGTTGAAACATCAGTGCACATATGAGAATAATAATGCATAAGTTGAAATATCAGCACACATATTAGAATAATGAACAAGTTGAAACATCAGCACACATATTAGAATAATGCACAAGTTGAAACATCAGCACACATATTAGAACAATGCACAAGTTGAAACATCAGCACACATATTAGAATAATGCACAAGTTGAAATATCAGCACACATATTAGAATAATGCACAAGTTGAAATATCAGCACACATATTAGAATAATGCACAAGTTGAAATATCAGTGCACATATGAGAATAATAATGCATAAGTTGAAATATCAGCACACATATTAGAATAATGCACAAGTTGAAACATCAGCACACATATTAGAATAATGCACAAGTTGAAACATCAGCACACATATTAGAACAATGCACAAGTTGAAACATCAGCACACATATTAGAATAATGCACAAGTTGAAATATCAGCACACATATTAGAATAATGCACAAGTTGAAATATCAGCACACATATTAGAATAATGCACAAGTTGAAACATCAGCACACATATTAGAATAATGCACAAGTTGAAATATCAGTGCACATATGAGAAATAATGCATAAGTTGAAATATCAGCACACATATTAGAATAATGCACAAGTTGAAATATCAGCACACATATTAGAATAATGCACAAGTTGAAATATCAGCACACATATTAGAACAATGCACAAGTTGAAACATCAGTGCACATATGAGAATAATAATGCATAAGTTGAAATATCAGCACACATATTAGAATAATGCACAAGTTGAAATATCAGTGCACATATTAGAACAATGCACAAGTTGAAATATCAGTGCACATATGAGAATAATAATGCATAAGTTGAAATATCAGCACACATATTAGAATAATGCACAAGTTGAAATATCAGTGCACATATTAGAATAATGCACAAGTTGAAATATCAGTGCACATATTAGAATAATGCACAAGTTGAAATATCAGCACACATATTAGAATAATGCACAAGTTGAAATATCAGTGCACATATTAGAATAATGCACAAGTTGAAATATCAGCACACATATTAGAATAATGCACAAGTTGAAATATCAGCACACATATTAGAATAATGCACAAGTTGAAATATCAGTGCACATATTAGAATAATGCACAAGTTGAAATATCAGTGCACATATTAGAATAATGCACAAGTTGAAATATCAGCACACATATTAGAATAATGCACAAGTTGAAATATCAGCACACATATTAGAATCATGCACAAGTTGAAATATCAGCACACATATTAGAATAATGCACAAGTTGAAATATCAGCACACATATTAGAATAATGCACAAGTTGAAAATATCAGTGCACATATTAGAATAATGCACAAGTTGAAATATCAGCACACATATTAGAATAATGCACAAGTTGAAATATCAGCCACACATATTAGAATAATGCACAAGTTGAAATAGAATTATCAGCCACACATATTAGAATAATGCACAAGTTGAAATATGCAGCAACATATTAGAATAATGCACAAGTTGAAATATCAGCACACATATTAGAATAATGCACAAGTTGAAATATCAGTGCACACATATATTAGAATAATGACACAAGTTGAAATATCAGTGCACATATTAAGCATAATAATGCACTAAGTTGACAATAATCAGCACACATATATACGACTAATGCACAAGCTTGCAAATATCAGCTACACATATTAAGAATAATGCCACAAGTCCTGAAATATCACAGTGCAACACATATTGAGAATAATAATGCACTAAGTGAATATCAGCCCAACATATTAGAATAATAGCACAAGTTGCAAATAATCAGTGCACATATTTAGGAATAATTGCACCCAAGTTGAACATATCAGGTCACACATATTAGAATAATAATGCATAAGTTGAAATATCAGCACACATATTAGAATAATGCACAAGTTGAAATATCAGCACACATATTAGAATAATGCACAAGTTGAAACATCAGTGCACATATGAGAATAATAATGCACAAGTTGAAATATCAGCACACATATTAGAATAATGCACAAGTTGAAATATCAGCACACATATTAGAATAATGCACAAGTTGAAATATCAGCACACATATTAGAATAATGCACAAGTTGAAATATCAGCACACATATTAGAATAATGCACAAGTTGAAATATCAGCACACATATTAGAATAATGCACAAGTTGAAATATCAGCACACATATTAGAATAATGCACAAGTTGAAACATCAGCACACATATTAGAACAATGCACAAGTTGAAACATCAGCACACATATTAGAATAATGCACAAGTTGAAATATCAGCACACATATTAGAATAATGCACAAGTTGAAATATCAGCACACATATTAGAATAATGCACAAGTTGAAACATCAGCACACATATTAGAATAATGCACAAGTTGAAATATCAGTGCACATATGAGAATAATAATGCATAAGTTGAAATATCAGCACACATATTAGAATAATGCACAAGTTGAAATATCAGCACACATATTAGAATAATGCACAAGTTGAAATATCAGCAACATATTAGAACAATGCACAAGTTGAAACATCAGTGATCATATGAGAATAATAATGCATAAGTTGAAATATCAGCACACATATTAGAATAATGCACAAGTTGAAATATCAGTGCACATATTAGAACAATGCACAAGTTGAAATATCAGCACACATATTAGAATAATGCATAAGTTGAAATATCAGTGCACATATTAGAATAATGCACAAGTTGAAATATCAGCACACATATTAGAATAATGCACAAGTTGAAATATCAGCACACATATTAGAACAATGCACAAGTTGAAATAGCAGTGCACATATTAGAATAATGCACAAGTTGAAATATCAGTGCACATATTAGAACAATGCACAAGTTGAAATATCAGCACACATATTAGAATAATGCACAAGTTGAAATATCAGTGCACATATTAGAATAATGCACAAGTTGAAATATCAGTGCACATATTAGAATAATGCACAAGTTGAAATATCAGCACACATATTAGAATAATGCACAAGTTGAAATATCAGTGCACATATTAGAATAATGCACAAGTTGAAATATCAGCACACATATTAGAATAATGCACAAGTTGAAATATCAGCACACATATTAGAATAATGCACAAGTTGAAATATCAGTGCACATATTAGAATAATGCACAAGTTGAAATATCAGCACACATATTAGAATAATGCACAAGTTGAAATATCAGCACACATATTAGAATAATGCACAAGTTGAAATATCAGCACACATATTAGAATAATGCACAAGTTGAAATATCAGCACACATATTAGAATAATGCACAAGTTGAAATATCAGCACACATATTAGAATAATGCACAAGTTGAAATATCAGCACACATATAAGAATAATGCACAAGTTGAAATATCAGTGCACATGTGAGAATAATAATGCATAAGTTGAAATATCAGCACACATATTAGAATAATGCACAAGTTGAAATATCAGTGCACATATGAGAATAATGCACAAGTTGAAATATCAGCACACATATTAGAATAATGCACAAGTTGAAACATCAGCACACATATTAGAATAATGCACAAGTTGAAACATCAGCACACATATTAGAACAATGCACAAGTTGAAACATCAGCACACATATTAGAATAATGCACAAGTTGAAATATCAGCACACATATTAGAATAATGCACAAGTTGAAATATCAGCACACATATTAGAATAATGCACAAGTTGAAATATCAGCACACATATTAGAATAATGCACAAGTTGAAATATCAGCACACATATGAGAATAATGCATAAGTTGAAATATCAGCACACATATTAGAATAATGCACAAGTTGAAATATCAGCACACATATTAGAATAATGCACAAGTTGAAATATCAGCACACATATTAGAACAATGCACAAGTTGAAATATCAGTGCACATATTAGAATAATGCATAAGTTGAAATATCAGCACACATATTAGAATAATGCACAAGTTGAAATATCAGTGCACATATTAGAATAATGCACAAGTTGAAATATCAGTGCACATATTAGAATAATGCACAAGTTGAAATATCAGCACACATATTAGAAGATGTGTATAAGAGACAGGAATAATGCACAAGTTGAAATATCAGCACACATATTAGAATAATGCACAAGTTGAAACATCAGCACACATATTAGAATAATGCACAAGTTGAAATATCAGTGCACATATTAGAATAATGCACAAGTTGAAACATCAGCACACATATTAGAATAATGCACAAGTTGAAATATCAGCACACATATTAGAATAATGCACAAGTTGAAATATCAGCACACATATTAGAATAATGCACAAGTTGAAATATCAGCACACATATTAGAATAATGCACAAGTTGAAATATCAGCACACATATTAGAATAATGCACAAGTTGAAATATCAGCACACATATTAGAATAATGCACAAGTTGAAATATCAGCACACATATTAGAATAATGCACAAGTTGAAATATCAGCACACATATTAGAATAATGCACAAGTTGAAATATCAGTGCACATATGAGAATAATAATGCATAAGTTGAAATATCAGCACACATATTAGAATAATGCACAAGTTGAAATATCAGCACACATATTAGAACAATGCACAAGTTGAAATATCAGTGCACATATGAGAATAATAATGCATAAGTTGAAATATCAGCACACATATTAGAATAATGCACAAGTTGAAATATCAGCACACATATTAGAATAATGCACAAGTTGAAATATCAGCACACATATTAGAATAATGCACAAGTTGAAATATCAGTGCACATATTAGAATAATGCACAAGTTGAAATATCAGTGCACATATTAGAATAATGCACAAGTTGAAATATCAGCACACATATTAGAATAATGCACAAGTTGAAATATCAGTGCACATATTAGAATCTGTCTCTTATACACATCTATTAGAATAATGCACAAGTTGAAATATCAGTGCACATATTAGAATAATGCACAAGTTGAAATATCAGCACACATATTAGAATAATGCACAAGTTGAAATATCAGTGCACATATTAGAATAATGCACAAGTTGAAATATCAGCACACATATTAGAATAATGCACAAGTTGAAATATCAGCACACATATTAGAATAATGCACAAGTTGAAATATCAGTGCACATATTAGAATAATGCACAAGTTGAAATATCAGCACACATATTAGAATAATGCACAAGTTGAAATATCAGCACACATATTAGAATAATGCACAAGTTGAAACATCAGCACACATATTAGAATAATGCACAAGTTTAAATATCAGCACACATATTAGAATAATGCACAAGTTGAAATATCAGCACACATATAGAATAATGCACAAGTTGAAATATCAGTGCACATGTAGATATAATAATGCATAAGTTGAAATATCAGCACACATATTAGAATAATGCACAAGTTGAAATATCAGCACACATATTAGAATATGCACAAGTGGAAATATCAGTGCCATATGAGAATAATAATGCATAAGTTGAAAGATCAGCACACATATTAGAATAATGCACAATTGAAATATCAGCACACATAATTGAATAATGCACAATGTTGAAACATCAGTGCACATATGAGAATATAATGCATAAGTTGAAATATCAGCACAACATATTAGAATAAGCACAAGTTGAAATATCAGCACACATATTAGAATAATGCACAAGTTGAAACATCAGTGCACATATGAGAATAATAATGCACAAGTTGAAATATCAGCACAGCATATTAGAATAATGCACAGTTGAAATATCAGCACACATATTAGAATAATGCACAAGTTGAAATATCAGCACACATATTAGAATAATGCACAAGTTGAAATATCAGCACACATATTAGAATAATGCACAAGTTGAAATATCAGCACACATATTAGAAGAATGCACAAGTTGAAATATCAGCACACATATTAGAATAATGCACAAGTTGAAACATCAGCACACATATTAGAACAATGCACAAGTTGAAACATCAGCACACATATTAGAATAATGCACAAGTTGAAATATCAGCACACATATTAGAATAATGCACAAGTTGAAATATCAGCACACATATTAGAATAATGCACAAGTTGAAACATCAGCACACATATTAGAATAATGCACAAGTTGAAATATCAGTGCACATATGAGAATAATAATGCATAAGTTGAAATATCAGCACACATATTAGAATAATGCACAAGTTGAAATATCAGCACACATATTAGAATAATGCACAAGTTGAAATATCAGCACACATATTAGAACAATGCACAAGTTGAAACATCAGTGATCATATGAGAATAATAATGCATAAGTTGAAATATCAGCACACATATTAGAATAATGCACAAGTTGAAATATCAGTGCACATATTAGAACAATGCACAAGTTGAAATATCAGTGCACATATGAGAATAATAATGCATAAGTTGAAATATCAGCACACATATTAGAATAATGCACAAGTTGAAATATCAGCACACATATTAGAATAATGCACAAGTTGAAATATCAGCACACATATTAGAACAATGCACAAGTTGAAATAGCAGTGCACATATTAGAATAATGCACAAGTTGAAATATCAGTGCACATATTAGAACAATGCACAAGTTGAAATATCAGCACACATATTAGAATAATGCACAAGTTGAAATATCAGTGCACATATTAGAATAATGCACAAGTTGAAATATCAGTGCACATATTAGAATAATGCACAAGTTGAAATATCAGCACACATATTAGAATAATGCACAAGTTGAAATATCAGTGCACATATTAGAATAATGCACAAGTTGAAATATCAGCACACATATTAGAATAATGCACAAGTTGAAATATCAGCACACATATTAGAATAATGCACAAGTTGAAATATCAGTGCACATATTAGAATAATGCACAAGTTGAAATATCAGCACACATATTAGAATAATGCACAAGTTGAAATATCAGCACACATATTAGAATAATGCACAAGTTGAAATATCAGCACACATATTAGAATAATGCACAAGTTGAAATATCAGCACACATATTAGAATAATGCACAAGTTGAAATATCAGCACACATATAAGAATAATGCACAAGTTGAAATATCAGTGCACATGTGAGAATAATAATGCATAAAGTTGAAATATCAGCACACATATTAGAATAATGCACAAGTTGAATATCAGTGCACATATGAGAATAATAATGCATAAGTTGAAATATCAGCACACATATTAGAATAATGCACAAGTTGAAACATCAGCACACATATTAGAATAATGCACAAGTTGAAACATCAGCACACATATTAGAACAATGCACAAGTTGAAACATCAGCACACATATTAGAATAATGCACAAGTTGAAATATCACACACATATTAGAATAATGCACAAGTTGAAATATCAGCACACATATTAGAATAATGCACAAGTTGAAACATCAGCACACATATTAGAATAATGCACAAGTTGAAATATCAGTGCACATATGAGAATAATAATGCATAAGTTGAAATATCAGCACACATATTAGAATAATGCACAAGTTGAAATATCAGCACACATATTAGAATAATGCACAAGTTGAAATATCAGCACACATATTAGAACAATGCACAAGTTGAAACATCAGTGCACATATGAGAATAATAATGCATAAGTTGAAATATCAGCACACATATTAGAATAATGCACAAGTTGAAATATCAGTGCACATATTAGAACAATGCACAAGTTGAAATATCAGTGCACATATGAGAATAATAATGCATAAGTTGAAATATCAGCACACATATTAGAATAATGCACAAGTTGAAATATCAGCACACATATTAGAATAATGCACAAGTTGAAATATCAGCACACATATTAGAACAATGCACAAGTTGAAATAGCAGTGCACATATTAGAATAATGCACAAGTTGAAATATCAGTGCACATATTAGAACAATGCACAAGTTGAAATATCAGCACACATATTAGAATAATGCACAAGTTGAAATATCAGTGCACATATTAGAATAATGCACAAGTTGAAATATCAGTGCACATATTAGAATAATGCACAAGTTGAAATATCAGCACACATATTAGAATAATGCACAAGTTGAAATATCAGTGCACATATTAGAATAATGCACAAGTTGAAATATCAGCACACATATTAGAAGATGTGTATAAGAGACAGGAATAATGCACAAGTTGAAATATCAGCACACATATTAGAATAATGCACAAGTTGAAATATCAGTGCACATATTAGAATAATGCACAAGTTGAAAATATCAGCACACATATTAGAATAATGCACAAGTTGAAATATCAGCACACATATTAGAATAATGCACAAGTTGAAATATCAGCACACATATTAGAATAATGCACAAGTTGAAATATCAGCACACATATTAGAATAATGCACAAGTTGAAATATCAGCACACATATTAGAATAATGCACAAGTTGAAATATCAGCACACATATAAGAATAATGCACAAGTTGAAATATCAGTGCACATGTGAGAATAATAATGCATAAGTTGAAATATCAGCACACATATTAGAATAATGCACAAGTTGAAATATCAGCACACATATTAGAATAATGCACAAGTTGAAATATCAGTGCACATATGAGAATAATAATGCATAAGTTGAAATATCAGCACACATATTAGAATAATGCACAAGTTGAAATATCAGCACACATATTAGAATAATGCACAAGTTGAAACATCAGTGCACATATGAGAATAATAATGCATAAGTTGAAATATCAGCACACATATTAGAATAATGCACAAGTTGAAATATCAGCACACATATTAGAATAATGCACAAGTTGAAACATCAGTGCACATATGAGAATAATAATGCACAAGTTGAAATATCAGCACACATATTAGAATAATGCACAAGTTGAAATATCAGCACACATATTAGAATAATGCACAAGTTGAAATATCAGCACACATATTAGAATAATGCACAAGTTGAAATATCAGCACACATATTAGAATAATGCACAAGTTGAAATATCAGCACACATATTAGAATAATGCACAAGTTGAAATATCAGCACACATATTAGAACAATGCACAAGTTGAAACATCAGTGCACATATGAGAATAATAATGCATAAGTTGAAATATCAGCACACATATTAGAATAATGCACAAGCTGAAATATCAGCACACATATTAGAACAATGCACAAGTTGAAATATCAGCACACATATTAGAATAATGCACAAGTTGAAATATCAGTGCACATATTAGAATAATGCACAAGTTGAAATATCAGCACACATATTAGAACAATGCACAAGTTGAAACATCAGTGCACATATTAGAATAATGCACAAGTTGAAACATCAGTGCACATATGAGAATAATAATGCACAAGTTGAAATATCAGCACACATATTAGAATAATGCACAAGTTGAAATATCAGCACACATTTTAGAATAATGCACAAGTTGAAACATCAGCACACATATTAGAATAATGCACAAGTTGAAATAGCAGTGCACATATTTCAATAATGCACAAGTTGAAACATCAGTGCACATATTAGAATAATGCACAAGTTGAAACATCAGTGCACATATTAGAATAATGCACAAGTGTAAATATCAGTGCACAAGCAGAAACATCGGATCATTGATGCTGGGTCTGGTATCTTACCTTACCTGTCCTCTATGTTTCCTCAGCTGTGACGAGCGTAAAGTGAACAGCAATGATGGTTCGCCATGGACCAGACACATCGGCACAAGTACGGCTGCAGCTGTGTGGCTGGGCTTGAGAGGGTACTCTTTCACAGTACGCACTGGAACCACACGTGTCAGCTTCTGCTGGGCTTTCCGTTTGTTTTTCTCTGTTTCACAGACAAAAAACACATGAAGGAAATAACACAATAGGTTAGGACACACACTAAGAAAACCTAAATAATATCTACTTAGGGCAGACACGTGGTTGATCAGTCTCTTTCAGCAGTTGGAGTGTGAAGCAGTGATTGTTCCTGCAGCAAGCTGGCTGCAAACGTGTCTGATTCTTCCTCTGAATGTTTCGTAAGGTGATTCTGAGGCCTATTCCATCACTTCCATGAACAGTCTACGGATCCCTCACCCACATCAAACATCCAACTAAGGTGCTCTGGAAGACGAGACATTCCCTAGACCACATTAACCAGATTGCATCAGAGATCTGAGGTGCGGAAGAAATAAATCGACCAACAAGATGGCAGCTGACAAACAAAGTGCACAGACACAAGTTCAGACAAGGGAAAGTCTGTCATGTGCTTTTTGGATAATCTTCTGTGATGGAGGTAAAGAAAAAGTAGGTAGAAGACGTATTTTATATGCTCTTAGACTTATTGGGCAAATGGTGCTAGACTCATATTTGTATAGAAAGATCGTTACTCCACGGGTCATGGGGGTCAGTATTTGTATAGACAGATCGTTACTCCAGGGGTCATGGGGTCAATATTGGGTGTGGCTGATGTGTATATGGATGGAAGAGGTGTATGAGTTGGGGATGTGTGTGTGGGTCAGTGTTTGCGTGTGGGTGAGGGAATGTGTGGTTAGGGAGTGTATGTGTGGATTGTGTAGGAGAGGTGTATTGGAGTATGGGAGAAGAGTGTGGGTGGGGAGATGTGTGTGGGTGGGGATGTGAGTGGGTGGGTGGGGAGCTGTGGGTTTGTGGGGGGGATGTGTAGGTGGGTGCGGAGATGAGTGGGTTGGTGGGTGGAGGGATTATGGATGGGGAGTGTGGGTGGGTGAGGAGGATGTGTGTTTAGGTTGCTGTGTTTGCGTGGGTGTTGGTGGGTAGTGGGATGTGTGGGTGTTGGTGGGTGGGGGATATGTGGGTGTTGGTAGGTAGGGGATGTGTGTGTGTGGGGGATGTGTGTTTGCTTGGGAAATGTGTGTTTTTGGCGGGGGAATGTGTGTCGGTGGGGGATGTGTGTGTTGTTGTTAGGTTGTGTGGGTGGTTTTGAAATGTGTGGGTGGGCGGGGAAATGTGTGTGTGTGGATGGAAAGATGTGTGGGTATGGGGTGATTGATGTATGAGTGGATGAGGGATATGTGTGTGTTGGTGCAGGATGTGTGTATGTGTGAGGGATATGTGTGTGTGGTTGGAGGGTGTGTGGATGGGTGGAGCATGTGTGTGTGGGTGAGCTTGAGTGGATTGGGGAATGTGTGAGTGGGTGGAAAGATGTGTGTGGGTGGGTGGGTGCAAGATGTCTGGGTTGGATATAGGATCTGTGAGTGGGTGGAGGGATGAGTGAGGGATGTGTGGTGAGTGGGGGATCTGTGAATGGGTGGAGGGATGAGTGAGGGATGTGTGGTGGGTGGGGGATGTGTGGTGGGTGGTGGATGTGTGAGCTGGTGAGGGATGTGTGTGTGGGTTGGTGCGGGATGTGTGTGTGGGAGAGAGGTATGTGGCACATAACATGAGAATATGCATTGTTTATGCTTACAACATTCATTTGACAATTTTTTTTTTCCTATGTCAATGCATCATGCACTGTTGATGAACGAAAGATGAGTGATTGGAAGGGCCGAATGTAAGACGGACCTACGCGCCCAATTTGTTACCCTTTGAAAATAAAGATCAATTCAATTCAATTCAATATTTGTAAAGACCGATCGAGACTCCAGGGGTGACGGGTTTCAATATTTGTATAGACCGACCGTAACTCCACAGGTCATGGGGGTAAATATTTGTATAGACAGATCGTTACTTCACGGGTCATGGGGTCAATATTTGTATAGGCAGATCGTTACTCCAGGGGTCATGTGGTCAATATTTGTACAGACAGATCGTTACTCCAGGGGACATGTGGTCAATATTTGTATAGACCGATCATTACTCCAGGGGTCATCATCATCATCTTCCACTTCTGCCCTCAAGCGTCGTGGGGAGGAATAATTTGCGTTCCAGCGCCGGTGGGCGACACTGGATAGTGTCATTCCTTGTGGTTGTACAATGTCTTTGATGTCGTCAATCCATTTTCTTCTTGGACGTCCTCTCGGTCTCGTCGCAGATGATCTTTGATGTAAGGCCAGTGATGGTAGTTGTTCATCTTGCATTCTAACGACATTGCACTCCAGGGGTAATGGGGTCAATATTTGTATAGACCTTCTGCGTTCATCCGGAGAGTTTTTTTTCTGGACATGATTGCATTGTGCCTGTTTACAGCAGAGCTGCGTTTTTGCACTGTTAGGCCAACACATCCGACTTCCGAGTGTTTGTTGACGGGGTTAACCTACCCGGGTGCTTTGAGAGACATTCAAATCTCACTGTTGTGGTGTCATCTACATCCTAACTGGCCATGTTAGAACGGCCGAAGACATCCCGGTCAATCCTCAAGGGAAGGCAGGGGCAGACCATGGGCATTCCCTGCCATCCAAGGAGGCTTCCATAACTGCAGAGCCGACACATAGCGATCTGGTACTAGGCTCACCCAAGGAATCGTCACTTCCTGCACATGGCTGCTTAGCGTCACTTCTGTATATTGGGCCTCCCATTCATCACAGGCTGCTCCTCCGAAGACCAGGAGGGACCTGTATGCGGATGACATCCACACAGCAAACTTTCGCTTCGCACTTCCACGTAATGGATTCGCTAGCCAAGCAATATTCCCATTCGTGCATCTGGAACACTTTCTTGACTCTTACTATTGTGGTGTCATCCCTATCCCAGCTGGTCCACCCAGAACAGCTGAAGACATCCCGGGCGGCCCTCAAGGGAAGGTAGGGGCAGACCATGGGCATTATCCGCCATCCAAGGAGGCTTCCAAAATTGCCGAGCTGATACATAGCACTCTGGTACTGGACTCACCCAAGGAATCGTCACGTCCTGCACATGGCTGCTTCATTTCCTCACTTTCGTATATTGGGCATTTCGTTCACCACAGGTTGCTCCTCCGAAGACCAGGAGGGACTTGTATGCAGGTGACATCCACACAGCAAGTTTTTGCTTTGGACTTCCACATAATGGATTCGCTAGCCAAGCAATATTCCATTTTGTGCCAATGAGATGTTTTTCCACCTTTGATAACGCTCACTCAATAAGCTTTAGATACGGACTTTCTTCATAATGGATTTGCTAGTCGAGCAATATTCCATTGCATGCCCCTGGGATGCTTTTTCCACCTTTGGTAATGCTCACGAGGTAGACTGTGTGTGCTGCCAGCTCAGCATCTTACCTCCATACAGCAGAGAGTGAGTAATGACCAGGCCCTCACATCCGGGTGATAATGACTTAGAGGCGTTCAGCCATATCCTTCAGCTGAGAGCCGTACAACAAGTGTCTGGATTAAGCATGTAGTGGCACCTTGCATATGATTCAGACTTTATATGCAATGGATTTGCTAGCCAAGGTATATTCCAGTTTGCTTCACTTTTGCCACTAGGGTTGCTAGTGGCATCGTTTATGGTCAGAACTACGGCAGTATCTGATCATCTTCGCTCCTCTGACTCATTCTTGATTAATTAAATCATTCTTGACAAATGCGTTTGCAGTAGCTCGTCTTGCGGCAATCCAAGAATTTCACCTCTAACGCCACAATACGAAAGCCCCCGTTTGTCCCTGTTAATCATTACCTCCAGTTCCGAAAACCAACAAAATAGAACCGAAGTCCTATTCCATTATTCCATGCACTATTATTCAGGCAGCTGGGGCCTGCTTTGAACACTCTAATTTTTTTAAAGTAAACGTGCCGACCACCCGGGACATACAGTGAAGAGCACCCACGCGAGAGAGCCGGCAGACGGTAGGGCAGGAACAATGGATAGTGAACAGGCGCGAGCCAGACCACCCGTCTGCACCTGAGATCCAACTAAGAGCTTTATAACCGCAACAACTTTAATATACGCTATTGTAGCTGGAATTACCGTGGCTGCTGGCACCAGACTTGCCCTCCAATAGATTCTTGTTAAAGGGTTTAAAGTGTAGTCATTTCAGTTATGAGGCCTCGATAGAGTCCCATACTGTTATTTTTCGTCATACTTTCACGTGCCTGGAGTGGGCAAGTTGCGCGCCTGCTGCCTTCCTTGAATGTGGTAGCAGATTCTCATGCTCCCTCTCCGGAATCGAACCCTGATTCCCTGTTACCCATTGCAAACATGGCAGGCATGTCACGTACCATCGACATTTGCTAGGGCAGACATTTTAAAGATGTGTCGCCGGCATGTAAGGCCATGTGATCAGCAAATAGTTATCCAGTCACCAGTGGGAACGCTGTGCCCCGCGAAGGGCAACAACGATTGGTTTTGAACTAATAAAAACACTCTTTCTGCAAGGGTCGGAGCTTGGTAAGCATTATTAGCTCTAGAATTGCCACATTTATCCAAGTAGGATCGTGTCATCTAAGGAACCTCGACCGATTTAATGAGCCATTCGCGGTTTCACCGTGAGAAAGTGTGAACTTAGTGTCACGAAAACCACTGAAGTTAACGATCAGATGATACAAATAACAGAGACAGTCTGATTCACAGCTGCAAGTTGTTTGTTACTGGCGGCGGTGAGATCAAACGGTACCGCCGTCCTTGAGAATTTCCTGGGAGACGGAAAATATGACGAGGTTATTTTGCCGACTTTCAGGATAAAAGAGAGACGGGTGCTGTAGTTGAGATAAGGGAGACAATAATTCTTGTGATGTTATGGAAATGGATAGTCTGCCCTTGGGACCATCTGGTGTTGACATCAAAGGACGTCCCTAGAACAATCCAAGACTGTTTGAAAAACCTAACTTGTTGCAGCGATTGTAAACGAGAGAGTTGGCCTAAGCGGACAGTGTTTCGCTAGCTCTGTATGAATTTGGAAAACATCTACTTCTTCTTCTTTTTCGTTCATCCGGAGTTTTTTTTCGTATGTGATTGCGTTGTGCCTGTTTACAGCAGAGCTGCGTTCTTGCGCCGTTAGGCCGACACATCCGACTTCTGCGGGCATTTGTTGACCGGGTTAACCTTCCCGGGGGAAAACATCTACCATGTTCGGGATTAATTAAATTTAATATACACGTGCCTATAATGGCAAAATGTAGATGTGATTCAGGAGTAAAGCAGTGTTACATAAGGTACTCCATAGATTGTATTTAGGTATAATTAATGTGGGATAGACTGGTGGTAGTTAGAGTTTAGGACTTTAACGTAGTGTGTTGCGTTGTGGTTAGGTAGTAAAAGAGTGTCGGCAACTGTAGGCAGCTGCATTATAGGAACTAGCTAGTGTGATATGGTAATTGGCTCTGCTAGTTGAGAATAGGGTAGTGAGGTGATAATTAGCTCTGCTAGTGAGAATAGTATAGCGGGGTGATATTTGGAGAGATTGAGGATGGATTGGGAGATAGGGGAAATGTCCAATGGTAGGATCTTCCAGTGGGGTGCCTACTGGGGTTCTGCACTCTGTCTATTGGTCTTTCCTTGTCTTATCCTAATTCAGACCGAGGTGATGAGCTCCTCTGCTCCATGACAGAGTTTAGTTTGCTGATAAATATCTGAGCGAGGCCGTAGGCCTACACTCAGCTAGTAGGGTCAGTGACTAGTGCTCTCACCAGGTGTGTTATCTCTCACAGGTTCCCCGCCAGTTACGAGGAAGCTCTACACTGGTTTTGATGAAGTTCTACTCCGGTTAGGAAGAACACAAGATGAACAGTAAATGTATTAATAAGATGAATAACTTCAGAGAAGAAAGTTTATACAGTAGTGTTTATGCTGGGCCCATGATCAGGAGGGTCCACCAGAACATGGCTCAGTTGAGCAAAACTATATAAACGATTCCTGTGTGATAGGGTTCACCTAGGATGGGTGATGTTCGTTTTTACACCACATATCAAATGAACACTAGGGATTAAAAAGGAACACTAAACGTAGCATTCACATGGAGTTGTAGATTCCGTGGAAGATTACAAGGGACATTGTGTTTGTAACAATCTAGACAATAGATAGGATCAAGTGTGTTACCAATAACAGTGATACCAATTTTCACAGTACAGGGATTGGTACATTTAAGAACTATAGGGACTTATAGTATGCAGTGTGTAACCGATCCATGATCAGTGTTAAACTATAGACTGTATCTATTTCGGATGATCATGTATATGGATTACCAAGTAGCTACCGGAGAAAGTCAGCGACTGGCAGGAGAAACACATCGCTCGGTGAGGTCTTTATGTGCTGAGCTAAAGTGCTGTGGTGTAACCTTGCTAGGATGATCTGACTTGGCTCCTAATATGCTGGTCTGATTCTACACACATTATAGTATACGACACACATTCTTTGCATACACCTCTCACATACATTACACTTTTCTTTTAATAAATTAATTGTTATTAATTTTTGGAAGCTAGAGTTGTTGAGTATGTTGTGTTGGCGAAGAATGAGAGGGGGCATGATCCAGTAGTGATAGAGAGAGAGAAAGAGGTGTCCATAAACTGAGGGAGTGTGGTGGACGGAATCTAGGGGATTCTCCAGGATAATGATAAGGGGTTAAAATATAATGTGGGTGTTGATTCCCCTCACTCCAGGGACGACACTAAAGGTAATCCATGACACTTAGACATGCATGGCTTAATCTTTGAGATAAGCACATGACTACTGGTAGGATCAACCAGATATCTATTGCACAGACGGAGTATTCACGTACACGTAGACCAAGAGTAGCAATCACTCAGAGCGCTCCCTTTGTACCTGGTGATACATGCAAAACCACTGGACGCATACCGACGAGCTTCCAAGCTATGCCAGGCAGGACTGACCGAAAAGCTATCCCAGTTTACTGACTGCAGGCCCACTACTCATCGAGAGAGAGTGGACTCTTATCGAGCGAGACCTTGTCGAATTGTCGTACAAAAATTGCTCTTTCACCCACTCAAACAACTCCGGCTTCATGCTGCAGTCACATTCTTGAAACGCCTGCCTTGCGAACTAGACCAGCCCTCACATTTGCATAGAGCAACCAGGTCTCCAGGGGTGATGGGGGTCAATATTTGTACAGAACGATCGGGATTCCAGGGGTGCTGTGGTCACTGTTTGTACAGACCAATCGGGACTCCATGGGTGCTGGGATCACTGCTTGTACAGACCGATCGGGACTCCAGGGGTGCTGGGGTCACTGTTTGTACAGACCAATCGGAACTCCAGGGGTGCTGGGACCAACACAAGCTGGTCAGGTCATTTCCTGGTACCTAATGTAGTCTAGGTCAACCTGTGAGTCCAGGTCAAGCTAACAACAAATCCGCCTGAATGTGACTCAAACCCATGGCTATTGGATCAGCATGCAAGCATTCTACTTACTGAGTGAGCATAGCTCCGTTTCTGTTATGTGTTTTATGGGAAATACTCCAACCAAAGGTTGTTGACATTAGCAGAGCCTATTGCAATACACGCATTAAAAACCACACTTATGTAAACAAAAAGACATAATTGTCGCTTTAAAATTACTGATATAACACCAACATTGAATCACAAAACAGTGTGCAATGTATTTGAGCAATAAAGGACTCATTTGGTTGCTTTAATATGTGATACATTATTTCTCAAGTATGCACCTGACAAAATACAACAAATTATGCTAGGAAATAAATTGTGCAATATATTGATTTTGTCTTCATTATTTAAACCTTCTTAGTGATTAAAACATTAAAACAAACTCTATCATGTGATGAACCAGCTCTAACACATACCACTCAAGATATCCTCAAAGGTCACCTCGTACATCCCTGGAGGTTTTTCAGCATCGGTGCCGAACTCTGCATGCTCCTGATGATGACGGCAGCAAGGTGTCATCATCAGCATCAACTTTCTAGAGCAGAAGTGAGTCCGCAACAACATAGCAGCCATCTCTGGGTAGCTGACACTGTGAATAAACATGATCTTCAATAGCAACATCAGCCAACCAGTCAGAGAAGAGATTCAGCAACAAGGAAAAGTCTCGGGGGAGGGGAGAGGCAAGTCAGTCGTGCATACAGAAATTCTAGCAGTCTGTCATCATCATGCAGCTACTCATTTCCATAACATTGCTCTCATCTTGTCCGAGAGAAGAGTCTTGATCCTTGGACAGTTCCAGCCTCAAACATTTCCATAACAATGCTCTCATCATGTCCACTGAGAAGAGTCTTGATCCTTGGACAGTTTCCAGCCTCAAGCATTTCCATAACATTGCTCTCATCATGTCCACTGAGAAGAGTCTTGATCCTTGGACAGTTTCCAGCCTCAAACATTTCCATAACATTGCTCTCATCATGTCCATAGAGAAGAGTCTTGATCCTCAGACAGTTTCCAGCCTCAAGCATTTCCATAACATTGCTCTCATCTTGTCCGAGAGAAGATTCTTGCTCCTCAGACAGTTCTCAGCCTCAAGCATTTCCATAACATTGCTCTCATCTTGTCCGAGAGAAGATTCTTGCTCCTCAGACAGTTCTCAGCCTCAAGCATTTCCATAACATTGCTCTCATCTTGTCCGAGAGAAGATTCTTGCTCCTCAGACAGTTCTCAGCCTCAAGCATTTCCATAATATTGCTCTCATCTTGTCCGAGAGAAGAGTCTTGATCCTCAGACAGTTCTCAGCCTCAAACATTTCTATAACATTGCTCTCATCATGTCCGTAGAGAAGAGTTTTGATCCTTGGACAGTTCTCAGCCTCAAGCATTTCCATAACATTGCTCTCATCATGTCCACTGAGAAGAGTCTTGATCCTTGGACAGTTCTCAGCCTCAAACATGTCCATGTGCCAGGTGCCAGCAGTGTCCTGTGTCCATCCTCATGCTGGTCAACCCTGCCTCTTCCCCTAGCAAGCATGCCTTCTATCTCTGTTCTGTTGTCCCCTAAACCACTGTGGTGTTTCATAAAGCCAAAATGTTTGTTTCCAAGACATGCTGCAGTTTATGAGCCAGTGTTGTTCCCATGTTCTGTATCTGTAGAATGTTGTTATTTATCCTCTTCTTGGTTCATGATATTCTAAAAACTGATCTCAATTAAACTCAAAAGCCCATTTTTGACAACGAAATGGTCCATGATTTGTATTGGTATTTTTGCCACAAGAAAGATGCGTGCTCTCAAACTGCGTTATTTAACCTGAGTGCCGGTGGTGTACCATAGATTCTCAATACTGTTTGACCTCTGCACTGCCACGACCGGCTAAATCTGGCTTCTTGTGAAGTCCCCATTGTTGCTAATTACAGAGCTCAGACACTCAAAGTTTGTGACATTTTCAATTTAGCCCATTTGATAGAAAAGTATCATGTCTCAGGAATTGAAATTATGTGACCATACTCGTCAGTGTTTGGTAAGAACAGTAATGGAATGGGAGGCATAATTTCTGGAAGATAAAGCAGGGTCGACTTGCCCGACGTAGTTGATCCTGGGTACCGTATACGATCATCATCATTGATTAGTAACTAGTTAAATTAGTATGATCAGCTTTGCCGGTCTCCGTGGTTAACGGTTTGCGAACTCATTTGTAAGCCTTCTTACCTGGAGAACTTATAATTAATAAAACTGACATAATAAAAAGATGGACGAGTAACAGAAGACTTATTCTGGGACAACATTGTATAATACTCAAGATGGACCAAAAATATTAAAGGCTGAAGTAGAAAAGGCTATTAAACAGATGAAAGAAGGAAAGGCTGCAGGTCCTGACAAGATAACAACAGAGATGATAAAATCCTTATCCAGCTTTGGCATTGATACTATCACAGAATTATGTAATGATATATATAATACTGGGTATATCCCCAAGAACTTGAAAACATCCATTTTCATCACACTATCAAAGAAGCAAAGAGCTGTTGATTGTGAGGATTACAGAACTATTAGCTTAATAAGCCACATAACTAAGATACTGCTCAAGGTCATACAAGAAAGAATTCAACATACAATAGATGAGGAAGTAGCTGAAGAACAATTTGGGTTCCACAAAAACAGCGGCACCAGAGAAGCAATTATCTGTTTGAGGATGTTAATTGAAAAATATGTACAGAAGTTGAAAAAAGTATATATGTTTGTTTTATAGACTACAAGAAAGCTTTTGATAGAGTACAACATGAACTACTAATTATGTGCCTTCAAGATATAGGAGTAGACGGAAAGGACATCAGACTTATTAATAACTTGTACTGGGAACAAGTGGTGTCTATTAGATGCGGAAATAACTATTCGTCGCCTACAGAGATAAAAAGAGGGGTATGGCAGGAATGTGTACTGTCCCCAAGTCTCTTCAACCTATACACAGAAAGAACTTTTACACAAGTTGAAATGCTTGGACTTAACATCAATAGAAGAATCATAAACAATATTAGGTATGCTGACGATACAGTGTTATTAGCAGACAGTGAGCAAGAGTTACAAGATCTAGTAGAAAAATGTAAACAGGCACAGTGCAGAATGTGGCTTATATATTAACATCCCCCCCCCCCACAAAAAAAAAACTATGATAATTAGCAGTGAAAAGGAAAGGTCATCAAAGAACATCACAGTAAACGGGGAGATACTAGAACAAGTAACATGATTCTCTTATCTTGGACATATAATAACAGATGATGGCAGAAGTGAAATAGTAACCAAAAAGAGAATAGGAATGGCCAAAAATGCTTTCAACAGCATGAAATCAGTATTAATATCTAGAGAGATTAATAGCGCATTAAAAATGAGAATTGTCAAATGCTAGGTATATTCAATGCTACTGTATGGCGCGGAATCCTGGACATTGAATAAGCAACTAGAAAGTCGCAAAGAAGCCCTGGAGATGTGGATATACAGACGAATATGTTGTATTTCATGGAAACAAAACCAATTAAATGCAGAGGTTCTAGAAAAACTGGGAATGAAGAGAGAGTTGATGAAAGAAATAAAAAGGAGACAAGTGAAATATTTTGGCCACATTAAAAGACATGATACTCTTATAAAAACCATACTGGAAGGCAAAGTTGAAGTAAAGCGAGCAAGAGGTACACAACAATACAAGTGGGAAGATAACATCAAGAAATGGAGGAACATCAGTCTGACAGAATGCAGTCAAGGCGAGAGACAGTGTTGGAGATCCAATGCAGCCAACCTTCATTGTGGAGACAGCACCTGATTTATTGACTGATTGATTACTGCGTTCGAAATACAGCTGCGACCGATTTGGCAGCAGACCCCGTTGAACTGGGTTTTAACGAATTATTATGGGAGCTGGTCATTCAGAAAACAATGGCAAACTACTGAACGTAAACTTGCCAAGACATCAACAACGGCAGTAAAATGCTGGTGTTGACAGCGATGTCCTGTAAATAGGATATGCACAAAAACAAATGATGAGCTCAGCTCAGAAAGAAAAAATTAAAATGCATGAATGATGTGAACTGTGTCGACAGCCGGCTGCGACGGAAGCGAATACTATTAATAATAATAGCGATTTCAGAGTTATCGAACTTTCCGGGCTGGGCCGGGGGTGGTATTTCATAATTTCGCGAACTTTTTGTTGAGACGAATGATCACTTCCGGGTTGTGACTATGTCCATCTAAATGTCAATTAAACGAAAGCAGCAGTGGTACAATGAAAGGGGAAGTTATTCTGATATTTTAAGTATTGGTCCTTCTGCTGAGCGCCAAAGTTTTGATGCCGAGAAACTATTTTCTATTGCAGTTTTGGGAGTATATTCAAGAATATTAAGTTAATTTGACTTATAACTCCTTGAAGATTAAAGAAAACTTAACTTTTTATTGCATTTTTGAATTCCCCGTTCAATTTTACAAAAATGTGCAGAGTTACAACATCCCCTTATTCATCCTTCGTTAGGAAAACATTTTTTTAGTATAGCAGCATAGCCAGTCAATTGAGAATGAATAGACTCTGAAATAGCGCATCCACTTCGCAAAATTCTATCTATGGCGACACCCACGCTATAGTATAGTAATACTATTATAGGCGATCCTTTGTTTATTTTATAATTTGAACCGTCAGTTTAATTACTAAAATTAAACAGATTAGAATTAGAAGTTTAATTCATAGTAGTGACTAGTGTTCTGTACCGTTTGTAAAGTCTTCTCTTCACCATTTGACATGTCTGAACATTATTTTAAAAGTCAGTTTTCAGACATGTCTATACCAACAAGTGAGAGAAGTGAGGAGTCTCGTTCATGCCAACGAACCAGGCAAGCTAATACAGGAAAGTACTCTTACTAATAATTTACATATATTTAAAAAATTAGTTGTGAAACATACAAAGCAATTAACCAAAGAATGGCCATCACTGGTGACACTCTTTCTTGAACCATTTCCTATGGCATTCAAGATTCTGCCTGTCACACCTACTTTGCCACAGCCTGTGTCAATTTGATAAAACAATTCAGGTGCACACCTTCCTGTGGTGAGTTTCTATATATTTGTTAAAATATGAATAAATTTAGTGGAACTGTGATCAATCAACCAGGTGCCGTCTCCACAATGAAGGTTGGCTGCAATGGATCTCCAACACTGTCTGTCTCTCACCCTGACTGTACATTCTCTTGATGTTATCTTCCCACTTGTATCTGTCAGCGTCTCACATCGCACACAGGCACTCTAGCTCCTTCATATGCACTCAAGAAAACATCAGTCGTGCATATGGTACTTCTCTCATTTATTTCAGGCGAACCTGATATAATTACAAGGTATACACAGGCGGTGGCTTCATTACATAAATATACAAATGCCGCCTTACATACGCTTATAGCACACAGTCAATTACACAAGTCCTACACTTCCTATCTTCAAACTAGTACTCTCGCAAGCTAAGCATTTGCTCTCGAAAACACAAGCGTCCTCTCCCTGAAACTGGGTCCTGTCTGGCATTCCCAAGCTGGTTGGCTCGTGCCGTCCGTAAACCCCCGTGCCGTCCGTAAACCCCCGTGCTGTCTTAGCAGTCTCGTTGTACTGCAGTCCAGTCCGTGCTAAGCTGGGTTATTCAGTGTACTGAGGTCTAGTCCGTCCAGGGCAGTGTCCCGTGAACTGACGTCCCCTCCTAACACCCAGTCTGGTCCTGCCGGTGTCCTGTCTATGACACATCTGTGTCCCCACCTAAGTCCTGTCTCCACTTCATCTATTGTCCTGTAGATGCCCTGTCTTATGACCATTCTGTGTCCTGACTTATGTCCTGTCTCTACCCTATCGGCTATACTGTAGATGTCCTTATCTATGTCCTGTATGTCGTTATCTCATTCGTTCTACCTCTATTCTGTCCCTTGTCCTCTCTATGTCCTATCTCCACACTCTCAACACTCTGACAGTATCGTTGTCTACCTCTTGCTTGCTTGCTCTCCAGTATGGTTTTTATAAGTATCATGTCTTTTAATGTGGCCGAAATATTTCACTTGCCTCTTTTTTTCTTTTTGTACTGTGACAAAGCTGAAAATATCAAAAATATAAAATTACAGAGTAATGAAGCTTACAGAAATGAATAACGAAAAACACAGGACGTTTTGACTAGCTTCATCAGCGAACAAATACCTGCACAAAATACAATAAATAATTACGGAGAAGACCCTCCAGTGACTACATTGTTAATTAGGTCAAGGCACGTCCTATCGAAAAATAAATAATACGTCAAGTTAGGCCTCGTCGCCCCGGACGCAATGATATATGGCACAACGTTGTCCGTTTAAAAATAAACAAGCCACGGTAATAGAAGGCAAATAATAAACAATTGGCGGCCATTTTAAATTGTTAATTAAGTTGTGGCACATCGTATTGAAAAATAAAAAAATATGTCAAGTTAGGCCTCGCCGCCCCGGACGCAATGATATATGGCACAACGTTGTCCGTTTAAAAATAAACAAGCCATGGTAATAGAAGGCAGAATTTCTCAGCTTCCAATTTTAGGGCCGTGATAAAATCTTACTGATCTCTTAGGTTATCTATCATTGCACTTCTTGGTATTAAATTACGTCACCAAAAAATTCATAGCTCCGCTTAGAATTAACGTATTCTCTTCGTTGAGATACCGTTGCTTGCTTGCTTGTGTTCGTTGGCTTGAGCTCCAACGCGAAGTCCTGTAACTGTATGTCAGATAAAGGCATTCTGTTGTCCAACATCAGTGTGATGTCATACAGGACCTGAAGTGTGCGTGAGTATCCGTTGTCCCATGTCTGGCTTATTGGTGTGCAGACTGGTGGTTCCTCGCCGTACAGGCAGACACTCTCCGACTTCGGAGGAAGAGATACCGTTGGATTCGTCTTGTCAAGCTCTATCTAAATGGTATGATTTCATAAAATCCGATTTTTAAATATTGACGAAAATTGCTACTAATAATATTAAATTAATAAGTAATTTTTATTTTATCATCGTCGTGTCGCAAGTCCATTGTAGTACGTAGTAGTACTAGTAGTACTTAGTACAATGGACTTGCGACATGACGATGATAAAATAATAATGTTCTAGTCTGACGATACAAATATCCAAGATCTATCATACCTGAGAGGACAGACTACCCGGGGAAATATACAACTTGAACTAGACAGTGTGGGTTCACCTCCATGTATCTCCAACTTCCATCTTGTCAACATGCAGGGTGACGGTCGGTCATGGGTCAAAGTTGGCGGTCGGTCACAGATCAAAGGTTAGTTAAACTTCATTATTCAGCGATGAATATCATTGCACTTTGACATTTTAAAAAAGAAAGTCATCATAGCCGAAGGGATAAGAACGCGTACTCTTAAACTTCCTATGCGCTGATATCGAGGTAGCGGGTTTAACCCCTACACCGTTCAGTATAACTAAAACGTTGACATCTCGGCCTCCTGGACTCAATCAATCATGTGCCATGCCGGAAAGCGTGGGCGGTCATGACTCGCCATTTCACTCGATCACCAGAGTGGTGGATCAGCTCAGTGTTCCTGTCTCGTCCATGCCACGTGGCCAAGCCATCCAGGTATTTTCCTCTCGGTCTTCCTCTTGGTCTGTTTCCCTCGATCTTGCCAGTTGTCAATAAGTTCTCCAATCCATTTCTTCTCATAACATGTCGTCCAAAAATTTTGACTGTCTTCGTCTAATTTCTCTAATCAGTTTACGATGTTCATTTGTCTCCTGTAGTACTTGGTCATTGGTTTTTCTATCTGTCCATTATATTCTTTGCATTTTCCTCAGAAACCACATTTCTGTAGCCATGAAATGTTTTTCAGCTTGACTGCACATTGTCCAAGTTTCACATCCATGCAAAAGAACAGGCTCTATGTATCCCCTCAACACTCTTTTTGTCTCGTTTCAATTGACATCTTTTTATTGGTCAGAATGTTGTTCATCTTGCTAAAGTCCACTGGTCGCTCAAGCACACACCAGGAATGGTCAGACTGCCGGCGACATCCACTCGGTAAGCTTTTGCTTTTGACTTCGGACCACGCAATAGGTTCGCTCGCCATGCGTTCCATTTCGTGTTATTGAGACGTTTTTCCGCTTTTGTCTACACTCTCTATGAGTTAGGTACAGCCAGTTTTCGTAACCATTTCGTTCGACTGGAGCACTTTTCTGACTTTTTGTACTCGCTCACGAGGTAGGCTACATGTGCTGCCGGCTCAGCACCTTACCTTCGTGCAGCAGTGAACGAGAAACGGCCAGGTTCTCTCATCCGGGAATCCCTCATGTTCCCCAGCTGAGAGCCTTCGAACTTGTATCAGACCTGAGCATGTAGCTAGCTCAGTATCTCATCTCTATTTTTCGGTAGGTGGGTATCGGCCCGGCTCTCAGATCCGAGGGTTTGTGGCTTAGAGGCTTTCAGCCTTAGCCCCCGACAGAGAGCCTTAGAGTATTGTCCGGACCAAGGTCTTCTGCCTTCGTGTACCTAGATTTAATCTTTTGACTGCTATCCTCAGTCTACCTGCAGAGCAGCAGGTTGTGTCTCTCTTAGTCTGGCCCCTATCCCATAAGCTGTCCGATATGTAGTTTTCATCCATCGACAAGCAGATGGGGTCAATGGGACACGCAAGCTCCCCCACCACGGCAAGGTGGAGACACATCGGGGGAGTTGCCTCAATATAAAAGAAACACTGACAACTATTTTCATAGTGCAAAACAAGTAATCATGTTCCGTCTATGAACGGTAAACAGCAGAGTAGACAGTCTTTCACGAAGACTCAAAGCGGGTCTTTCACCCATGTGTACGTGTGAACAAACTACACAGACAGCTGAACAGATCCTTAAAAATGGACACATGATGACTAAATTGCGGTATCATTTCTGGTCACTCCATACGCACATTAACGCACAGCTATTTGGAAGTTTTCACGAACTCAATATAAAAAGCTAACATGAATACTTGTGTACACTTTATTAACCAGCAGCTGAAGAAACAAGAAGGAAATGAAAAATAAGGTAAGAAATATATTCCTTCTACTTTCATGTTAATTTACAAATTATTTACCCCGTGCCTCTGTAAATTCTCTGTCTTTACTAATATTACACATTGCACCCCTCTCGGGATTCCCCGTGGTGAAGTGGTCAAGCCATCTGACTCGGGCTCCGAAGGTTATATGTTCGATTCCGGGCCGCGTCCTTCATTTCAAGAGTGCATTTTTTTTTCGGAGACTCCCGAGGGTCGTCGCTGGAGCTACGCTGCGGAAAGAAACTGAGCCATATAGGATAAAAACCCGGTGTAATGCAGCCGACCATGTCGATTGTAAGCTACTTCTTTCATTGCACCCACTCCCATACGAATCCGGATACGCCTTTGTGTGTCATCTGAATTTGCAGGTCCCCATTTCCGTAAACATAACTTTGTTAGCGAGAAATCACTAGTTGTTCAGCAACACATCAAAGGAATGTCGCCGCTTTCAATGATTTAAGGTGTTTTTGGACCTATCAAAGACATATTCCTTGGGTGGGGGTAAATATAAGACGGCTGGAAAAATTTCATAACGATGCAACAGACAGTTTTCAAAATAATTGATCGTGAATGAAGGCATTCAAATCGGAACATACTATAGGGACACTGGTAATTAATAGGGGAAAGCTGAGCAGCAGGTACTTCAGCGACTCTTTTATCTTTAACACATCACATCTTTGTTGTTATAATGTTGCAACTCTTTAGTTGCAGTAAGCGTCTATGTTTGACATTGGTATTTTGTAATGATTACGTTCGTTCTATATTACAACTTTCATAAAGCCACAGACACCACATTCTTTAGTCGTTTGATGAGAAACGTCGTTCGACAGACATTCGAAAAAATCGTGAAGACTGGAACAATCCCGGCAGGCTGAGAGAAATGATGTTGGACAGACTTGTCCTACGCGGTCGAAACGTATGGCCCATTATCCTCTGACCGAGAATCTGCGATTGGCGTTTAGGTGTGTCTCTTGAATGCATGCCACATCTATTCTATCTTTATGAAGACGATTTGTTAGGGAGACTTTCTTGCTATAAACGCCTTCGGCATTCCACTATAGTATGTTGAGTGTCCGGGGTAATTGGTCAGTAGCTCTTAACCTACTTATCTGTGCCTTGACTCCACAGCACAGGGGAAGGTGACCACCAGTAGTCATGGGTGGACCCCCTCGAGGCAGGAGGCCCGGCACTATCGCCGCCTGATGGGACTTCACGGGATTAGCACCATAACGATTAATTATAATTTGTGACATCATGAATTAAGTTACATTGCACTGCTTTGTCAAGCCTGTGGCTCAGTACATCCGATTTCGACAAGCATTTTTTGAGGTGCTTTCTCTAGCCTTTGTCTGTCCCCAGCCTACCTACAAGGCAGCAGGTTTGTGTGTCGCTTGGTCTGGTCCCCCTCCCTTGACCTGTCCGACATGGGTGACCCTACCAGTAGTTGTGCTACCGTCGGCATAGCTCTTGGGGTCATTGGAACACTCAAGCCCCTCTACCTCGTCACGGTGGACACACAGCAGCATGATTTTATGTGGGTACGTGCACTCGTAAACGTGTCCGTGCCGGAGTACATACATATTTAAGAAACACAAGGGAGGCGAATTTCAAAACTCAGTGAAATATAAAATGTAACAAAGTTGTCTCTCTTAGTATGTGGAAGTCGCAATTGTAATTAATCTAGCTAATGCGGAACCTGCTTTCTGCCAAGGGCCATTTGGATATGTATAAAATCAATCGCAGGCCATAGCCAATTATCATCTTACAATCAAGACTGCTATATTTGGTCATCTTACCAACAAGCCTGCTATATTTGGTCATCTTACAATCAAGACTGCTATATTTGGTCATCTTACCAACAAGCCTGCTATATTTGGTCATCTTACCAACAAGCCTGCTATATTTGGTCATCTTACCAACAAGCCTGCTATATTTGATCATCTTACCAACAAGCCTGCTATATTTGGTCATCTTACCAACAAGCCTGCTATATTTGGTCATCTTACCAACAAGCCTGCTATATTTGGTCATCTTACCAACAAGCCTGCTATATTTGGTCATCTTACCAACAAGCCTGTTATATTTGGTCATCTTACCAACACGCCTGCTATATTTGGTCATCTTACCAACAAGTCTGCTATATTTGGTCATCTTACCAACAAGCCTGCTATATTTGGTCATCTTACCAACAAGTCTGCTATATTTGGTCATCTTACCAACAAGCCTGCTATATTTGGTCATCTTACCAACAAGCCTGCTATATTTGGTCATCTTACCAACAAGCCTGCTATATTTGGTCATCCTACCAACAAGCCTGCGATATTTGGTCATCTTACCAACAAGCCTGCTATATTTGGTCATCTTACCAACAAGCCTGCTATATTTGGTCATCTTACCAACAAGCCTGCTATATTTGGTCATCTTACCAACAAGTCTGCTATATTTGGTCATCTTACCAACAAGCCTGCTATATTTGGTCATCTTACCAACAAGTCTGATATATTTGGTCATCTTACCAACAAGCCTGCTATATTTGGTCATCTTACCAACAAGCCTGCTATATTTGGTCATCTTACCAACAAGTCTGCTATATTTGGTCATCTTACCAACAAGCCTGCTATATTTGGTCATCTTACCAACAAGCCTGCCATATTTGGTCATCTTACCAACAAGCCTGCTATATTTGGTCATCCTACCAACAAGCCTGCGATATTTGGTCATCTTACCAACAAGCCTGCTATATTTGGTCATCTTACCAACAAGCCTGCTATATTTGGTCATCTTACCAACAAGCCTGTTATATTTGGTCATCTTACCAACAAGCCTGCTATATTTGGTCATCTTACCAACAAGCCTGCCATATTTGGTCATCTTACCAACAAGCATGCTATATTTGGTCATCTTACCAACAAGCCTGCTATATTTGGTCATCTTACCAACAAGCCTGCTATATTTGGTCATCTTACCAACAAGCCTGCTATATTTGGTCATCTTACCAACAAGCCTGCTATATTTGGTCATCTTACCAACAAGCCTGCTATATTTGGTCATCTTACCTAACAAGCCTGCTATATTTGGTCATCTTACCAACAAGCCTGCTATATTTGGTCATCTTACCAACAAGCCTGCTATATTTGGTCATCTTACCAACAAGCCTGCTATATTTGGTCATCTTACCAACAAGCCTGCTATATTTGGTCATCTTAACAACAAGCCTGTTATATTTGGTCATCTTACCAACAAGCCTGCTATATTTGGTCATCTTACCAACAAGCCTGCCATATTTGGTCATCTTACCAACAAGCCTGCTATATTTGGTCATCCTACCAACAAGCCTGCGATATTTGGTCATCTTACCAACAAGCCTGCTACATTTGGTCATCTTACCAACAAGCCTGCTATATTTGGTCATCTTAACAACAAGCCTGCTATATTTGGTCATCTTACTAACAAGCCTGCTATATTTGGTCATCTTACCAACAAGCCAGCTATATTTGGTCAACTTACCAACAAGACAGCTATATTTGGTCAACTTACCAACAAGCATGCTATATTTGGTCATCTTACCAACAAGCCTGCTATATTTGGTAATCTTACCAACAAGCCTGCTATATTTGGTCATCTTACCAACAAGCCTGCTATATTTGGTCATCTTACCAGCAAGCCTGCTATATTTGGTCATCTTACCAACAAGCCTGCTATATTTGTTCAACATACCAACAAGCCTGCTATATTTGGTCATCTTACCAACAAGCCTGCTATATTTGGTCAACATTTAATTGATTCACCCCTATTGGGCCCGCTCTGTGGCGAAGTGGTTACGGACGCAATTCGAAATCCCACATTCTGCGGTCGAAACACAGCCGCGGGCGATCTGGAAGCAGACAGCCTTGCTTTGGTTTCCATACAATGGTATGAATGCCGGTCGTTCAGAAAGCAATGGCAAACCATTGAACGAAAACTTGCCCAGGAATTAATCAAACGATCAGGTGTTGTCTCTACAATGAAGGTTAGCTGCAGTGCCTCTCCAATACTGTCTGTCTCTCGCCCTGACTGTACATTCTGTCAGACTGATGTTCGTCCATCGCTTGATGTTATCTTCCCAATTGTATCGTTGTCTGCTTCTTGCTCGCTACCCCCCAGTATGGTTTTTATAATAGTACTAGCTGACCCGGCCCGGCTTCGCCCAAGCCCTGGAGGGGATCTATCTATCTATCAGTCTGTCTGTCTGCTTGTTTGTCTGTCTGTCTGGCTGACCCGGCCCGGCTTCACCCAGTCCCTGGTGGGGAGCATCTCATTTAATTCATATAAGTAGTCATATAAGCTCTCCCGTTCCCGACTATCTGTCTGTCTGTCTATCTGTCTGTCTGTCTGTCTGACCCGGCCCGGCTTCACCCAGTCCCTGGTGGGGAGCATCTCATTTAATTCATATACGTAGTCATATAAGCTCTCCCGTTCCCGACTGTCTGTCTGTCTATCTGTCTGTCTGTCTGACCCGGTCCGGCTTCACCCAGTCCCTGGTGGGGAGCATGTCATTTAATTCATATAAGTAGTCAAATAAGCTTCCGTTCCCGACTATCTGTCTTATCTATCTGACCCGGCGTGGTTTCGCCCAGCTCCTGGCGCACAGTAACTCAAAAGAATGTCCTTCCACGCACCATTCATTATATTTAATGAAAACTGTTTTTAATCACTGACATGACAGTTGATAAGTTCTTTAAGTAGAAAAAGATGGGTTACAATGTTATGCATTATGCATTATTTTTATGAAAACTTTGAAAATGCCTTAAAGATTATATCATTATTTATTATAACTCATATGCCTGAAAATAACTATAGACAAAGAGTTTAACAATAGTGCAAGTAAGTCCAACAATATGACTATAAAGTATATAGAAATGTTATTAAAAGTTATGCCCCTTGAAATAACTTTTCTAGAGTGAAGTCCCCCTGCTATATAGAAATTATATAATGAAAAATGAAAAAGTAAATGTTATTAAATAAGTAGAAGATTTTACACCAAGAAACTATTATAGTCGGTTGCACAGGAATGAAAGGAAGACGTGTAGAAAATTTCATCTCAATCGGATGTACCGTTATCGAACGCATCCAATACATAGCTACCCACAAACACACAAAACCACAAAACCACATACACTCTGTTTTATATATATAGATTATGCCTTTTAACGTGGCCGAAATATTTCACTTGCCTCTTTTTTTTTTTCATTCATCAACTCTCTATTCATTCCCAGATTTTCTAGAACTTCTGTATTTGATAATTTTTGTTTCCATGAAATACGACACATTCTTCTGTATATCCACATATCCAGGGCCACTATTCGACTTTCTAATTGCTTGTTCAATGTCCAGGCTTTCGTCCTTTACAGTAGTGTTGAATGTACGTAACATTTCACAATTCTCATTTTTAACGCGTTGTTAATCTCTCTAGATGTTAATGCCGATTCCATGCTGTTGAAAGAGTTTTTGGCCATTCGTATTCTCTTTTTGATTTTGATTTTACTTTTGCCATCATCTGTTATTATATGTCCAAGATAAGAGAAACTTGGTACTTGTTCTAGTATCTGCCCGTTTACTGTGATGTTCATTGATGGCCTTTCCTTTCCATTGCTAATTATCATAGTTTTCGTTTTATGAATGTTAATATCTAAGCCACATTCTGCACTGTGCCTGTTTACTTGTTCCACTAGGTCTTGTAACTCTTGCTCATTTTCTGCTAGTAACACGGTATTGTCAGCATACCTAAGATTGTTTATGATTCTTCCATTGATGTTAAGTCCAGGCAATTCGACTTGTTGAAAAATTCTTTCTGTGTATGGGTTCAATAGGCTTGGGGAGAACACACATCTCTGCCGTACTCCTCTTTTTATTCTATGGACAACGAATAATTATTTCCGCTTCTAATAGACGCCACTTGTTCCCAGTAGAAGTTACTAATAAGTCTGATGTCCTTTCCATCTATTCCCATATCACGAAGGCATGTAATTAGTAATTAGTCGCTCATGTTGTACTCTATCAAAAGCTTTCTAGTAGTCTATAAAACAAACATGTATATGTTTGTGAACTTATATATATATATATATTTTTGAATTAGCATCCTCAAACAGATTATTGCTTCTCTGGTGCCGCTGATTTTGCGGAACCCACATTATTCATCACGTACTTCCCCATCTATTTTATTTTGAATTCTTTCTTGTGTGACCTTGAGTAGTATCTTGGTTATATGGCTCATTAAGCCAATGGTTCTGTGATCCTCACAATAAACAGCTCTTGGCTTCTTGGGTAGTGTGATGAAAATGGATGTTTTCAAGTCCTTGGGAATACACCCAGTATTATATATATATATATATATATATATATATATATATATATATATATATATATATATATATATATATATATATATATATATATATATATATATATATATATATATAATTGCATAATTCTGTGATAGTATCAATGCCAAAGCTGGATAGGGATTTTATCATCTCTGTTGGAGGAATCACAAACAGCCAAACAATGCTGGAGTTGACTGCTACGTCCTGTAAAGGATATACACCTAATTCACCTCTAATGTGATTACCGAGCTTCTTTTCTCTGGTGTGGCGTGTGATGTTTGCGGGTATTGATGATGGTGCTACTCGAAACTGCTTCCGCTCAGTCAGGAGCGGTGGTAAAATGGTGCCTAGGTCGACATGTGAAGACAGGTCAATTAACAAATCCGCCTCAATATGCGAATCGTAAATAGGGATGTTGTATGTGGGTACGTGCACGCAAACACCGGTCCGCGAGAGCTTAGACACTTGGGTGAGAAGTAATATAAGGGAAACACATTCCAAAACGTTGAGCTCTCTACACTATTATAGAGTTGTCTTTCCTAGCATGTGGGTGCAGCAGTAGTTCCAGTTAAAGTTATTTAAACAAATAAACACACATAGTATTTTTTGGCGCTCACAGAAGAAGAAGAAGGAAATAGAGATTAGAAGACGCACTAGACAACATAAAATTTGAAAGCTATAATAGTTACCGACCGGGATTGAACCTGTCGCCTCCAAATGACGACGGCGCCTCGCTGCAGGAACAAGTGTACTTCGACGCACGACCAACTAGACACTCCAAAAAAAGTGTCTTCTTTGGTCGTGTCTATCATACACATGAACCAAACAACTATGGAATATGGACAGCTTTCACATTTTATGTTGTCTAGTGCGTCTTCTAATCTCTATTTTCTTCTTCTTCTTCTGTGAGCGCCAAATAATACTATGTGTGTTTATTTGTTTAATCGTCTTAGTGGCCTCAACGGTTCTCCCCATTTATTTCTTGTGTTTACAGTTAAAGTTAGTTGCATATCCTTTACAGGACCTTTGCAGTCAACATCATCATAGTTTGTTGTTGTTGTTGCTGTTATTGATGTAATTAGAAGCAGCAGAGATGTGGTTCCTGAGACGAATGTTGCGAATCCTTGGACTGCCAGAGTAACTAACAACGACTGCCTTAGACAGGCTAATGAAAGTTGCTTACAGATCGGAACTGTGAGGTGAGTATAAACATTTTTTTCAATTTTTCAATTCTCATTTTCTCTTCATTACTTTCATTTTTTCATCCTTTTGTTCTTCTCGTCCTGTCGTCACATTCTGATGTAGTCACAGGAGATCTCCTTGACTGTATGTTGTGTTTGTGAATGTGTTTGTTTGCTGATGAAGGCTAATCGCCGCAACGTCCTGTATGTGTCTTAATTCTGTTATGTAAAGCTGCACTACTTTATGTCACTTTATATTGTTAATGAATCTAGAACATTATATACAACAATAAGAAAGAGACAAACAGCTTTCTTCGTTCATGTGATGAGAAGAGGGACATTAGAGAACATCGTGACAATTGGAAAGATGGAGGGGAAGAGAGGCAGAGGAAGATCAAGAGAAATGCTGGATGGGTTAAGACGGTGGCATGGAGGAATATCAGCAGCAGAGTTGACCCAGAACACCAAAGACCGAGATCTGTGGAGGGCCATGAACGCCTACGTTAGTTGACAGGGCACTTGATGATGATGATGATGATGATATATTGGCAAGTTTACGTTTAGTAGTTTGCCATTGCTTTCTGAACGACCGGCACCCATACTATTTGGTAAAAAACCAACGCAACGGGTCTGCTGCCAAATCGCGCGCCGCTGTGCTTCACACGCGGATATACGGGATCATGAACCGCGTCCGTAACCAACTTCGCCAAAAGTTAAGAGAGAAAGAGGAAATTGCCGGCTTCATGGGAACACAAACATAAGCGATGCTGAGGCCATGAGAGTCACGGGCCTTACTACAGATATCTGTGTAAATGTTTATAAGTAGGATGACTCAGGCAGAGGACACACTCAGACAAGTCAGCATGCTGGAGAACATTGGAAGAGGACAAGTCAGACCTGTGCAGGGTTTTATTCACATTGGACCGGGAGTGCAGCGATTGGCCGGCAGGCTGCACTGAATGGGAGGTGCAACAATTGATCCACGGCAATTTGCGCCGAAGTGACGTAATCATCTACACGGATGGCTCTGTGCTAAGTGGTGAAAGAAGTGCCTTGAGGTTCATAGGAAGGTTGTCGGACGTCTTTGTGGCAGGAGAGCCTGACATTCGATCCCACGACATCTAGTCTAAGAATGGAGGTGGAGATAGTCACAGTGACATCTCGCCAGTCTGGTGCTACACAGTTTTAACACACAACGTCATGTCATCGTGAGTAAGACTGGGGTTAGCTGTCGTAACACTGGGGTAATTAACGTAACACTGGGGTAGTTGATGTAACACTGGGGTAATTGATGTAACACTGGGGTAGTTGATGTAACACTGGGGTAGTTGATGTAACACTGGGGTAGTTGACGTAACACTGGGGTAATTGATGTAACACTCGGGTAGATGACGTAATAATGGGGTAGATGATGTAACACTGGGGTAGATGACGTAATACTGGGGTAGAAAACGTAACACTGGAATAGGTGATGTAAGACTGAGGTAGCTGACGTAACACTGGGGTAGTTGATGTAACACTGGGGTTGATGATGTAACACTGGTTTAGCTGACGTAACACAGGGGTAGATGATGTAACACTGGGGTACCTGACGTAATACTGGGGGAGTTGACGTAACAATGGGGTAGATGATGTAAAACTTGGGTAATTGATGTAACACTGGGGTAGAGACTGGGTTTAGCCGACGTAACACTGTGGTAGTTGATGTAACACTGTGGTAGTTGATGTAACACTGTGGCAGTTGATGTAACACTGTGGTAGTTGATGTAACACTGTGGTAGTTGATGTAACACTGTGGTAGTTGATGTAATACTGGTAGTTGATGTAATACTGTGGTAGTTGATGTAAAACTGGTGTAGATGACGTAACACTGGGGTAGTTGATGTAAAACTGGGGTAGTTGATGTAACACTTGGGTAGCTGATGTAACACTGGGGTAGTTGATGTAACACTGGGGTAGTTGATGTAACACTGGGGTAGTTGATGTAACACTGGGGTAGTTGATGTAACACTTGAGTAGCTGATGTAACACTGGGGTAGTTGATGTAACACTGGGGTAGTTGATGTAACACTGGGGTAGTTGATGTAACACTTGGGTAGCTGATGTAACACTGGGGTAGTTGATGTAACACTGGGGTAGTTGATGTAACACTGGGGTAGTTGATGTAACACTGGGGTAGTTGATGTAACACTGGGGTAGTTGATGTAACACTTGGGTAGCTGATGTAACACTGGGGTAGTTGATGTAACACTGGGGTAGTTGATGTAACCCTGGGGTAGTTGATGTAACACTGGGGTAGTTGATGTAACACTGGGGTAGTTGATGTAACACTGGAGTAGTTGATGTAACACTGAGGTAGCTGATGTAACACTGGGGTAGTTGATGTAACACTGGGGTAGTTGATGTAACACTGGGGTAGTTGATGTAACACTGGGGTAGTTGATGTAACCCTGGGGTAGTTGATGTAACACTGGGGTAGTTGATGTAACACTGGGGTTGGTGATGTAACACTGGGGTAGTTGATGTAACACTGGGGTAGTTGATGTAACACTTGGGTAGCTGATGTAACACTGGGGTAGTTGATGTAACACTGAGGTAGCTGATGTAACACTGGGGTAGTTGATGTAACACTGGGGTAGTTGATGTAACACTGGGGTAGCTGACGTAACACTGGGGTAGTTGATGTAACACTGGGGTAGATGATGTAACACTTGGGCAGTTGATGTAACACTGGGGTAGTTGATGTAACACTTGGGTAGCTGATGTAACACTGGGGTAGTTGATGTAACACTGGGGGTAGTTGATGTAACACTGGGGTAGTTGATGTAACACTTGGGTAGCTGATGTAACACTGGGGTAGTTGATGTAACACTGGGGCAGTTGATGTAACACTGTGGTAGTTGATGTAACACTGTGGTAGTTGATGTAACACTGTGGTAGTTGATGTAATACTGGTAGTTGATGTAATACTGTGGTAGTTGATGTAAAACTGGGGTAGATGACGTAACACTGGGGTAGTTGATGTAAAACTGGGGTAGTTGATGTAACACTTGGGTAGCTGATGTAACACTGGGGTAGGTGATGTAACACTGGGGTAGTTGATGTAACACTGGGGTAGCTGATGTAACACTTGGGTAGCTGATGTAACACTGGGGTAGTTGATGTAACACTGGGGTAGTTGATGTAAAACTGGGGTAGTTGATGTAACACTTGGGTAGCTGATGTAACACTGGGGTAGTTGATGTAACACTGGGGTAGTTGATGTAACACTGGGGTAGTTGATGTAACACTGGGGTAGTTGATGTAACACTGGGGTATAGTAGTTGATTCACAAATATCCAAACTTTGGTTAGAGGTGTGGACATAGTACTGACTGTTATGATGATCTGGATCTATAGTTTCAACCCTCTTGACTTAGTGCACCTATTGCTGCTGTGGTTGTTGCACACAGTGAGCAACTAGGGCTAACATTAAATTGAAAGAAGAAACAGATTATGTTCGTTACTGGGAAGAAGGAAACATCACAATGTAATATACAAGTAAATGGGGATATTCTCAAATAAGTGATTCGTTACAATTATCTCGGAACAGTCATAACATCTGATGGGAGATTAGAACAAAAATCGCCATGGCGAGGATAGCCTTTTGTAAGATGGAAAACATACTGACCAATAAAAAGATGTAATTTGCAATGAGAAAAAGAGTGTTGAAGTGCTACATAAAACCTGCACTTTTGTATGTATGTAAAGCATGGGCGATGCGCAGACAAAATGAAAAACACCAAATGACTTTGGAAATGTAGTTTCTGAGGAAAATAAAATGAATACAATGGACAGACAGAAAACCCAATGACCAAGTCCTACAAGAAACAAATGATAATCGTAAACTGATTAGAGACATTAGACGTGGACAGTTACAATTATTTAGACACGTTATGAGAAGAAATGAACTGGAGAACTTGGTGACAATTGGCAAGACTGAGGGGATAAGAACAAATGGAAGGCAGCGAACTAATACATGGACGGCTTGGCCATATGGTATGGTTAAGATAAGAATACAGAGCTGATCCACGACTCTTGTGATCGTGTGTGATGGCGAAACATGACCGCCCACGCTTATCGGCAAGGCACATGATGATGATGATGATGATGATGATGATGATGATGATGATGCTGATGATGATGACTGCTGTTAGCAACTATACTGCTCTTACCTAAAAGAAATATAGCCCCTGTTAAGTTGTGGTTGTTGTGGTGGTGGTGGGGAGGCAGGGATAGAAGGAAGTAGGTTCAAATAGTAATGTGCATGACCGTTTGTAAAAACATGAATTATCTACTCTGTGCAATTTGTCAACACCAAGTTACCTCCCCTAATTTGTGATTTCCTCCCCTGCTTGCGTTAGCTGTCAGATGTCGCACCACATTCATCACTTTACTCACACCCACTCTCTCTCTCTCTCTCTCTCTCTCTCTCTCTCTCTCCCTCACTCTCTCTCTCTCTCTCTCTCTCTCTCTCCCTCACTCTCTCTCTCTCTCTCTCTCTCTCTCCCTCTCTCTCTCCCTCACTCTCTCTCTCTCTCTCTCTCCCTCACTCTCTCTCTCTCTCTCTCTCTCTCTCTCCCTCACTCTCTCTCTCTCTCCCTCACTCTCTCTGTCTCCCTCACACTCTCTCTCTCTCTCTCTCTCTCTCCCTCACTCTCTCTCTCTCTCTCTCTCTCCCTCACTCACTCTCTCTCTCTCTCTCCCTCACTCTCTCTCTCTCCCTCACTCTCTCTCTCTCTCTCTCTCTCACTCTCTCTCTCTCTCTCTCCCTCACTCTCTCTCTCTCTCTCTCTCTCTCTCTCTCTCTCCCTCACTCTCTCTCCCCCTCTCCTCCTTGTTATCTCTGATATATATATATCTCACATTCCCTTCTATCTCTCAACACCTTCTCCTTCCTATCTCTCACACACTCCCTCCGTTCTTTCTCTTATACATTCCTCCCTCCTATCTTTCACACACCTCACTACCTTCTATCTCTCACACACTCCCTCCCACCTAACTCTCACGTAACTCCCTCCCTCCTTTGTCTCACACACCTCTCTCCCTTATATATCTCTCACACACTCCCTCCTTTGTCTCACACACCTCCCTCCCCTATATCTCTCTCACATAACCCTCCTTTGTCTCACACACTTCTCTCCCCTGTATATCTCTCACATACCCCTCCTTTGTTTCACACACCTCTCTCCCCTATATATCTCTCACATACCCCTCCTTTGTTTCACACACCTCACTACCTTCTATCTCTCACACACTCCCTCCCACCTAACTCTCACGTAACTCCCTCCCTCCTTTGTCTCACACACCTCTCTCCCCTATATATCTCTCACATACCCCTCCTTTGTCTCACACACCTCTCTCCCCTATATATCTCTCACATACTCCTCCTTTGTCTCACACACCTCTCTCCCCTATATATCTCTCACATACCCCTCCGTCGTCTCACACACCTCTCTCCTCTATATATCTCTCACACACCCCTCCTTCGTCTCACACACCTCTCTCCCCTATATATCTCTAACATACCTCTCCTTCGTCTCACACACCTCTCTCCCCTATATATCTCTCACATACCCCTCCTTCGTCTCACACACCTCTCTCCCCTATATATCTCTCGCATACCCCTCCTTCGTCTCACACACCTCTCTCCCTAATATCTCTCTCACATACCCCTCCTTTGTCTCACATACCTCTCTCCTCCATATATCTCTCACATACCCCTTCTTCGTCTCACACACCTCTCTCCCCTATATATCTCTCACATACTCCTCCTTCGTCTCACACACCTCTCTCCCTAATATATCTCTCACATACCCCTCCTTTGTCTCACACACCTCTCTCCTCTATATATCTCTCACATACCCCTCCTTCGTCTCACACACCTCTCCCCCCTATATATCTCTCACATACCCCTCCTTCGTCTCACACACCTCTCTCCCTAATATATCTCTCACATACCCCTCCTTCGTCTCACACACCTCTCTCCCTAATATATCTCTCACATACCCCTTCTTCGTCTCACACACCTCTCTCCCTAATATATCTCTCACATACCCCTCCTTTGTCTCACACACCTCTCTCCTCTATATATCTCTCACATACCCCTCCTTCGTCTAACACACCTCTCTCCTCTATATATCTCTCACATACCCCTCCTTTGTCTCACACACCTCTCTCCTCTATATATCTCTCACATACCCCTCCTTCGTCTAACACACCTCTCTCCTCTATATATCTCTCACATACCCCTCCTTTGTCTCACACACCTCTCTCCTCTATATATCTCTCACATACCCCTCCTCCTATCTTACACACTCCCTCCTTTCTATCTCCCACACTTTTCCTTCCCTTCTGTCTCTCAAACATCTCCCTCCCTTCTTCTATCTCTCACGCACCCCTTCTCTCCGCACTCTCTGCTGCAAGTTTCCACCAGTCTAGCTCATTTAATGATGAATTCTTTCAATCTCCGGTTTAATCTGGCTACATTTTACGTCTGTTACTCTTCCAAAATCATAAAAAACCGTTAGAGAAAGTCACGTGTCTGTGAAGTCTTGCAGAAATCAGATCTCGATAGATCTTATCTAGGCTCCCATCGGATCCAGTCTCCGGCACATCCTCGAGGTGAACCCACTTGGAGAAGTCACTAAATGAACAAGGTGCCACTTGAACATCGGGATGTCAGAAACATTAACGTGTTAGCTAGTGTGTAGATTGTGTTCACTTGAACACCGAGCTGTCTGATAACGTGAGACACATCGTCTGTATGTTGTGTTAACTTGAAAATGGTTATAGTCGACAACTTAAGTTACCTAGTCTGTATGTTGTGTTCACTTGAACATCGGACTGTCTGACAATTTAAGTTACCTCGTCTGTATGTTGTGTTCACTTGAACACCGAGCTGACTGACAACTTGAGTCACCTCGTATGTATGTTGTGTTCATTTGAAAATGGTTATATTTGGCATCTTGAGTTACCTAGTGTATATGTTGTGCTCATGTGAATATATATCTGTCTCACAACGTGAGTTACCTAGTCTGTATGTTGTGTTCACTTGAAAATCTGGCTGTCTGACAACTTGAGTTCCCTCGTCTGTATGTTGGGTTCACTTGAAAATGGTTATATTTGACATCTTGAGTTACCTAGTGTGTATTTTGTGTTCACTTGAACATATATCTGTCTGATAATTTGAGTTACCTCGTCTGTATGTTGTGTTCACTTGAATATCGGGCTGTCTGACAATTTGAGTTACCCAGTGTGTATGTTGTGTTCACTTGAATATCGGGTTGTCTGACAATTTGAGTTACCCAGTGTGTATGTTGTGTTCACTTGAACATCGGGCTGTCTGACAACTTGAGTTACCTCGTCTGTATGTTGTGTTCATTTGAAAATGGTAATATTTGACATCTTGAGTTACCTAGTGTGTATTTTGTGTTCACTTGAACATATATCTGTCTGACAATTTGAGTTACCTCGTCTGTATGCTGTGTTCACTTGAGCATCGGGCTGTCTGACAATGTGAGTTACCTCGTCTGTATGTTGGGTTCACTTGAACATATATCTGTCTCACAACTTGAGTTACCTCGTCTGTATGTTGTGTTCACTTGAACATCGGGCTGTCTGACAACTTGAGTTACCTCGTCTGTATGTTGTGTTCATTTGAAAATGGTAATATTTGACATCTTGAGTTACCTAGTGTGTATTTTGTGTTCACTTGAACATATATCTGTCTGACAATTTGAGTTACCTCGTCTGTATGCTGTGTTCACTTGAGCATCGGGCTGTCTGACAATGTGAGTTACCTCGTCTGTATACTGTGTTCACTTGAACATCGGGCTGTCTGACAACTTGAGTTACCTCGTCTGTATGCTGTGTTCACTTGAACATATATCTGTCTGACAACTTGAGTTACCTCGTCTGTATGTTGTGTTCACTTGAACATCGGACTGTCTGACAACTTGAGTTACCTCGTCTGTATGTTGTGTTCACTTGAACATCGGACTGTCTGACAACTTGAGTTACCTCGTCTGTATGTTGTGTTCACTTGAACATCGGACTGTCTGACAACTTGAGTTACCTCGTCTGTATGTTGTGTTCACTTGAACATCGAGCTGTCTGACAACTTGAGTTACCTCGTCTGTATGTTGTGTTCACTTGAACATCGGACTGTCTGACATCTTGAGTTACCTCGTCTGTATGTTGTGTTCACTTGAACATCGGACTGTCTGACAACTTGAGTTACCTCGTCTGTATGTTGGGTTCACTTGAACAAATATCTGTCTCACAACTTGAGTTACCTCGTCTGTATGTTGGGTTCACTTGAACATCGGACTGTCTGACAACTTGAGTTACCTCATCTGTATGTTGGGTTCACTTGAACATATATCTGTCTCACAACTTGAGTTACCTCGTCTGTATGTTGTGTTCACTTGAACATCGGACTGTCTGACAACTTGAGTTACCTCGTCTGTATGTTGGGTTCACTTGAACATATATCTGTCTCACAACTTGAGTTACCTCGTCTGTATGTTGGGTTCACTTGAACATCGAGCTGTCTGACAACTTGAGTTACCTCATCTGTATGTTGGGTTCACTTGAACATCGGACTGTCTGACAACTTGAGTTACCTCGTCTGTATGTTGGGTTCACTTGAACATCGGACTGTCTGACAACTTGAGTTACCTCGTCTGTATGTTGGGTTCACTTGAACATATATCTGTCTCACAACTTGAGTTACCTCGTCTGTATGTTGGGTTCACTTGAACATATATCTGTCTCACAACTTGAGTTACCTCGTCTGTATGTTGGGTTCACTTGAACATATATCTGTCTCACAACTTGAGTTACCTCGTCTGTATGTTGGGTTCACTTGAACATCGAGCTGTCTGACAACTTGAGTTACCTCGTCTGTATGTTGGGTTCACTTGAACATCGGACTGTCTGACAACTTGAGTTACCTCGTCTGTATGTTGGGTTCACTTGAACATCGGACTGTCTGACAACTTGAGTTACCTCGTCTGTATGTTGGGTTCACTTGAACATCGGACTGTCTGACAACTTGAGTTACCTCGTCTGTATGTTGGGTTCACTTGAACATCGGACTGTCTGACAACTTGAGTTACCTCGTCTGTATGTTGGGTTCACTTGAACATCGGACTGTCTGACAACTTGAGTTACCTCGTCTGTATGTTGGGTTCACTTGAACATCGGACTGTCTGACAACTTGAGTTACCTCGTCTGTATGTTGGGTTCACTTGAACATATATCTGTCTCACAACTTGAGTTACCTCGTCTGTATGTTGGGTTCACTTGAACATATATCTGTCTGACAACTTGAGTTACCTCGTCTGTATGTTGGGTTCACTTGAACATCGGACTGTCTGACAACTTGAGTTACCTCGTCTGTATGTTGGGTTCACTTGAACATCGGACTGTCTGACAACTTGAGTTACCTCGTCTGTATGTTGGGTTCACTTGAACATATATCTGTCTCACAACTTGAGTTACCTCGTCTGTATGTTGGGTTCACTTGAACATCGGGCTGTCTGACAACTTGAGGTACCTCGTCTGTATGTTGTGTTGACTTGAATATCGGGCTGTCTGACAACTTGAGTTACCTCGTCTGTATGTTGTGTTCACTTGAACATCGGACTGTCTGACAACTTGAGTTACCTCGTCTGTATGTTGGGTTCACTTGAACATCGGACTGTCTGACAACTTGAGTTACCTCGTCTGTATGTTGTGTTCACTTGAATATATATCTGTCTCACAACTTGAGTTACCTCGTCTGTATGTTGTGTTCACTTGAACATATATCTGTCTCACAACTTGAGTTACCTCGTCTGTATGTTGGGTTCACTTGAACCTGTTGTTTGTGATGATGTTACTAATGTTGATGTTGTCTGTGATGATGTTACTAATGTTGATGTTGTCTGTGATGATGTTATTACTGTTGCTGTTGTTTGTGATGGTGTTACTAATGTTGATGTTGTCTGTGATGATGTTACTAATGTTGATGTTGTCTGTGATGATGTTACTAATGTTGATGTTGTCTGTGATGATGTTATTACTGTTGCTGTTGTTTGTGATGATGTTACTAATGTTGATGTTGTCTGTGATGATGTTATTACTGTTGCTGTTGTTTGTGATGATCCTATTTCTGGTCTGTATAACCCCCTCCACATTTCACAGCCACGGGTATTTATGGCATGTCTAACCCCCACATCCCCTCTGAAGTGTCTCCATCTGGTAGCCATGGTAGAGGGGCTTGCATGTTCCAGTGAACCCAAGAGCTATGCTGACGGTAGCACAGCTACATGTCGGACAGGTCTTGGGATAGGGACCAGACCAGACATGCTGCCTTGCAGGTAGACTAAGGTAGCCTGTTGATGTTTTTTGTGATGATGTTATTACTATTGATGTTGTTTGTGATGATGTTATTACTGTTGATGTTGTTTGTCAATGTCTGAATCCGGCGCACGATGCCACTAATTCTTGGTCCAGACACATACTCTAAGGCTCTCTGCTGAGGGTCATGACTGAACGCCTCTAAGTAATTAACCCTCGGATGTGAGAGCCAGGCCAATACTCACCCACTGCAAATTGGAGGTGAGATGCTGAGCCTGCTACATGCTTGGTCCAGACACTTGTTCAAAGGTTCTCAGTCGAGGAATATGAGGGATCCCCCGGATGAGAGGGCTTGACCGCTACTAGCTCTTTGCTGCATTGGAGAAGCACATGTAGCCTACTTCGATAGCGCTACTAAAGTTGAAAAAGCGTTCCAGTCGCACGCAATGGTTACGATGCACAAGTGTCTATATAAAAAATAAACAAACAACTAATTGAGTGAGCGTAATCAAAGGTGGATAAACGTCTCATTATCACGTAATGGAACGCTTGGCTAGGAATCCATTACGTGGAAGTCCGAAGCTACAGCTTGCTGAGTGGATGTCGTCCCATTAACACGAAATGGAACGCTTGGCTAGCGAATCAATTACGGAAGTCCGAAGCGAAAGCTTGATGAGTGGAAGTCGTCTGTAAACTAAGGCGGAAAAACGTCTCATTAACACGAAATAGAGCGCTTGGCTAGTGAATCCATTACGTAGAAGTCTGAAGCCAAAGCTTGCTGAGTAAATGTCGTCTGCAGACTGACCATTCCTGGTTTGCGTTGGGAGCGGCCAGTGGCGAACGAAATACCCAATACATGGAAGTGAGGAATTAAAGCATCCATGAGCAGGACGTGTCGATTCCTTGGGTGAGCCCAGTACCAGAGCGCTATGTGTAGGCTCTGCAATTATGGAAGCCTCCTTGGATGGCGGAAAAAGCCCATAGATTGCCCCTGCCTTCTCTTGAGGGCTGACCGTGAAGTTTTCGACCGCTTCTAACTTGACCACCTGGAATTTGGACGGCACCACAAAAGTGAGAGTCCCCCGCGATTGCTAACCTGGTTAAAAAAACGTACGCAAAAGTCCGATGTGTTGGCCTAAGTGTTTTGGCCCAAGGGTGCATAACGAGACACACAGCAATTACGTCTGAAAAAAAACACCTCCGGATGAACGCAGAAGAAGAAGAAGAAGAAGAAGCAGAAGGGTTATCTTCCTCCGCCTCCTCCTCCTCCTCCTTCTCCTCCTCCTCCTCCTCCCCCTCGTTCTCCTCGTCCTCGTCGTCGTCCTCTTCCTCCTCCTCCTCCTCCTTCTTCCTCTTCTTCTTCTTCTTCTTCTTCTTCTTCTTCTTCTTCTTCTTCTTCTTCTTCTTCTTCTACGTTCATCCGGATTTTTTTTCCAGACGTAATTGCGATGGGACATTCGACTCTTAGTACTGTGGTGTCGTCAGCAAACAATATGTATGAATTTATGTATGATGTAAAGGTTAGGGCGTTAGCCTGAGAATGGCGTACTCGCGCGGTCGGGGAAACATTCTATGCCAGATCTAATTGTTGGTGAGGGAAAAGATTCGCTATCAGATTTCATTGTTGGCCATGGAAAAGATTTGATGTCAGATCTCATTGTTGGCCAAGGAAATGATTCCATGTCAGATCTCATTGTTGGCCAAGGAAATGATTCCATGCCAGATCTCATTGTTGGCCAAGGAAAAGATTCCATGCCAGATCTCATTTTTTTGCCAGGAAAAAGATTCCATGCCAGATCTCATTTTTTGGCCGGGGAAAAGATTCCATGCCAGGTCTCATCACCATCATCATGTGCCATGCCGGTAAACGTGGGCGGTCATGTTTTACCATCTCACTAGATCACCAAAGTGGTGGATCAGCTCAATGTTCTTGACTCCACCATATAACGTGGCCAAGCCATCTAGGTATTTGCTTCTGTGTCCTCCCCTAGTTCTCTTCCCCTTGATCTTGCCAGTTGTCACCAGGTTATCTACTTTGGTTCTTCTCATAACGTGACCAAAAAATTGTGACCCAGATCTCATTGTTGACCATGGTAAAGAGATCAATTCCAGATCTCATTGTTGACCACGGAAAAGAGATCAATGCCAGATCTCATTGTTGACCATGGAAAAGAGATCAATTCCAGATCTCATTGTTGACCATGGAAAAGAGATCAATTCCGGATCTCATTGTTCGCTATGGAAAAGAGATCCATTCCTGATCTCATTGTTAACAATGGAAAATAGATCCATTCAGGATCTCATTGTTGGCCATGGAAAATAGATCCATTCCAGATCTTATTGTTGGCCATGGAAAATAGATCCATTCAGGATCTCATTGTTGGCCATGGAAAATAGATCCATTCCGGATCTTATTGTTGGCCATGGAAATGAGATCACTTCTAGATCTCATTGTTCGCCATGGAAAAGAAAGGCTGACCACCGATTGCTTCGTGTCTCAGGCCCACACGACTGTGAAGGTTTTCATGTAAATAGCTGGCTCCTGCTTCACTCTGGCCCACACGAATGTGAAGGTTTTCATGTAAACAGCGGGCTCCTGCTTCACTCTGGCCCACACGAATGTGAGGGTTTTCATGTAAACAGCGAGCTCCTGCTTCACTCCAGCCCACAAGAATGTGAGGGTTTTCATGTAAACAGCGGGGTCCTGTTGCCAGGCGCACACACGTGTGTGTTTTGTGTGTGTGTGTGTGTGTGTGTGTGTGTGTGTGCGTGTGTGTTTATTGTTATCTAAGTGCCGGTAAATTATAAAGTATCAACCTTATATGATACACAAAGAGGTCAAACGGTTTATCGTGCTTGCGCATAAACTTCCTGTGCGCTGAGGGAGGACTAGTAGTTGAATTCCACACCCCCTCTGCCGTGCGTCCACCTTGACGAGGTAGAGGGGCTTGCGCGTTCCAATGACCCCAAGAGCTATGCCGACGGTAGCACTGCTACTGGTAGGGTCACCCATGTCGGACAGGTCAAGGGAGAGGGACCAGACGAAGTGACGCACAAACCTGCTGCCTTGTAGGTAGACTGGGGACAGTCAAAGGCTAGGGAAAGCATCCCGAAAAGTGCTTGTCGAAATCGGATTTACTGAGCCACAAGCTTGACAAAGAAGTGCAACATAACTTTATCATTTCATGATGCCACAGATGAAAATTAATCGTTATGGTGCTAATCCCGTGAAGTCCCATCAGGCGGTGATAGTGCCGGGCCCCCTGCCTCGAGGGGGTCCACCCATGACTACTGGTGGTCACCTTCCCCTGTGCTGTGGAGTCAAGGCACAGAGGAGTAGGTTAAGAGCTATTGACCAAATACCATACAAGGACACTCAACATACTACAGTGGAATGCCGAAGGAGTTTATAACAAGAAAGAATCCCTGACACTGCGTCTTCATAAAGATAGAATAGATGTGGCATGCATTCAAGAGACACACCTCAATGCCAATCGCAAATTTTCAGTCAGAGGATATCAGGCCACACGTTTCGACCGCGAAGGAACATAAAGGAGGAGTTCTAACTACTTACACGAAATACAATACCTTGCAGCGAAGTATCTGTGATCTCTGACAACCAAACAGAAATTATAGGTGTTGATATAATGATAAAGGACGTGAAAATAAGAATCTACAATCTGTATAGCCCAGCAGATAAGGACCTTACACTCTCAAACATGAAAATAACTGACACAAACTGCATTATTGTCGGAGACTTTAATAGCCGTTCAGAAAGATGGGGATACCCAGATACTGACAAAAGAGGAGATGAATTAGGAGGACTGGGAAATAGACTCAAATCTCCATCTACTCAACAAAGCGGATGACACACCGAGCTTCTACTCCAGAAGATGGCTTACCACTTACTACTCCAGACTTAGCTTTCTGCACAGGAGACATCCTCCACAAAATCGATCGCCATGTGCTGGACCAATTAGCAGGTAGTGACCACAGACCAATCAAGCTTGTAATGAATATGGAGTATGTTCCACAGGAGCAAAAGCCCTTGCCCCGCTGGAATTACAAACGAGCAGATTGGGACAGATTTGCCATACTAACAGACAAATATTGTGAAAACATAAATACACGATATGGCAACATAAAGCAAATGGTGGAAAGTCTAAACAGAGCGATAATACAGGCAGCCACTGAGTCCATTCCTAGAGGAGCGAGGAAAAATTACAAACCATACTGGACTGAAGAACTACAAAGTTTGGAGGACAAAGTTGAAGATGCCAGGAAGACAGCAGAGAGAGAACAAACAATTGAAGCGAATATCTCTCTCAAAGCCATCTCAGCAAAATATAAAAGAACAGTAAATCAAACAACAAGAGATTGTTGGAGGGAAAAAACAGAACACCTGAATTTTGACAGGGATGGAAACAAACTATGGAAACTAGTGAAAGCCATGAACAATGAAGGACCTAGAAACAAACAAATAACAATTAAACAAGGAAATGCCTTGCTTACAGGAAAAAAGGCTGCAAATGCACTAATGGAACACTATGTAAATGCAAACCACATTGATATTACAACCGAACAGAAGAAAGCAATCAAATACAAACAGATACATCATAGAAATACAGAGACAGCAGCAGAATATATGATGGCAAATCTAACAATGGAAGAAATGGAACAGGCAATGAATACCCTAAAAAAGAAGAAATCACCAGGAAAGGATGGAATCACAAATGAAATGCTAATAGGACTAGGCAACAAGGCAAAGAAGAAACTACTAGCAGTCCTAAATAACAGCTGGAAGAGAGGAATAGTCCCACAGGCATGGAAAGAAGCCATACTAATACCAGTCCCAAAGAAAGGAAAAGACCTGGAAGAACCAAATGGCTATCGACCTATCAGTCTACTTAGCTGTGTAGGAAAATTAATGGAACGCATTATCAATGGCAAGCTAACATGGCATCTGGAAGAAAACAAACTCTTAACACCACACCAAGCAGGATTCAGAAAGTACAGATCCACTGAAGATCAAATAACCTATATAGCTCAGGAAATAGAGGATGCCTTCCAAGAGAAAAAGCACACACTAGCAGTCTGGATAGATTTAGAAAAAGCATTTGATAAAGTATGGAAGGAAGGACTGAAAGTAAAACTGCAAAACATGCATGTTTGTGGAAAAATGTATAAATGGATCAGCCACTACCTTGAGAACAGAACTGCCAGGACAAAAGTACAAGGACAAACAAGCAAAATGATGCTGCTGGAGCAAGGTGTCCCCCAAGGAGGAGTTCTTTCACCAACATTATTCCTAGCATATATAAATGACATCACAGAAAATTTTCCAGCCAGAGTACACACATCCTCCTTTGCAGATGACCTAGCCATATGGACATCTGAAGAATATATTAGTACAGCTAACAGCAGAATACAGCAAGCCTTATTAGCGCTAGAGGACTGGTCAAAATCATGGCTAGTGAAGATAAGTGAGGAGAAAACAACATGCACAGTGTTCTCCCTCTCAAATAAAACTCAGCAACCTAAGCTGGTATTGAATGGAAAAATATTGCGCCATGAAGAAAATCCAAACTATCTAGGAGTCACCTTTGATCGTCGCCTGACATGGAAGACACAGGTTGAGAAAAATCGAACAAGAGCAAGGCAGAGAATGGCAATCATGAAAAAGCTTGCTGGTTCAACGTGGGGAGCAGATGAGAAAGTTCTCAAGAAGTTATATACTGGACGGGTGAGGCCAGTACTGGAATATGGCATTGCAGCTTGGGCAACAGCAGCTAAGTCAACTTTAACAAAATAAGTAGAGTCCAAAACCAAGGAATGCGAATCATAACTGGAAGCCTGAAGACAACGCCTATTAATGAACTAGTAAAGATCACTTGTTTACAACCAATGCAGGATAGAAGAGATAGCAGAGCCCAGCAACAAGCAGAAAAATTTAGAAGATTGACAGACCACCCTATGTACAACAGATTTAATGGTTTTGGAAAGGGAAGACTGAAGCGTAGCAACTTTGTAGAAACTTCAAAACGAAGGATTAGGGCAGATCCTATACTTAACATATCAACAGTCAAGCCCATACACAATGCACACAAGTTCCCAGCTTGGAGACAGCAGCAACTGCCTGAGATGATAGAAAACATTCCTGGTATTGAGAAAATGAACACTCAGCATGAAACCGAAAGAAGAGAAATAACCCTAAACTACATAAAAGAACATTACCCAAGCAGGAATTGGACCCATGCATATACAGATGGATCAGCCAACAATTCAATAGAGAATGGAGGAGGAGGAATTCTCCTAAATTTAAAAAAATGGAGTGAAAAAAACACATTCAATGGCAACTGGAAAATTTTCAAGTAACTTCAAAGCAGAGGTAGAGGCTTTGAAAACTGCAGCAGAAATAGCTATCTTCACAGATGCAAAGTCAGCTGTCTCAATACTGAAGAGCAATAACAGCACAGAACTAACTGACCTAAGAGCAGCACTCCATGGTCTATGCCAGAAATCCAAAAAAGTTGTAATACAGTGGATCCCATCACATTGCAGTATACCTGGAAACGAAGAGGCTGACAGACTGGCAAAAGAGGGCGGACGACTACCACAGCCTGACATAGACATAACCTATAATGAGGCAAAGAGGTTGATAAAAAGCACTTATAGAACCAAATGGGAATCAGAGCATCCAGGCCATCAGAAGGATGATGCATATTACAAACTCGACCGAAGAGAACAAGTAGCAATCTTCAGACTTCGCACAGGACATAACAGGCTGAAATACCACTTGTTCAATAAACTAAAGATAGGAGATACCGATGAATGTAATTGTAGAACTGGAAAAATGACAGCAAAACATTTGCTGCAGGATTGCCCAACGTATGCAGAACAGAGAAAGATATTTTGGCCCACACCTGCTTCAATTGAGGACAAGCTCTATGGAGATATCAACAAGCTCAAGTTGACCGCAGCTTACTTTAACTGCATACAGGTTGACATTTAAAGGTGCATGAAGACCCAAAGGCATGAAATGGTTAATTGCTTGGATAGCATATCCATTATGTGGAAAGTCCAAATCGAAAGCTTGCTGTGTGGGCTTCATAAAAGGTGGAAAAGTGTTCTAGTGGCACGAAATGGAATATTGCTTGGATAGCAAATCCATTACGTGGAAAGTCCGAATCAAAAGCCCATTGTGTGGGCTTCATAAAAGGTGGAAAAGTGTTCTAGTGGCACGAAATGGAATATTGCTTGGATAGCAAATCCATTACATGGAAAGTCCGAATCGAAAGCTCACTGTGTGGATGTCATCTGCAGACTGCATACTTCTGGTTTCCGGAAGAACAGCCTATGGTGAACGGAAGGCCCAATATACGGAAGTGAGGCTAAGCAGCCATGTGCAGGACGTGACGATTCCTTGGGTGAGCCCAGTACCAGAGCGCTATGTATCGGCTCTGCAAGTATGGAAGCCTCCTTGGATGGCGGGGAATGCCCATGGTCTGCCCCTGCCTTCCCTTGAGGGCTGACCAGGATCTTTGGCTGTTCTATATGGACCAGCTGGGATGGGGGACAACACCACAACAGTGAGAGTCAAACGTCCTAAGAAACCCCCGGGAAGGTTAACCCGGTCAACAAATGCCCGCAGAAGTCGGATGTGTCGGCCTAACGGCGCAAGAACGCAGCTCTGCTGTAAACAGGCACAACGCAATCACATCCGAAAAAAAAAACACCTCCGGATGAACGAAGAAGAAGAAGAAGAAGAAGAAGAAGAAGAAGAAGAAGAAGAATAATAATTCCACACACCGGTCAGTTGTACTTAAACGTTGACGTCTCGTTCAGAAAGCAGTCACAAACTATTGTACGTACAACTGCCGAAATAGTCAACCTGGGGTTGAACGCTACATCCTCCGAAGGAATCGGCTGCAGCAATGATAAAGACATTCAATCAATCAATCATGTGCCATGCCGGAAAGCGTGGGCGGTCATGACTCGCCATTTCACTCGATCACCAGTGTCGTGGATCAGCTCAGTGTTCCTGTCTCGTCCATGCCATGTGGACAAGCCATCCAGGTATTTTCCTCTCGGTCTTCCTCTTGGTCTGTTCCCTTCGATCTTGCCAATTGTCACTAAGTTCTCCAATCCATTTCTTCTCATAACATGTCCAAAAAATGTTGACTGTCTACGTCTAATTTCTCTAATCAGTTTACGATGTTCATTTGTCTCCTGTAGTACTTGGTCATTGGTTTTTTCTACATGTATGGACAGATTATGTGAAACACCTTTATGATGATAACAGAGACGAACAGTATGATATTAGATTTAATAATGAAGGACCGCCAATTTTGGAGATGGTGGTTCGAAATGTTCGTAAGCATATGAAAGCTGGCAAGGCCACTGGTGCAGATAACATTACAACAGAAATTATTAAAGCTTTAGAAGAATTTGGACTAGAGCAAGTCACCAGACTGATAAACACATTATATGATACTGGAGATATACCTCCTGAATTATGTAACACTGTATTTATTGCAATCCCAAAGAAATCAGGAACCTTGGAATGTGATCAACATAGAACAATTAGTATAATGAGTCACATCATAAAGATTTTGCTAAGAATTATCATGCAAAGAGTGAGGAAGAAGATACAACCTGAAATAGGGGAAGAACAATGTGGGTTTGTAGAAGGAAATAGTACAGTAAATGCTGTGTATATGCTGCGAACAGTTATTGAACGTGCTATAGAAGTAAACAAGGATATACATCTTTGCTTTATTGACTATACAAAGGCTTTTGATAGAGTTAGACATGTCAGCATGGTGGATATGCTTGCAGATCTACAAATTGATGGGAAAGACAATTAGACTTATAAAAAACATATTATATATATATATATATATATATATATATATATAATATATATATATATATATATATATATATAATATATATATATATATGAATGCTGTGATGTCGGTTCCTAAATCAATCAATCAATCAATCAAAACATATATTGGAAACAACAAGCTGCAATAAGGATTGATAATGAAGTGGGACAGTATCAGCCAATTAAGAGAGGTGTTAGGCAGGGATGTGTAATGTCTCCAGATCTTTTTTCCCTATACAGTGAAAATATTTTCAGAAATGTAGAGAATATAAATGGAATCAGCATTGGAGGACGAAACATCAATAACATTAGATATGCAGATGATACAGTATTAATTGCAGACAATCCGCAGGACCTGCAACAATTAGTAGATGCGGTTGTTGTACACAGTGAGCAACTGGGGTTAGAATTAAATTGTAAAAAGACTCAGATTATGGTCGTCAGTAGGAAGGAAGAAGTGCCACAATGTAATATACAAGTAAATGGAAATATTCTTCAACAAGTGAATCGGTACAATTATCTTGGAACAGTCATAACATCTGATGGCAGATGCCTTGAAGAGATTAGAAGAAGAATCGCCATGGCGAAAGTAGCCTTTAGCAAGATGGAAAACATTCTGACCAATAAAAAGATGTCAATTGAAACGAGAAAAAGAGTGTTGAGGGGATACATAGAGCCTGTTCTTTTGTATGGATGTGAAACTTGTACAATGTGCAGTTAGGCTGAAAAACATCTGATAAAGACATTGCAGACTGAGAAATGATAAATTGCCGTGGTAATGGGGTGATAAATACGTTATGTGTTGCGCATCCCTTAAGGGACGTTGCAGTCAACACCAGCATTTCTCAGCTGCTGTTGATGTACTAGGCAGGTGTTACGTTCAGTAGTTTGCCATTGCTTTCTGAACGACCGGCTCTTATATCAGCACGTTATAACACAACGCGACACGGTCTGCTGCACAAATCGGTCGCAGCTGAGCTTCCAACGCCTGGTACCCGGCCACGAACCACGTTCAAGCCTTTAGCCACGGAGCCAGCTACGTTGCAGACTGAGAAATGATAAATTGTCGCAGTAGTGGTGTGATAAAGACATTGCAGACTGAGGTATGATAAATTGTAGCGGTAGTGGTGTGATAAAGTGATGTGACATAAATTAACGACAAGGAAGTGTAATAAAGACAAACGATACACTCCGACAGGAATGCCTGATAAGAACACATAATACAATTCAGCGATAAAAAGAGAGATGAAGACAAACGTTAAGATCTTTAATATTGTTCGACGATACAAAACACACGATACAAAACACGCGACAAATATATATGACTGACTGGCACCTTGCCGTCTTGACAGACGATAGTTTGTAAAATGGGGTTATCTCTCCATAATGTTGCCCATGCAGTGTGATCCCTCTCTAGGCCTGTCTAGTTTACTCCAGAGGAAAGGTGATACCAATACATCTGGAACAAGACAAGCTGCAGAAGCTGCCCGATCAGCAAAGCAATGCTCTAGCTGTCCGCCTATCGGAGTTTCGATCCTAGACCAGCCGCTAACCAAGGCTTAGCTAAGGGCCTGGTCTGCCCTGCCATGGCATTTAGTCTTTAGGTTGCATTACCTCACACCAGGATAAGGCTTGTACCCTCCCAATTGTGCTCTTCCACCCGAAGCCTTGGCACAATGTGGACTTTCGGGTTAGGTAAGAGTCACCCAACATTCGGCGCTAACAGAAGCAGGTAGTACCGTCTACTGTCATACGGTAACTCAGTAATATCTGACTAAGCCCTGACATCTCTCTCTCTCTCTCTCTCTCTCTCTCTCTCTCTCTCTCTCTCTCTCTCTCTCTCTATATATATATATATATATATATATATATATATATATATATATATATATATATATATATATATATCTAAGGTCAGGTCTTAGTCAGATATGACTGAGCTACCGTATGACAGTAGACGGTACTACCTGCTTTCTGTCAGCGCCGAATGTTGGGCGGCGCTTACCAAACCCGACACCCCACATTGTGCCAACGGCTTCGGGCGGAAGAGCGCAATTGGGAGGGATACTAGCCTTATCCTGGTGCGAGGAAATGCAACCCAAAGACAAAATAAGTCATGGCAGGGCAGACCAGGCTCTAAGCCTTGGTTGGCAGCTGGTCTAGGATCGAAGCTCCGACAGGCGGACAGTTAGAGCATTGCTTTGCTGATCCGGCAGCTTCTGCAGCTTGTCTTGTTCCAGATGTATAGGTGTTAACTTTCCTCTGGAGTGAACTAGGCAGGCCGAGAGAGGGATCATGCTGCATGGGCAACACATGGTTTCTTTATTTTAGCCCAGGCTTTGTGCTATGGAGAGGCAATAACTCCATCCCTGGTCTTAACCGGTCTCGGAATCAAAGCGAGAGGCAACTGTTACGGGTTATAAGTCCTTGTCAGTTGGCGTAGACATGGGGCGCCACGCGTTGCCTCTGACGGTGGGAGACACCTACAGGTGTCACTGATCAGCTACCGCCCGCCTCAAGCTGGGCATCCCCCAGCCAATTGGGTGCTGATCCGCCACAGCCTGCCTGCTTCAATGGGTGCTTGGGGCTAGGACAAAATCTGAATCGCAGGCTGTAAAACCAATGCACCAGGTACTAATAAAAAGAATAGAAACCTCAAGCTACGGCTTGCAACCTGGAACGTGAGAACCATGTGTCCAGGATTTTCCACTGACTTGACAAATATTGACGATGTGAGAAAAACGGCTGTGATTGATGCTGAACTCAATCGTCTTAACATTGATATTGCTGGCCTGCAGGAGACTCGCCTCGCTGAGGAAGGGTCACTCAGGGAAAACAATTACACCTTTTTTTGGAAGGGAAGAGGGCAGGCAGAAAAAAGGCAACATGGTGTGGGCTTTGCAGTGAAGAATTCGCTACTGGGAATGATTGATATCCCAGCTGGAGGTAATGAAAGATTATTATCACTGCGCTTGGCAACCTCTTGTGGATTTGCCACCATTCTCACTGCATATGCACCGACACTCGCTTCCTCTGATGATGTGAAGGATACGTTCTATGAGCAGCTAGACTCTGCGATCAAGGCAGTTCCAAAATCCGACTACATTTATATGCTCGGTGATTTCAATGCTCGTGTGGGCAAGGACTCGAGTTCATGGCCAGTGTGCCTTGGAAAATACAACATCGGTCGCATGAATGATAATGGGCAAAGGCTGCTGGAGCATTGCACTAGAAATGACCTATGTATTACAAACTCCTTTTTTAAAACAAAAGAGATGCATAAGGTCACATGGAAACATCCAAGATCCAGCCATTGGCATCAGCTGGACTTCATTATCACACGGAGACAACATCTGAACCATACATCATTAACTCGAAGTTACCACAGTGCTGACTGTGATACAGATCATTCTTTGGTTGTTGCAAGGGTTAGACTGAGACCAAAGAGAATCTACACAGCTAAACACAAGTCTAGCCCCAGGATTAATATTACTAACACTCACGATCCTGGAAAGTGCTTTGAATTTCAACATCAACTTGAAGACGCTTTCAATGATACATCAGAAAATTGTATAGTAAATGATAAATGGAGTAAACTTAAGGAAACTATTTATAAAACAGCGGTAGGGGTTTACGGCACTGTGGATCATAAGAGGCAGGACTGGTTTGCGGCAAACAGCCAGATACTGCAGCCCTTGATTGATAAAAAGAAGATAGCTCTCTTAAGAAACAAGGAAAGACCAACGCGTAACACTCTGAGTGAGCTGAAGCAAGCGAGGAAGGATGTACAAAAGGCTGCCAGGCAGTGTGCGAATGACTATTGGATCAAGTTATGTGAGTCCATTCAAATCGCAAGTGATAAGGGAAACATCAGAAGCATGTATGAAGGGATAAAGAAAGCCTGTGGTCCAATGATCAAAAGAAGTGCACCGCTGAAAACCTTGACTGGAGAAATCATCACTGATAAGAAACAGCAGATGGATAGATGGGTCGAGCACTATTTAGAGCTTTACTCAAGTGAGACCAAGCTAGCGGATGATGCCCTCAACGCCATAGAGGCCCTGCCAACTCTTGACCACCTGGACACACTTCCCACTATAACAGAAGTTAAGTGTGCTATAAATGAGCTTGCATCTGGCAAGGCTCCAGGTAAGGATGGGATTCCAATAGAGGTGATCAGGAGTGGGCAAGACACACTCGCTCTACAGATCCACCAGCTAATAGAGCTATGCTGGCGAGAAGGACAAGTCCCACAGGATTTCAAAGATTCAAACATCATAACGCTGTACAAGAACAAGGGAGATCGGAGCGACTGTAACAACTATAGGGGTATCTCACTTCTGTGTATTGTTGGGAAAGTATTTGCCAGAATTGTCCTGCACAGACTTCAAGTCCTGGGAGATCAAGTCTACCCCGAATCACAGTGCGGCTTCCGTCAGAACCGGTCTACCATTGATATGATATTCTCATTGCGACAGATGCAAGAAAAATGCCGGGAACAAAATCAGCCACTGTTTATTGCCTTCATCGACCTCACAAAGGCATTCGATTTGGTCAGTCGTGAGGGTCTGTTCAAAGCACTAAAGAAGATTGGCTGCCCACCAACTCTTCTGTCCATTGTGGAATCGTTCCACACAGGCATGAAGGGTATAATCAAGTTTGATGGCTCAACTTCAGAAGAGTTTGAAATCAAGAGTGGAGTTAAGCAAGGTTGTGTACTATCCCCCACCCTCTTTGGGATATACTTTTCACTTCTACTGAAATATGCCTTTCGTGATCAGGATGACGGTATATACATTCACTCACGCTCAGATGGTGGCCTCTATAATGCTCAGAGATTGAAGGCCAAGACCAAAATTAGCAGGGTACTAATCAGAGAGTTGCTTTTTGCGGATGATGCTGCGATTACGACCCACTCTGAGGAAGAATTACAACATCTACTATCTGCATTCTCCAATGCTTGTTCTGAATTTGGTTTAACAATTAACAAAAAGAAGACACAGATTATGTCACAAGGTGCACATGGTGTACCATCAATCTTTATTGACGACGCCGAACTGGAGATAGTAGACCATTTTACATATCTAGGATCAGAGGTAAATAGCAAATTATCCCTCGATCAGGAAATCAACATCAGGATTGGCAAGGCAGCAACAACAATGAACATGTTAGCAAAAAGAGTCTGGGAGAACAGGAAGCTTACTGCCAAAACAAAAGTCCTCGTCTACCAAGCCTGTGTCCTTAGTACTCTTCTTTATGGCAGTGAAACCTGGACAACTTACTCACGCCAAGAGAAACGTTTAAACAGCTTTCATATGCGGTGTCTGCGAAGAATACTTGGTATTAAGTGGCAAGACAAAATCACAAATACTGAAGTATTGGAAAGATCAGGTTGTGTGACGGTGTATTCCATGCTCAGTCTTCGTAGACTTAGATGGATAGGACACGTTAGGAGGATGGATGATGGTAGAATACCAAAGGACATCTTTTTTGGTGAATTACAGACGGGTAGGAGATCTCAGGGTCGGCCTCTACTACGATACAAAGATGTGTGTAAGCGGGACATGATTGATACAGGCATTGATAATGCACATTGGGAGCACGTCGCCGCTGAACGTGTTGCATGGAGGGCAACTATCAGAAATGGAATAAAGACAAAGGAGAAAATGATTGCAGATAAAGCACACACAGAGCGTGAGAGACGTAAGATGGTGCAAAATGGTGGAAATGACCATGTTTTCACATGCACCTACTGTGGGCAAACATTTGCAGCAAGAATTGGCCTTACCAGCCACACTCGCCACCGCCATGGATCGTAGTTATTAAGCCTTTTTGAAGCACAATGTACCAAACTATCGTCTGTCAAGACGGAAAGGTGCCAATGTAATATATATATTAATAAACATATAATAAGTGAGGAAACGCAAAATAAAGACATACGATACAATCCTAAGATACAAACCCACCACAAATTACAAATGGTCAAGTTCAGCTATAAAGGGGCGTGATAAAGACCATAGATAGAAACAAGCCTTAAATGGCAAATAACAAAGATACGTGACAAACACAAACATACTATAAAGATACTTGATAAAGATAAGGAACATTATTTGTTTAAAATCATGACAAAAGGCAATGGATAAGGATGTGTGAGAAAGACTAATAATAAAGACAATTACATGATACAGATATAGGAGAAAGACTCGTAATAAAGACAAACACACGATAAAGATATAGGAGAAAGACCCGTAATTAAAGAAAGGCACACGATAAAGATATGTGAGAAAGACCCGTAAAACGAAGAGAAGCAAAATCCGACAAATCTAATAATAAAGATACATGCTGAAGATGAGAAATAAAATTCCGCGATTAAGACAAGGGACAAACACAGGTAAACAGATAATTCCGTGATAAAGACAAATGAAAAAGACAAACGACAAACATGGACGATAAAGACAAATGATGAAGACAAACGATAAACATGGGCGATAAAGACAAATGATCAACGCTGATCACATAAACCAGCCCAGCAGAACAAGGCCGTAAGCCTGCACACATTGCTACACGAGTTGCGGGCCGCAATGAGTGTTCTCACAAAGATGCAAAAACCTGCAGGCAAAAATGCCTCCAACGCCTCCAGTTAGTGATGGATGGACGGATGGAGCGGTGCTCTCTTCTCTCACTCTGGGTGATTCCCGGACTGGGAGGACGGGAGAAAGTTTCCACATAAACTGTGCGATGATGCATCAAGTTGGGGGAAAGCCTAGGGCATGCATTCTGAGGCGGGAATGAGTTTGCCTAGCAGACAACGTGAGGCTGTTCGTCACGTGAATTAGGTGTTTTGCCAGCAGTAATAAAATCATCACAAACAACATCAGCAATAATAACAACATCACAAATAACATCAGTAGTAATGACATCATCACAAACAACATCAGTAGTAATAACATCACAAACAACATCAGCAGTAATAACATCATCACAAACAACATCAGTAGTAATAACATCACAAACAACATCAGCAGTAATAACATCACAAACAACATCAGCAGTAATAACATCATCACAAACAACATCAGTAGTAATAACATCACAAACAACATCAGCAATAATAACAACATCACAAATAACTTCAGCAGTAATAACATCACAAACAACATCAGCAGTAATAAAATCATCACAAACAACATCAGCAGTCATGACAACATTATTGCCGATATTGTTTGTGATGATGTTATTACTGCTGATGTTGTTTGTGATGATGTTGTCATTACTGCTGATGTTGTTTGTGATGATGTTGTCACTACTGCTGATGTTGTTTGTGATGATAACAACATCACACACACCCATTCCATCTATCCATCAATTCCATCCATACATTAATTCCATCCATTCATCAATTCCACCCATTCATCTATTACACTCATTCACCAATTCCACCCATCCATCAATTCCACCCACCCATTAATTCCACCCATTCATCAATCCCATTTATTCATCGTTTCCTTCCATTCATCAGTTACATCCATCCATCAAATGCATCAATCCATCAATTCATTCCACCACTTCATCAATTTCATCCATTTATCAATTCCACCCATCCATAACTTCACCAAATCATTAAACACATTCATCAGTTCCATCCATCCATCTATCAAACCATTCCTCAATTCCATAAATTCATCAATTTCACCCATCCATAATTCCACCCACCCATCAATTCCACCCATCCATCAATTCCATCCATCCACCAATTCCATCCATTCACCAATTTCATCCATTCATCAATTCTATCCATCCATCAGTGCCATCCATCCATCCATTAATTCTACAAATACATCAATTGCACCCTTTCATCTATTACACCTATTCATCAATTCCAACAATTAATCAACTCCATCCATTAATCAATATATCCATCAATCAAATGCACCCATCCATCAATTCCATCCAGTAATCAATTTAATCCATTCATCTATTCCATCCAGTAATCGATTCCATCCACCCATCCATTAAATCCAGTCACCAATTCCACCAAACCATCCATCCCTCCATCCATCCATCCATCCACCCACCCACCCATCCATCCATCCATCCATCCATCAGTCAATCTATCAATCCACCCATTCATACATTTCATTCATTCGTGAATTCCATGAATTCATCAATTCCACCCACCCATCAATTTCACCCATTCATCAATTCCATTTAATAATCGATTTCATCCATCATCCATTACATGCATTCATAAATTACATCCATCCATCAATTCCATTCATTTACGAAATGCACCCATTCATCAATTCTATCCATTTATCAACTCCGTCCATATATCAATTACATCCATTCATCAAATACACCAAGCCACTAATTTCATCCATTCATCAATTTCATCGTTTCATCAGTTCCATATATCCATCCATCCATCCATCCATCCATACATCCATTAGTTCCACCCATCCATCAATTCCATCCATTCACCCATTCCATCAATTTCATAAATTCATCACTTCCACCCATTCATCAGTTAAACACATTCATCTGTTCCACTCATGAATCAGTTCCATCCATTCACCCATTCCATCCTTCCATTAATTCCACAAATTCACCCATTATGTCAATTCATCAATTTAACCCATTCAACCATTCCATCCATCCATCTATTCCAGCCATTCCATCCATCCATCAATTCCACCCATTCACCTATTTTATCTATCCACCAATTCCAACCAGTCACCAATTCTATCCATTCATCAATTCCACCCATTCACCCATTCCATCCATCCATCAGTTCCACCCTTTCACCACTCTACCCATCCATCCATCCATCAATTCCACCCATTCACATATTCCATCTATCTATCAATTCTATCCATTCACCCATTCCATACATCTATCAATTCCATCCATACATTAATTCCATCCATTCACCATATCCATCCATTACACCGATTCATCAATTCTATCCATCCATCAATTCCATTCATCCTCAAATTCTACCCATTCAACAATTCCATCAGTTCATCAATTCCACCCATTCATCAGTTACATCCATTCATCAAATGCATCAATCCATCAATTTGATCCATTCATCAATTCCACCCATAAATAACTTCCATCCATTCATCCATTAATTCTACACATTCCTCAATTCCATCCATCCATCCATCCATCCATCCATCCAACCTTTCATCAGTTCCATAAATTAATCAATTTCACACATCTATCAGTTCCACTCATTCATCAATTCCACCCACCCATCAATTCCACTCACCCATCAATTCCACCAATCCATCAATTTCATCCATTAATCAATTTATTAATCGATTCCATCCATTCATCCATTACACGCATTCATAAATTAATTCCATACTTCAATTCCATCCATCCATCAATTCCATTCATTCACCAAATTCACCCATTCATCAATTCTATCCATTTATCAACTCCGTCCATATATCAATTACATCCATTCATCAAATACATCAAGCCACTAATTCCATCCATTGATCAATTTCATCCTTTCATCAGTTCCATCCATCCATCAGATCCATATATCCATCCATCCATACATCCATTAATACCACCCATTCATCAATTCCATCCATCCATCTATTTATTCAACGTTTCATCAATTCCATAAATTCATAATTTCCACCCATCCATCAGTTCCACACATTCATCAATTCCACTCATCCATCAATTCCACCCATTCACCCATTCCATCCTTCCATCAATTCCACAAATTCACCCATTCTGTCAATTCATCAATTCCACCCATTCAACCATTTCATCCATCCATCTATTCCCCCCATTCCATCCATCCATCAATTCCACCCATTCACCTATTTCATCTATCCACCAATTCCACCCATTCACCAATTCCATCCATCCATCAATTCCACACTTTCACCCACTCTACCCATCCATCCATCCACCCATCCATCAATTCCACCCATTCACATATTCCATCTATCCATAAATTCCAACCATTCATCCAGTCCATACATCCATCAATTCCATCCATACATTAATTCCATCCATTCATCAATTCCATCCATTAAACCCATTCATTGATTCCATCAACCAATCAATTTCATCCATCCATTAATTCCACCAATTCATAAATTCCATCTATTCATCGATTCCATCCATTCGTCCATTACACCCATCATAAATTACACCCATCCATCAATTCTATCCACCCATCAATTCCATTTATCCACAAATTCCACCCATTCAACAATTCCATCAGTTCATCAATTCCATCCATTCATCAGTTACACCCATTCATCAAATACATCAATCCATCAATTTCATCAATTTATCAATTCCATCCATCAATAACTGCCATCCATTCATCCATTAATTCCACCCATTCATCAATTCCATCCATCCATCCATACATTTCATCAGTTCCATAAATTCATCAATTTCACCCATCCATCAATTCCACTCATTCATCAATTCCACAACCCATCAATTCCACTCACCCATCAATTCCACCCATCCATCAATTTCATCCATTAATCAATTCCATCCATTAATCAATTGCATCTATTCATAAATTCCATCCATTAATGCATTACATTTATTCATCAAGTACATTTATCCATCAACACCATCAATTATGCGTAAATCCATTCATTAATTCCACCCATTAATAAATTCTACCCATCCATCAATTCATCCATCCATTAATTTCACAAATCAATCAATTGCATCCATTCATCTATTACAGCTATTCATCAATTCCAACAATTAACCACACCCATCCATCAATCCCATCCATTATTTAATTTCATCCATTCATCAATTCCTTCCAGTCATCGATTCATTCCACCCTTCCATTAAACCCATTCATCAATTCCATCCATCCATCTATCCTTCCATCCATCCATCAATCCATCTGCCAGAGTCCTAATTATTAGCTCTGTCTAGCTCGCTGGACTTGGACAGGCAAATTACAACATCTACGACACATCTACCAATAACACATGAATGCAATCGGAAAACTGGCAGGAGCTATCTCCTGAACAATCATTTATTACAATATATATTACAGGCTGACAACATAGTCGCACTTCACGCTCAAACAATCGTTCACCACTAACAGCCACGCGCTAGCTCACAATGGCGATCTTTACACTGTCGCCCGCATGATCATTCACCATCACAACTTCACATCATCCAGCACATATCACAGTTAGTACATTCCTCGAATATCACTACACAACGTTCATCTCCATCTATCCGTCACAACCACTATCGTTCTATCGTTCTAGCGTTCTCTAGATCTCCACACGTCCGTCCCTATTCGCTGCCTCACACACACTGACTCTCTCCTGGTTGACCTTCCCACATCACGTGGCTCTGTTCACGGGATTCTTGCCTGACCGTCCAGCTAGTCAAGCCGTGGTGTCTCTTACTGCCCTTTACCTCAGTCATGCTTACACTGACTCTCGCTTACATACCGGCACTTACATTCTTCCTTACACATGTCATATAAGACCATGACACCATCCATCCGTCCATCTTACCCAATCATAAATTCCATTCATTCATCAATTCCATCCATTGATAAATTCCATCAACCCATCAATCCCACTCACTCATCAATTCCATCCATCCATCCATCCATCCATCCATCCATCCATCCATCCATCCATCCATCCATCCATCTACCCATTCATCAATTCTACCCATTCATCAATTCTATCCATTCATCAATTGCATCCATTCATTAGCTCCATCGATTAGTCAATTCCATCCATCTATTCATCAGTTCCACCCTACAGTTCCATCCATCCATCGATTCCATCCATCCATCATTTCCATCCATTCATCAATTCCATGCATTCATCAGTTCCACCCATCCATCAAGTCCACCCATCCATCAAGTCCACCCATTCATCAATTCCACCCATTTATTACATCCACCCATCTATTCTTTCATCCATGTTGCTTCGCAAACCCTCCACCTATTCTTCCATCCATGTTTCTGTTGATCAATCCACCCATCTATTCTTTCATCCACGTTTCTTTTTATCAAACCACCCATCTATTCTTTCATCCATGTTTATGCTGTATATCAAACCACCCATCTATTCTTTCATCCATGTTTTTGTGTATATCAAACCATTCATCTATTCTTTCCGCTGTGTACACGTATGTGTGAGAGATTGAGTGAGAGAATGAGTTAGTGTGAGAGAGAGGTTGTGTTGTGTGTATGCCTGTCTGTGTGAGAGAGTGAGAACGTGAGTGAGTGAGTATGAGTTAGAGAGCCAGAGAGTGAGTGAGTGAGTAAGGGAGAGTGAGTTAGAGAGTTAGGGGGAGAATTTGTGAGTATGTGTGTATGTGCGTGTGTGAGTGAGTGTGAGAGTGAGTGAGTGTGCAAGAGAGAGACAGTGGGTGAGTGATAGAGTGCATGAGAAATTAATGAGTGAGAGAGAGAGAGAGAGAGAGAGAGAGAGAGAGAGAGTGTGTGTGTGTGTGTGTGTGTGTCTGTGTACTTGTCTGTGCGAGTAAGAGAGTGAGTATTTTTAAAAATATATTTTGCCTTGGTCATGCGGGGGTGAGGGGAAATGAACGGGCTGATAGGTTAGCAGGGAATGCACCTCTTGGTGGTAGATTGCCTATGGACAAGGGGGAGGTGGTCGTGGCTTGTGGGACCAGGTGGAGAAGGCGGGGGAACAGATTGAGAACCCGTATGTGGAAAGAATGAGATTGCGGGGGATCGGTAGGGGTTCTGGAAGAATCTCAAAACTGAGAGGGAAGACCAGGAGAACTTTAAATCAGATAGCGGTGGGAACGATTAGTATTATGACTCTTCGCTGGCTGTTGAACGAGGGGACGGAGCACGTATGGGAATGTCCTGAGAACAGTGATGTCGGTTCTTAACTCAACTCAACTCAACTCATCCATGTATCCATCTGTTTATCAAACTACTCATCTCTTCTTACATCAGTGTATCTCCCTGTTTAACAGACCACCAAATTATTATATCATCCATGTATCCATCTATTTTGCTGGTCTCTCTGGCCTAGGAGTTTACGTCTTTCTCCGTAATCCCGTATATTCTTGTGAGTGTCGTAACCTGAGCGAGAATCGTTAGCGGTTCTCGCCGCGTTGCTAACTTACGAGGTATGTGAGCCGGTCGCTCAGAAAGCAATGGCAAACTACTGAGCGTAATCTTGCCTAGTACATCAACACCAGCTGGACATGCTGATGTTGACTGCAACGTACTGTAAGGAATTTTCAAAAAAAAAAAATTCATCTATTTATCAAACCACCCATCTATTCTTTGATCCATGTTTCTGTTTATCAAACCACCAAATTATTATATCATCCATGTTTCTATCTGTTTATCAAACCACCTATCTATTCTTTTATCCATGTATCCACCTGTTTATCAAACCGCTATCTATTCTTTCATCCATGTTTCTTATTATCAAGCCACCTATCTATTCTCCTGTCCATGTATCCATCTGTTTATCAAACCACCCATCAAAGTTTTCATCATGTTTTTGTTTTTAAAACCACTCATATCTTCGTACATCAATGTATCCATCTCTTTATCAAACCCATATATTCTTTCATCCATGTATCCATCTGTTTATCAAGCCATCTATCTATTCTTTCATCCATGCTTGCATCTGTTTATCAAACCTATACTTTGATCCATGTTTCTATTTATCAAGGCACCCATCTATTCCTTCATCCATGTATCCATCTGTTTATCACATCACCCATCTATTATTTCATCCATGTATTCATCTGCTATCAAACCGTCCATCTATTCATTCATCCATGTATCCATCTGTTTATCACACCATCCATATATTCATTCATCCATGTATCCATCTGTTTATCAATCCACCCATGTATTCATTCATCCATGTATCCATCTGTTTAACAAACCATCCATCTATTCATTCACCCATGTATCCATCTGTTTTCAAGCCACCCATCTATTTATTCATCAATGTATCCATCTGTTTAACAAACCATCTATTTATTCATCAATGTATCCATCTGTTTATCAAGCCACCCATCTATTAATTCATCCATGTATCCATCTATTTATCAAACCACCCATCTAGTCTTTTATCCATGTATCCATCTGTTTATCAAAACCACCCATCTATTCTTTTATCCATGTATCCATCTGTTTATCAAACCACCCATCAATTCTTTCATCCATGTATTTATCTGTTTATTAAACCATAAATCTATTCTTTCATCCATGTATCCATCTGTTTATCAAATCATCCATCAATTCTTTCATCCATGTATTCATCTGTTTATTAAACCATAAATCTATTCTTTCATCCATCTATCCATCTGTTTATCAAATCATCCATCAATTCTTTCATCCATGTATTCATCTGTTTATTAAACCATAAATCTATTCTTTCATCCATGTATCTATCTGTTTATCAAATCATCCATCAATTCTTTCATCCATGTATCCATCTGTTTATCAAACCATCCAGGTGACTGTTCCCGACCTGGGCATGTACTTGTCTCAGATTCGCTTCCTCCAGGCACATTCCACCCAGGGTAACGGACTCTATCTACCCGTGGGTACGGAGGAAACAACAAGTTTGCCAAGGCGGCTGCATTATGGCCTACTGTATGCTAGTTCCGGCTGCCGTGGAATGTTTCACGTGTACATCTTGCACGCAGAAACTCCTGTGTTTTCTCACTTATCGGATCAGACTCGGTATCCGATGTAATTACCCACGAGATCAGACTCTGTATCCCATCTCACTATCCACGAGATCAGACTCGGTATCCCATCTCACTATCCACGAGATCAGACTCGGTATCCCATTTCCCGATCCACGAGATCAGACTCGGTATCCCATCTCACTATCCACGAGATCAGACTCGGTATCCCACCTCCCGATCCACGAGATCAGACTCGCTATCCCATCTCCCGATCCACGAGATCAGGGAGCCGTGTAATATCCTTAGATACCACTAGTTCTTGACCATATTTCTAGCGCCATTCTGCGAACTTACCATTCTGCGAACTTACCATTCTGCGAACTTACCATTTATGAGCCAGAGACTTACACAGCAATCTCTCAGCCACGGCGACCACTAATAGTCCAGTAGTTCTCTTCTGAATAGATTGTCACAGCCTGTCACATACGATGGTCCGTCAACTGGACACGGCGGGGTCAACAAGTTGAAGACTCCAGCTGACTAACAGCTCCGTGGGCCACCTGTTTATTGATGTGTATCCCGGAAGAGATGACCGGATTTGTTTTTTGCGTTGTCAGAGCGGCTGTCCAAGGCCTGGTGACGCGAGCGTGCCTGTACAACCCGGGGACATTTTGATGGAGGTAGCGAGAGGGTGGAGGAGGTGGCTGTAGCCTGGCATCACCGGCCTAGACAGCCCGATGTGGTTATCTCCCGTTTGGCGTGTGGGGGCGTGGTGAGGTTGTAAACACGGAGAGACCGGACAGCTCACGATGACCGGAGCAATCTGGCGCAGCTGCCCTCCCCTGGACAGGAAATGGTGGCAGGAATTTGTGTGTGGACATGCGGGCGATGTGTACGGGTGTTTGTCTGTCGAGTGTAACCTTTCCTTTAGTTGAGAATGTCAACCTCTCGGAGTGTAGCTGTGAGCACGCTGCTATTTTATGGTACACATGATAACAGCAGAGTGTTGCCGTGAGCTAATTGCTGGTTTAGTTGTAGTTATTATTACCCTGTCAGAGTGTTGCCGTGTATTAATTGCTGCTTTAGTTGTAGGTATTACCTTGTCGGAGTGTTGCCGTGAGCTAATTGCTGGTTTAGTTGTAGTTACCCTGTCAGAGTGTTGCCGTGTATTAATTGCTGGTTTAGTTGTAGTTACCCTGTCAGAGTGTTGCCGTGTATTAATTGCTGGTTTAGTTGTAGGTATTATTACCCTGTCAGAGTGTTGCCGTGTATTAATTGCTGGTTTAGTTGTAGGTATTATTACCCTGTCAGAGTGTTGCCGTGTATTAATTGCTGGTTTAGTTGTAGTTACCCTGTCAGAGTGTTGCCGTGTATTAATTGCCGGTTTAGTTGTAGGTATTATTACCCTGTAAGAGTGTTGCCGTGTATTAATTGCTGGTTTAGTTGTAGTTATTATTACCCTGTTAGAGTGTTGCCGTGTATTAATTGCTGCTTTAGTTGTAGGTATTACCCTTGTCGGAGTGTTGCCGTGAGCTAATTGCTGGTTTAGTTGTAGTTACCCTGTCAGAGTGTTGCCGTGTATTAATTGCTGCTTTAGTTGTAGGTATTACCTTGTCGGAGTGTTGCCGTGAGCTAATTGCTGGTTTAGTTGTAGTTACCCTATCAGTGTGTTGCCGTGTAATTATTGCCTATTAGTTGTAGGTATTATTACCCTGTCAGAGTGTTGCCGTGTATTAATTGCCTGGTTTAGTTGTAGGTATTATTACCCTGTCAGAGTGTTGCCGTGTATTAATTGCCTGGTTTAGTTGTAGGTATTATTACCCTGTCAGAGTGTAGCCGTGTATTAATTGCGGTTTAGTTGTAGGTATTATTACCCTGTCAGAGTGTTGCCGTGTATTAATTGCTGGTTTAGTTGTAGGTATTATACCCTGTCAGAGTGTTGCCGTGTATTAATTGCTGGTTAGTTGTAGGTATTATTACCCTGTCAGAGTGTTGCCGTGTATTAATTGCTGGTTTAGGTGTAGATATTATTACCCTGTCAGAGTGTTGCCGTGCAGTTGATTGCTGGTTTAGTTGTAGGTATTATTACCCTGTCGGAGTGAAGGTATGTACACAATGTTCGATGTTATCCTGTCTGAGTGTTGGTATGTACACATTGTTGGATCTTACCCTGTCGGATGTGGGTATGTACACATTGTTCGATATTACCCTGTCGGGGTGTAGGTATGTACACATTGTTCGATGTTATCCTGTCTGAGTGTTGGTATGTACACATTATTAGATATTACCCTGTCGGAGTGTAGGTATGTACACATTGTTGGATATTACCCTGTCGGAGTGTAGATATGTACACATTGTTCGATATTACCCTGTCGGAGTGAAGGTATATACACATTGTTAGATATTACCCTGTCGGAGTGTAGGTATGTACACAATGTTCGATGTTAACCTGTCTGAGTGTTGGTATGTACACATTATTAGATATTACCCTGTCGGAGTGAAGGTATGTACACACTGTTAGATATTAACCTGCCTGAGTGTAGATATGCGTAGATTGTTGGTTCAGTGTAGGTGTTAAATTGTCGGAGTGTACGGTGAGCAGTTTACTGTCTTAGTTGTATATATTAACTGAACCAATTGTAGGTTTGCGCAAATTTGCTCTGAGAGAGTACACTTGAGCAAATTGCTGTTTATTTGAATGTATTAAGCTGCTACATGTACCCGCGTGAAAATAGATTACTGTTTTATTGTATAATAGTCCAATAGTTTATTCTATAAAAGACCAGCGTAAAATAGCAGTGCACACATTTCTGGATTAGTTATACGAGGGTAAGTTAATAAGTAAGTCACAATGGCTGTAGAAAAATAACTGAAGATGACAACAACTTGAAACCAGTTTATTTTTATAGATACACTGTCCCTTTATTTCTCAACATAATTTCCACCAACATTGATGCATTTATCCCATCGTTTTATCAGTCTCCCTAAACCGGCTGCACAGAACTGCGTGCTCTGTTTTCTAAACCACGTTTTCACTTCACATTCAACCTCGGCGTCATTCGCGAAATGTCTCCCGCCAAGGTGGGTTTCCTGTTTATGCTGACAAATGTTTGTCCCGTAAAGCGGTGCATAGCTGGGTAAAAGACGTTACGAGGATTAGTCCATAAGTAAGTCACACAGTTCTTTGACATGGTAGGTCAATGAAAACAAAGCACGCAGTTCTATGCAGCCGGTTTGGGAGGATTCATAAAACGATGGGATACGTGCATCAATGTTGGTGGGAATTATGTTGAGAAATAAAGGGACAATGTATGTATAAAAATAAACTGGTGTCAAGTTGTTATCATCTTTAGTTATTTTTCTACATCCATTTGTGACTTACTTATTAACTTACCCACGTAGATATTATGCTGTCAGAGTGTAGTATTGAGCAAATTGCTAGTTTAGTTGTAAACATATCCCAGGACTGTAGCAATAAGCTAATCGCTGTTTTGTTGTTTATATTAATATAACGGAGTGTGGGTTTGAGCAAATTGCTGTATAAGATGTTGATATTAATCCGGTGATGTGTACCCGTGATACATTTACTGTTTTAAGTGTAGTGGTGAGTAAATTGTTGTCACTGTCGTACATATTAACCGAAATTAGTGATCGTGAGTGAATGCTGTTTTGTTCTGGACTGCAACCTACCGTAGGGTAATTCTAGGAAACTGCTGTTTTTGTAGTAGACACCAACCTACCGGAATGAAGCCATTGGTAAATTGCTTTTTTATTTCTTAATATTTACCTGTGACAGTGCCCGTGTGTAAATTTCTCGTTTATTGTATACTTGTATATTAACCTACTGAACTGCTGTATTGACTGGCACCTTACCGTCTTGACAGGCGATTGTTTGTAAAATGGAGTTACTCTCCATAACACAAAACCTGGGCTGAGTTTAAAGACCATGTATTGCCCATACAGCATGGTCCCTCTCTTGGCCTGCCTATTTTACTCCAGAGGAAAGGTAACACCTATACGTTTGTAACAAGACAAGCTGCAGAAGCTGCCGGATCAGCAAAGCAATAATCTAAATGTCCGCCGGTTGAAGCTTTCATTCTAGTCCAGTTGCCGACCAAGGCTTATGGCCTGGTCTGCCCTGCCATGACATTTAGTCTTTAGGTTCCATTTCCTCGCACTAGGGTAAGGCTTGTACCCTCCCAATTGCACTCCTCCGCCCGAAGCTGTCGACACATTGCTGTATTAAAAGTGAAAATAGTATACATGCAGATTGTAGTCGTGAGCAAATTACTAGTTAAATTGTAGATATTGGCCTATCGCAGTGTAACTTTGAGCAAATCGCTGTTTTAGTTGAATGCAACGTCCTGTAAAGGATATGCAACTAATTAACTGTGACGAGGCGCCAATGTAGGAAGTTTGATAGACTAATGTGACAGGGTATCTGTATAATGAGAGTGCTAGATAGATAATTGTGACATGTTATCTTTATAGTGAGATTGTTAAATATATTATTGTGACATGTTATCTTTATAGTGAGCTTGTTAAATATATTATTGTGACATGTTATCTGCATAGTGAGATTGTTAAATATATTATTGTGACATGTTATCTTTACAGTGAGATCGTTAAATATGTTTTTGTGACATGTTATCTGTATAGTGAGATCTTTAAATATATTATTGTGACATGTTATCTGTATAGTGAGATCGTTAAATATATTATTGTGGCATGTTATCTGTATAGTGAGATTGTTAAATATATTATTGTGACACGTTATCTGTATAGTGAGATTATTAAATATATTATTGTGACGTTATCTGTATAGTGTGATTATTAAATAAATTTTTGTGACACGTTATCTGTATAGTGAGATTATTAAATATATTATTGTGACATGTTACCTGTATAGTGAGATTGTTAATATATTATTGTGACATGTTATCTGTATAGTGAGATTGTTAAATATATTATTGTGACATGTTACCTGTTTAGTGAGATTGTTAAATATAGTATCGTAACAGGTTATCTGTATAATAAGATTGATACATAAGTTGTAGTGACATGTTATCTGTATAGTGAGATTGTTAAATATATTATTGTGACATATTATCTGTTTAGTGAGAGTGCTATCACTAGATAAACTAGATTATTGTGACATGCTATCCATATAGTGAGATAGATAGATTACTATGACATCTTATCTATATAGTTCGTTATATAGTTTATTGTGACAAGCTATCCATATATTGAGATTGGTATATTACTGTGACAAGTTCTCCATATAGTGAGATTGATAGATTACTGTGACATCTTATCTATATAGTTCGTTATATAGTTTATTGTGACAAGCTATCCATATATTGAGATTGGTATATTACTGTGACAAGTTCTCCATATAGTGAGATTGATAGATTACTGTGACATCTTATCTATATAGTTCGTTATATAGTTTATTGTGACAAGCTATCCATATATTGAGATTGGTATATTACTGTGACAAGTTCTCCATATAGTGAGATTGATAGATTACTGTGACATGTTATCCATATAGTGAGATTGATAGATTACTGTGACAAGTTATCCATATAGTGAGATTGATAGATTACTGTGACAAGTTATCCAAATAGTGAGATTGATAGATTACTGTGACAAGTTATCCAAATAGTGAGATTGATAGATTACTGTGAAAAGTTATCCATATATGAGATTGATAGATTACTGTGACAAGTTTCTGATATATACAGTAGCATCGGTTTAACCGATTCAAGATTTGAACTAAATATTCAAAGTTTGGTGCTAAGTTGAACGTCTGTTGACCTCCACAAACTGCCCAGTGCTGTTCAAGCCCCGTAAGGTCTTCTGTATTCTGATTCTGGTATCGTTATCTCTTCCACCCCTTTGTCTACACTGCTGACTAAGTAGGTGTATGATTCTGTCTTTTGAAGTGAGGTCTCTCCAAGGGAAATCAGGTGATCATTTGCTGGATTTATTCTCATTATCCGTGTCTTTTCTCTATGAATGTTTAAACCTAGTTGTTGTGATCTCCCATCTAATGTTGTTAGTTTATCCTGCATCTGAGTTCGTGTGTAAGACAGGAGGGTAATATTGTCAGCAAAGGAGGTTATTCTAGAAAAAAAAAAAAACCTGGATCTCTCAAGTTTTAATGTCCTCACTCCAGCGCAGATCCCTGGTTTCCCCACTTAGGAACCTACGGTAAGCTCCTCGGCTCAATCGCTCCACTCGCCGTGTCTTCTCTCACCTGACTACCAGCAACTGTTGAGATGCGTATCTGCCGACAGGACGGGCAGATCCTGCCAGATTATCGGTTCAGCCAGCTCACTTGGGCGGCTGCGGGACAGCTGCAGCTTCACAGATCTGTCGTGAAGAGCGCGCAAACACACACGCGCGCGATCTCGCACCTCTTATAATGTTCCAATCTTCTTCATCCCTGCGCCCACCAAGATGTAAGTATTCATTCAGCAAAGTGGAGCTCCTGATTAATTGAAGAGTGCCTTCCCACTTAAAGATGTGATAGCTCTCATTCAGTCATGCACATCTCCCAATTCAGTGATGTGTATCTCCGTAATCAGTGATGTGTATCTTCCTATGCAATGAAGTGTATCTCCCCATTTTGTGATGTGTGTCACTGCGTTCAGTAAAGCGTGTCTCCCCACACATTGAAGGGTATCTCCCCGTACACTGAAGTATATCTCCTCATACATTGTAGTATATCTCACTAAAAATTTATTCAATCTACCCACACATTGAAGTGTATTGAATGTATCTCCCCATACACTGAAGTGAAACTCCCCATATATTGAAGTGTATCTCCTTATACATTGAAATGTATATTCATTGAAGTATATCTACCCACACATTGAAGCGTATATTCTCATACATTGAAGCGTATCTCCTCACACATTGAAGTAGATCTACCCATACATTGAAGTGTATATCCCCATATATTGATTCTATTTTCCCACAAACTGAAGTGCATCTCCCCATACATTGAAGTCTTATCTCCCCATACAGTGAAGTGTATCTCTTCACACTTTGAAGTCTATCTCCATGTAAGTTGAAGTGTATCTCCCCACAAATTAAATTGTATCCCCACACATTGAAGTGTATCTCTCCATACACTGAAGTGTATCTTCCTCTACACATTGAAGTATATCTCCCCACATTGAAGTGTATCTCCCCACACATTGAAATGTATCTACCCATACAATAAAGCGTATCACCGCATTCATTGAATTCTATCTCTATCTCCCCAGACATTGAAATGTATCTACCCATACAATAAAGCGTATCACCGCATTCATTGAATTCTATCTCTATCTCCCCAGACATTGGCGTATATCACCCCGTTTAGGGGAGCGCATTTCTCCATTCAGCAAAGTGCCTTGGCTCACATATAATAATATTCGCTAATTTAGTCAAGCATGTCTCCCCACTCTGTCAGGTATCTCTTCCCACTAGGTCAAGAGTGTCTACCCACTAGGTCAAGCGTGTCCACCCACTAGGTCACGTATGTCCACCTACTAGGTCAAGTATCTCTACCCTGTCGGTCACGTATGTCTACCCACTAGGTCTAGTATGTCTACCCACTAGGTCTAGTATGTCTACCCACTAGGTCAAGTATCTCTACCCTGTCGGTCAGTAGTGTCTACCCACTAGGTCAAGTATGTCTACCCACTAGGTCAAGTATGTCCACCCACTAGGTCAAGTATGTCCACCCACTAGGTCAAGTATGTCCACCCACTAGGTCAAGTATGTCTCCCCCACTAGGTCAAGTATGTCCACCCACTAGGTCAAGTATGTCCACCCACTAGGTCAAGTATGTCCACCCACTAGGTCAAGTATGTCTACCCACTAGGTCAAGTATGTCTACCCACTAGGTCAAGTATGTCCTACCCACTAGGCAAGTATGTCTACCCACTAGGTCAAGTATGTCCACCCACTAGGTCAAGTATGTCCACCCACTAGGCCAAGTATGTCTACCCACTAGGCCAAGTATGTCTACCCACTAGGTCAAGTATGTCCACCCACTAGGTCAAGTATGTCCACCCACTAGGTCAAGTATGTCTACCCACTAGGTCAAGTATGTCTACCCACTAGGCCAAGTATGTCTACCCACTAGGTCAAGTATGTCCACCCACTAGGTCAAGTATGTCCACCCACTAGGTCAAGTATGTCCACCCACTAGGCCAAGTATGTCTACCCACTAGGTCAAGTATGTCTACCCACTAGGCCAAGTATGTCTACCCACTAGGTCAAGTATGTCCACCCACTAGGTCAAGTATGTCTCCCCCACTAGGTCAAGTATGTCCACCCACTAGGTCAAGTATGTCCACCCACTAGGTCAAGTATGTCTCCCCCACTAGGTCAAGTATGTCTCCCCCACTAGGTCAAGTATGTCCACCCACTAGGTCAAGTATGTCCACCCACTAGGTCAAGTATGTCCAAACACTAGGTCAAGTATGTCTCCCCCACTAGGTCAAGTATGTCCACCCACGAGGTCAAGTATGTCCACCCACTAGGTCAAGTATGTCCACCCACTAGGTCAAGTATGTCTACCCACTAGGCCAAGTATGTCTACCCACTAGGTCAAGTATGTCCACCCACTAGGTCAAGTATGTCTCCTCCACTAGGTCAAGTATGTCCACCCACGAGGTCAAGTATGTCCACCCACTAGGTCAAGTATGTCCACCCACTAGGTCAAGTATGTCCACCCACTAGGTCAAGTATGTCCACCCACTAGGTCAAGTATGTCTCCCCCACTAGGTCAAGTATGTCCACCCACGAGGTCAAGTATGTCCACCCACTAGGTCAAGTTCGCAATCGAATAAAGGAAATCGTTTTGCGTTGATGTGGATGATATTATCGTCGCCGGCCATTCAGAAAGCCAAGGCAAACTGCTAAAAATAAAAGTGCACAGAATAATTAAAAAAAAAAAAAAAGTAACAGCAGCCATAAATCCTATCTGCATATTTTTTTGTTGTTGTATTTTACAGAATGTAGAAATGTCCTGCATAATCATAACTAGCTTTAAATGCTGGGGTTGATTGCAAGCACATGTAAAAGGACATGCAACCAACTCCCAATTACAAGCCAGATAAACACGTGTTTTCTCCAGGGTAAATCTCGTGTGAACAAGCCAGACAAACGTGTTTTCTCCAGAGTAAATCTCGTGTGAACAAGCCAGACAAACGTGTTTTCTCCAGAGTAAATCTCGTGTGAACAAGCTGGTGTCCCCAATTAATCCCGCGATCCCGATCATGATTACGAGACTGACGTCCTACCTGCTGCGCTACCAAGGCCCCTGTGTGCATCGTCCGGGAAACGAACTCTGTTTCATCCGCGTGGCAGCTGAAATCCCTTTATAGTTATCCAATAGGACATGCGTGTCACCGCAGTTAACTCCCTGTAACGAACCGAGAGGCCGCATATAACCCAGCGTTAATCGCCATCCCACAGCTGCGCACGATTTGGCAACAGACCGCGTTGCGCTGGTTTTTTATGTAAATTGTATGAGTGCCGGTCGTTCAGAAAGCAGTGGCAAACTACTGAACGTAAAACTTGCAAAGACACCAACAACGGCAAAAACTGCTGGTGTTGACAGCAAACGCCCTGTAAAGGATATACAACTAACTGAACTCCTCCTCCGCCACGCGCTGCATGCAGTGGAAGAGTAGAGGAGACTACGTGCTTCTAGAAGATCCGGGGCCATGTCAGTCTGCTCCACCAGCCTCAGAGAATACAAGAAGGGAAGTGTAGCGCCACCATCAAGTGGACTGGTGGCAGATCCAAGTAGCCAGCTCGGAGAAATGCGCAATCATGGGACAGTGGGACAGTGAAAAACAAGAATATGCTACACGGAAACACGAGATCATGGGATAGTGGGACAGTGAAAAACAAGATTCTGAGACATGAAAACACGAGATTATGGGACAATGGGACAAGAAGAGACGAGTTAATAAATCAATAATAATAATTTTTAAAAAAATCTTAAAAATCGAGAGGATCGACTTCATTGCCACGGGTTTTGTCCCATATGCCTCAGTCTCTTTCCGCAGGGTGGCCTGCTGAAAGCGTCACACAAAGCACGAACTCCTTAGCTCCGACGACGAGCTTCAAGAGTCTCCGAGAAAAATGCACCCGTGAACCAAAAAACGTAGCCGGGAATCGACCCCACAACCTTCGGAGCGAGGCAGACGGCTTGACCACTTCGCCAAGGAAACTATGGGACAAAGAAATACGCTATCATGGGACAATGGGACACGGAAAAACAAGATCATGGGACTATGGGACAAGCATATACACGGCTATGGGACACTGAGACAAGGACACATGACTATGGGACACTGGGACAAGGACGCACAAGACTATGGGACACTGGGTCAAGGACATACAAGACTATGGAACACTGGGTCAAGGACACACAACACTATGGGACACTGGGAAGAGCACACATAAGACTATGGGGCACTGGGACAAGGGCATACACGGCTATGGACACTGGAACAAGGGCATACACGGCTATGGGACACTGGGACAAGGACACACACATCATGGAACAATAGGACAAGGACACACAAGACCATGGGACATTGGGACATGAACACACACACACACACACACACACTATCATGGCACAATGGGACAAGGACGCATAAGACTATGGGACACTGGACAAGAACACACAAGATATGGGACACTGGGACAAGAACACGCAAGACTATTGGACACTGGGACAAGAATACACAAGACTATGGGACACTGGAACAAGAACACACAAGACTATGGGACACTGGAACAAGAATACGCAAGACCATGGGACACTCGGACAAGAACACATAAAACTATGGGACACTGGGACAAGAACACACAAGACTATGGGACACTGGGACAAGGACACACAAGACTATGGGACACTGGGACAAGCACACACACACACACACGATCATGGCACAACGGGACAAGGACACACAAGACTATGGGACACTGGAACAAGGACACACGACTATGGGACACTGGGACAAGAAAACACACACGATCATGGCACAATGGGACAAGGACACACAACACAATGGGACACTGGGACAAGGACATACAAGATCATGACACAACGGGACAAGGACACACACACACGATCATGGTACAACGGGACAAGGACATACAAGATCATGGCACAACGGGACAAGGACACACAAGACTATGGGACACTGGAACAAGGACACACAAGATCATGGCACAATGGCACAAGCAAACATAAGAGATACACTTGGATAGGACAGATGCCATTATCTCCCCAGTAAACATCATAAACCACCGGAAATGGCGCGGTGAATTCACGAAGACAAACAAACGGGAGTACAAACACAGCTTGACACAATTCTAGAGTCAGCTACCATAGAGCAGCAGTACCCGGTTCAACCCCTGTCAGTCGCTCTCTGAGTTCAGCGCTCAATTTGCTCACGCTAACGAAAGAAGACAAATTGCCCGGCTCCTGCACTTCACCCAAAAAATGTACACAGAGAAAAGTACGGCGCGCGTGAGAGGCGCACTTTTTGAAAGGCATTTTTTATTTGTGGCATTTTTTAACAAGAAGTTAGCGCTATGGAAATGTCATAAAAGCCTGCTCGAAGACGCAATGCAGATTTGGAGCGATTTATTATGGAGCAGCGGGTGAGGAAATTAGCCTGGCGAGTCGACGGTTATTGCTGAACTACTCAACAGTCCCGCTGTTCACATCAGGGGGCCGGCTCGGGGAGCGGGCTGGAGAGTTCCCGGGTACCTAGTCACGTTTTCTCGCCCCAGAAGTGAGAAGATTACCTTGTGACGACGGCGCGAACATCATCACTTTCACTTTAGCGTGCTGTAGGAGCAGTTAGAGACTCGAACATTTACTGCCGCTCATACTTGGAGATCTGTAGTTAGAGTCTCGAACATTTACTGCCGCTCATTCTTGGAGATCTGTAGAGACTCGAACATTTACTGGCGCTCAATCTTGGAGATCTGTAGTTAGAGACTCGAACATTTACTGCCTTTCTTACTTGGAGATCTGTAGTTAGAGACTCGAACATTTACAGCCTTACTTACTTGGAGATCTGTTGTTAGAGACTCGAACATTTATTGCCTTTCTTACTTGGAGATCTGTAGTTAGAGACTCGAACATTTACAGCCTTACTTACTTGGAGATCTGTTGTTAGAGACTCGAACATTTATTGCCTTTCTTACTTGGAGATTTGTAGTTAGAGACTCGAACATTTACTGCCTCTCTTACTTGGAGATCTGTAGTTAGAGACTCGAACATTTACTGCCTCTCTTACATGGAGATCTGTAGTTAGAGACTCGAACATTTACTGCCTCTCTTACTTGGAGATCTGTAGTTAGAGACTAGAACATTTACTGCCTCTCTTAGTTGGAGATCTGTAGTTAGAGATTCGAACATTTACTGCATTTCTTACTGATTTCTTCTTCTTCTTCTTCGTCGTCTTCTTCTTCTTCTTCTTCTTCTTCTTCTTCTTCTTCTTCTTCTTCTTCTTCTTCTTCTTCTTCTTCTTCTTCTTCTTCTTCTTCTTCTTCTTCTTCTTCTTCTTCTTCTTCTTCTTCTTCTTCTTCTTCTTCTTCTTCTTCTTCCTCCTCCTCCTCCTCCTCCTCCTCCTCCTCCTCCTCCTCCTCCTCCTCCTCCCATTTGGTAAATCTTATACTCCTAGAGCTGTAGTTACAGACTCCATGGTCTGCTTACAGCCATGTCGTGTGACGTTGGTGATCGTGTTTGTTACACATGTCCCAACATTGACTGAATTTCATTCTTGAAGATCTGCAGTTACAGACTCCATGTTTGCTTACAGTCATGCCGTGTGGTGTTGTTGTTCGCGTCTGTTACATATGTCCGAACATTTACAGACTTTCATTCTTGAACATCTGCCGAATATATGTTCTTTCAGTATCCGAGGGCTGTTGTTCAGCATCATCATGTGCCATGCTGATAAGTGCAAGCGGTCTTGACTCGACATCTCAGCTGACGAATCATGACACTCTATACATCTGTAGAGAAGGTAGTTTGCCATTATTTCCTTCCTGGCAGAGACCATTTTTTTCGATGACCGTACCAACCGTCTCCATAAAGAGACCCGCTGCCTACCGTCGTGAAACTTGGAATCGTTATACAAGTACCTGTCTTCATTGTTTCATGTTATCCTGAACGGTAGAGGCGGAGAAGGGTCAGGGGAGGCTTAAACGGGATGCTTTACTTTGCCCAAGGGTATCCTGTAGGCTAACGGGGTGGGGGTGGGGGGGGGAGGGGGAGGAGACATTTTCTTCTCTTATAATAGTGAATACCTTTTCCCGCCACCCATAAGTTACATACAGACTGTCCAACATTTACTGTCTCGCATACTCCGAGAGCTGTAATTACAGACTGTTCAACATTTACCATCTCTCATTCTCCGAGAGCTGTAATTACAGACTGTTCAAAATTTACCGTCTCTCATACTCCGAGAGCTGTAATTACAGACTGTTCAACATTTACCATCTCTCATTCTCCGAGAGCTGTAATTACAGACTGTTCAACATTTACCATCTCTCATACTCCGAGAGCTGTAATTACAGACTGTCCAAAATTTACCATCTCTCATACTCCGAGAGCTGTAATTACAGACTGTTCAACATTTACCGTCTGTCATACTCCGAGAGCTGTAATTACAGACTGTTCAACATTTACCATCTCTCATACTCCGAGAGCCGTAATTCAGACTGTTCAACATTTACCATCTCTCATACTTCGAGAGCTGTAAGTTACAGACTGTTCAACATTTACCATCTCTCATACTCCGAGAGCTGTAATTACAGACTGTTCAACATTTACCATGTCTCATACTCCGAGAGCTGTAATTACAGACTGTTCAACATTTACCATCTCTCATACTCCGAGAGCCGTAATTCAGACTGTTCAACATTTACCATCTCTCATACTTCGAGAGCTGTAGTTACAGACTGCCCAACATTTACCGCTTCATTTACTCAGCAAATGTAGACGAAAATAATGCGGATGAGAGTGCAAATGAGGTGGCTGTACTTGAGACTACCGACAGAGACGCTTAGATGAGACTACAGACATAGACGCTTAGATGAGACTACAGATAGAGACGCTTAGATGAGACTACAGATAGAGACGCTTAGATGAGACTACAGATAGAGACGCTTAGATGAGGCTACAGATGGAGACGCTTAGATGAGACTACAGATAGAGACGCTAAGATGAGACTACAGATAGAGATGCTTAGATAATGTCCCAGATTACATCAACCACCACTTTAACTCTGTTTGTATCTATTCATGATCTGATGCCCCCAGATTATACCAGCCACCAATAAACTCTACTTGTATCTATTCATGATCTGATTCCCCTAGATTACGTCAACCACCACTTCTACTCTACTTGTATCTATTATGATCTGATTCCCCTAGATTACGTCAATCAAACCTTCTACTCAAGGAATATCTAATCATGATCTTATTCCCCTAGATTACGCCAGCCACCACTCTAATCTACTTGTATTTATTCATGATCTGATTCCCCCAGATTACGCCAATCACCACTTCTACTCTACTTGTATCTATTAATGATCTGATGCTCCCAGATTACGTCAATCAAAACTTCTACTCAAGGTATATCTAATCATGATCTGATGTCCCCAGATTACGTCAACCACCACTTCTGCTCTACTTGTATCTATTCATGATCTGATTCCCCTAGATTACGCCAGCCACCACTCTACTGACGCTACTTTCTAGACGAAGTACATCAGATAAACCAAGAAGGCAAGAAATCACATATACGTATAAACAGTGTGTGTTTGTGTGGGCGTGTGTATGTACACTTGTGTATGTGAAAGTGTAAAGGTGAAATGGGAAAGTGAAGTGCGGTAGTTAGGAGGCCGCGGCTGGCCTGAGTGCTGCAGGGTGACGGGTGTACGGTGAAACCTGAAACATGCACCTGTGGCGGATTTATCCTCTGCGATGAAATATGAGCAATTGATTTAGCGCGATCAACAAGCGAGAGCAGATATTGCAGCAGTGTTTCTCTGGCTGAGCTCGTTTGGGTTAATAGGAACAAATGATACATTAGCTGTGGCCTCAGGAAATTCATTTGGTGAATTCTATAAAAGTTCTTCTAAGTTAAGACACTAAATATTTTCTTAATGAATTCTACAAACGTTTCTCTTAACATTCCTTTCGTGAATTCTACTGAAGTTTATTTAAGTCGCGGTCTAAACATTTTCTTAATGAATTATATAAACATTTATCTAAGTTGTGATTATAAACATTTCCTTTGTGAAATCTACAAATGTTTAGCTAAGTTTTAAACTCTAAACATTCCCTTAGTGATTTCTACAAATACTTTCCTAGATTGTTGTCTTAAACATTCCCTTAGTGAATTCTGCAATAGTTCTTCTGAGTTACGCCTTGAAATATTTCCTTAGTAGATTCTACAAAATTGCTTTGCAAATTGTAAGTCTAAACATCCCCTTTAGCGAATTCTATAAAAGTTCTAACTTGCCCCGAATATCACCTCGATTATAGTTTGGATAAAGGTAGCTCCATACACTCATTTTTAGTGAATTATAAACTTTTCTCTAAGTTGTGGTTCCAAACATTTCCTTAGTGAATTTGTAAACTTGTCTGTAGGTTGTGGTTCTATACGTTCTCTTAGCGAATTCTATACACTTGTCTCTAAGTTGTGGTTTCAAACATTCCCGTAGTGAATTCTAAACTTTTCTCTAAGTTGTGGTTCCGACCATTCCCATAGTGAATTCTATACACATGTCTCTAAGTTGTGGTTACAAACATTCCCTTAGTGAATTTTATAAACTTTTCTCTAAGTGGTGGTTCTAAACATTCCCTTAGCAAATTCTATAAACCTTTCTTTAAGTGGTGGTTCTAAATATTCCCTTAGTGAATTATGTAACCTCTTCTCTAAGTGGTGGTTCTATACATTCCCTTAGTGAATTTTATAAACTTTTCTCTAAGGGGGGTTCTAAACATTCCCTCACAACGAATGAATCACCAAACACGAGAAGTAGACAGTAAGGTTTAGTAGAACACGATCACAAGTGATATAATGGACGTACAAATAACAAACACAGACCGGCACAATGACTTGAATAACTCAGCATGAACATATAAGTATGGAAGTCACTCATCCGTTTCCTTCTAGTTGACTTGATACGTGTGTGGTTTTATACCGCGGCTATAGTAAATACATGAATGTGCAAGTATTCCATTAATACATTCTATACACTTGTTTTCTAACTTGTGATTCTAACTATTCTAACAACTCAGCACGAACATATAAGTATAGAAGTCACTCATCTGTTTCCTTGTAGTGGACTTGAGACGTGTGTGGTTTTATACCGTGGCTATAGTAAATACATGAAGGTGCAAGTATTCCATTAATGAATTCTATACACTTGTTTTCTAACTTGTGATTCTAACTAGTCCCTTAGTGAATTCTATAAACTTTTCTCTAATTTGTAATTATACATATGCTCATGGTGACTTCTAAAAATATTTATCTAATTTGTAATTCTAAATATTCCCTTAGTGAATTCTAAAAAAACTTTTATCTAATTCGTAATTCTAAATATTCCCTTAGTGAACTCTGTAAACTTTTCTCTAATTTGTAATTCTAAATATTCCCTTGATGAATTCCATAAACTTTTCTCTAATTTGAACTTTCTCCTGAGTGCGTATAACTTCTCACATCTTCATACTTTCTCCTGAATGTGTAACTTCTCACATCTTCATACTTTCTCCTGAATGTGTATAACTTCTCACATCTTTACCTTTTCTCCTGAATGTGTAACTTCTCACATCTTCATACTTTCTCCTTAATGTGTATAACTTATCACATCTTTACACTTTCTCCTTAATGTGTATAACTTCTCACATCTTTACACTTTCTCCTGAATGTGTATAACTTCTCACATCTTTACACTTTCTCCTGAATGTGTATAACTTCTCACATCTTTATACTTTCTCCTGAATGTGTATAACTTCTCACATCTTTATACTTTCTCCTGAATGTGTATAACTTCTCACATCTTTATACTTTCTCCTGAGTGTGTATAACTTCTCACATCTTTATACTTTCTCCTGAATGTGTAACTTCTCACATCTTCATACTTTCTCCTGAATGTGTATAACTTCTCACATCTTTATACTTTCTCCTGAATGTGTATAACTTCTCACATCTTTATACTTTCTCCTGAACGTTTAAAACTTCTCCTATCTTTACACTTTCTCCTGAAGGTGTATAACTTCTAATATCTTAATACTTTCTCCTGAATGTGTATAACTTCTCACATCTTTATACTTTCTCCTGAATATGTATAACTTCTCCTATCTTTACACTTTCTCCTGAATGTGTATAACTTCTCCTATCTTTACACTTTTTCCTGAATGTGTATAACTTCTCCTATCTTTACACTTTCTCCTGAATGTGCAAAACGTCTTACATCTTTATACTTTCTCCTGAATGTGTAAAACTTCTCCTATATTTGTAATTTCCCTGGACTTTCTGCTCACATCCACACATAAATATTAGTTGAGGAAATCGGTGAGGCCACAAAGACAGTGTTTATATAAAAACATGTACTGTTTCGCGCTAGATGACACACGAAACAACATAAACATTGAAAGTTATGGCTAACGACCGGGATTCGAAACTATCACCTCCAAAAGACGTCCGTTCTTCCAAGTTGTGCATTTAAACATGCCCTTAGTAAATTATATGACAGTTTTAGTGGCCTCATGAAGTTCCCAAAGGGGTGTCCAGTTAGTCATGCATCGAAGTACACATGTTCCTGCAGCGAGGCGCTGTCGTCATTTGGAGGTGACAGGTTCGAATCTCGATCGTAGCTATAGCTTTCAATTTGTATGTTGCTTAGTGTATCCTCTATTCTTTCCTTCTTCCTTCTACTTCTATGAGTGCCAAATAATACCTATGTTGTTATTTATGAACTAGTCTCATCTACATTCTCTCAGTCTGCAGCAGATCCCTACATCGCCACCACCCACATGGACAGTAATCCCCCATCTTGACCAGTTAGTTAATCAAGGTTCCAACTTTACGGTAACGGGTTGTCCCCATATTGCTCCGCTCCTGTGCCAGTGAATATCACACAAAATACTCCTCACTGCCCAGTGGAATAGACAGGAGCATTGGCAAGCCAACAGCCCACACAGGTACACTGTTCATAATGCCGCCGTCAGAATGCTAACACAAAAGTCCTCCCCGAAAAATACAGTTCATCGTCGATGGAAACGGCAGTCACCAGAAATTCCAACCAGCGTCATCATTATGTGCCATGTCGATAAGGGTTGGCGCTCACGGTTCAACATTGCAAACGATGACCACAGTCGTGGATCAGATCTGTGTTCTTGTCATGATATTGCCATATGGCCAAGCCATCCAGTCTTTCTACATACCTCTGGCCCTTTTCCCAACAATTTTGCCAGTTGTCATTAAGTTTTTTAGTTTATTTCTTTCCATCACATGCCCAACAAATCGTAATGGCCTTCTTCTAATACTTCTTATCAATTTTATCATCATTCTCTATCAGAGCGTCATGTGTCGGCTCTGCACTTATGGAAGCCTCCATGGATGGCGGGGAGTGCCCATTGTCTGCCCTGCCCTCGCTTGAGGGCCGTACCGGCATGCCTATGGCTGTCCCCAGCTAGAGGGACACAGATGAAGTCAACACCTCTTGACCGCAACAAGTCCTCCGAAAAACCGTAAGGCTAACCCGGTCATCAAACGCCAGCAGAAGTCGGATGTGTCGGCCGGAAATTGCCAATATCACGGCTCCTGCTGTAAGCTGACCCAAATGGCACAAAATATATCGGACGCCCGAAGAAGAAGAAGTAGAATTTCATCATCATCTTGTGCCATGCCGATAAGCGTGTGCGGTCAAGGTTCGCCATCTCACACGATCACCAGAGTCCAGTATCAATATCATGCCTATGTTCTTGTCTCAGTTATATCACGTAACCAAGACATGCACATATGTTTCTATTTGTCTTCAATGAGCTCTCTTCCCATCAACTTTGACTGAGATTAAGAAGTTTTCAAGAGTATGTCTTCTCATAACGTGCCCAACAAATCATGACTGTCTGCGTGCAATTTCTCTAATCATTTTGCGGTTTTCGTTTGTCTTTTGTCGGCCTTGCTCATCGGTTTTTCTGTCTGTCCATGGTCATCTTTGCATTTTCCTCATACACCACATTTTCACGACCATTAGATGTTTGTCAGCTTGTATGCTGATTGTCCATGTTGCACATCCATACAACGACATCGATTCTAACAGTGGCAAATTGCGACTACAATTGTTGATTGCCAGTAGACAAAACTACTAACACGACATTAACAATTTAACATACTGTCTAATGTTTAAGGTGGGCCACTGGCTTCCACACAACACTCACCACTCTATCCCATGGTAGGGGACAGCATTCTGTTAGTGAATTTAAATATAAATGTTGCATGCATACCCTTTGTGGGATGTTGCGATCAACCCCGGTTTGATCTTTTAGGCAATTTTACGTTTAGTAGCTTGCCATTCCTTTCTGAACGAGAAGTCAACCATGAAGTCCAACTGTATGCTGGTGTAAGGGTAACCACCGCCCAGCCATTAGCGCACTGGAAGTTTAACAGCTAACGCTCTTATCCTTTCAGCCACGCCGACACCTGAGTGAGTTCCGACTCTATATAATCCTTGCCTCGAGATAATCCTGCCGTGACAGAATCCCAGTAAATATACAGCGTTTGACCGGGGCGGGAAAACTGTCGGAAGTTAAGCCAAGAGCGGCAACCGTACTTGTTTACTATGACAATGTTATGACGCCTCGCAAATGCAGCCACAGAAAATGGATACTTGGCCATCCAGCGGGCCCCGTTTATTTACGTTGAGTCTTCATTTATTTTGCAAACACATGTCTAAAGTGGTGTCGGGTAGACGCGGCAACGCGGACCTGTTTGCCAACCAAATAGGTTGTGATTTGTTGAGAATTATATTCTTGCAAATCCTCTCCTTTTTGTCCTAGCTGCGACTTTTCGTGGGCGAGTCCTAGCTGCGACCTTTCGTGTGGAGTCCTAGCTATATTTCGTGGCTGCAGGTCCTCAATGAGCTGTCAATGGTGGTCATTCTCTGCAGTGACTGTCGAATGTTTGTAGTGAGTACAGCTGGCACTGAATGCCCACCTTTCTCAGTGAGTACAGTCGGTAGTGAATGTCCACTTTTGTCAGTGAGTACAGCCGGTAGTGAATGTCCGCTGTTTGTAGTGAGTACAGCCGGCACTGAATGCCCACTTTTGTCAGTGAGTACAGTCGGTAGTGAATGTCCACTTTTGTCAGTGAGTACAGCAGGCACAGAATGCACACTTTTGTCAGTGAGTACAATAGGCACAGAATGTCCACTTTTGTCAGTGAGTACAGCAGGCACAGAATGCCCACTTTTGTCAGTGAGTACAGTCGGTAGTGAATGTCCACTTTTGTCAGTGAGTACAGCAGGCACAGAATTCCTACTTTTGTCAGTGAGTACAGCCGGCACAGAATGCCCACTTTTGTCAGTGAGTACAGCCGGCACAGAATGCCCACTTTTGTCAGTGAGTACAATAGACACAGAATGTCCACTTTTGTCAGTGAGTACAATAGGCACAGAATGCACACTTTTGTCAGTGAGTACAATAGGTACAGAATGTCCACTTTTGTCAGTGAGTACAGCCGGCACAGAATGCCCACTTTTGTCAGTGAGTACAGCCGGCACAGAATGCCCACTTTTGTCAGTGAGTACAGCCGGTAGTGAATGTCCACTTGTGTCAGTGAGTACAGCCGGTAGTGAATGTCCACTTATGTCAGTGGGTACAGTAGGTAGTGAATGTCTCCTGTGTTTAGTAAGTACAGCCGGGACTGAATGTCTGCTTTTGTCAGTGAGTACAGTCGGTAGTGAATGTCCACTTTTGTCAGTGAGTACAGTCCAAGTAGTGAATGTCCACGTTTGTCAGTGAGTACAGCCGGTAGTGAAAGTCCGCTGTTTGTAGTGAGTACAGCTGGCACTGAATGCCCACTTTTGTCAGTGAGTAAAGTCAGTAGTGAATGTCCACTTTTGTCAGTGAGTACAGTCCAAGTAGTGAATGTCCACTTTTGTCAGTGAGTACAGTCCAAGTAGTGAATGTCCTCGTTTGTCAGTGAGTACAGCCGGTAGTGAATGTCCGCTGTTTGTAGTGAGTACAGCTGGCACTGAATGCCCACTTTTGTCAGTGAGTAAATTCAGTAGTGAATGTCCACTTTTGTCAGTGAGTAAAGTCAGTAGTGAATGTCCACGTTTGTCAGTGATTACAGCCGGTAGTGAATGTCCGCTGTTTGTAGTGAGTACAGCGGGCACTGAATGCCCACTTTTGTCAGTGAGTACAGTCGGCACTGAATGTCCACGTTTGTCAGTGAATACAGTCGGGAGTGAATGTCAGCTTTTGTCAGTGAGTACAGTCCAGGTAGTGAATGTCCACTTTTCTAAGTGAGTACAGTTCAGGTAGTGAATGCCCACTTTTGTCAGTGAGTACAGCCGGTAGTGAATGTCCACTTTTGTCAGTGAGTACAGCCGGTAGTGAATGTCCACTTTTGTCAGTGAGTACAGCCGGTAGTGAATGTCCACTTTTGTCAGTGAGTACAGCTGGTAGTGGATGTTCACTTTGTCAGTGAGTACATTCGGTAGTGAATGTCCCCTATTTTCTGACATGAGGCAAGGGAAAGCTGCGAGAAAGCCTCCACCAAAGTCTGCCATTTTGCTTGACTAGTGAAACAATTTATGACATTTATTTGGCGTGTTTTGGTTTCTTGTGTTTCCAGTTGCTCGTTTTAATCAGTCACCCCATCTACCCACCCAGCCCCTTACCCCCAGGATACTCAACTCTTAACATGTAACCCCCCCCCTCCCCCACTTTCCCAGTCCCCCTACACACATACACCTCCATCCTTTCCAGACTTTGGCTCGTGTGAATCCACGTCTTTCCGAGTTCCTAGTCTGTCTTACCGCTAGATTTTTATTTTTATTTCTAATCTTTTCCACTGCCGGCGCTTTCACTCAGCTGTTCCCAAGTCTTCTCCATCAATGTCTTCCTTGTCCGTTCTCTCATTCCCCCTTCTCTCCCTCGGGTTTCCTTTCCCATCTCCATCTCTCACCATATACCTGCCTCGACTGTGGCCTCGCATTTCGTCCGACTTGCTGTAGTGATGTCAGCGATGTGTGTGCTTCACGAGTCTGCAACTTTCGGTTGCTTCTATGAAGGTGTACGACAGAAGATACAAGAATGAGAGTAGCTATTTGACGAGTCTCTGGTTTGGCCGAGGATGTCGGGAGGGCTAGATTTGGCTCAAAGGCGTGAAATTGTGGACTAGTTTCTTCTACTTCTTCGTCGTCTTCTTTTCCTTCTTCCCCGCCTCTTCTTACTTCTTTTCCTTTTCTTATTCTTTCTATTCATATCTTCTATTTCCATTCCTTCTTCTTCCTCTTCTGCTTCCTTTTCTTCTTTCTTATCATCATCATGATTGCCTTCGCCGTTTGGCATGGCGATTTGCCGACTGGCGTGGGTGGTCATGCTTCTCCACATGTGGCGGTCTCCAGCAGTTAGTCCCAGTGTGTGCGCTGACACTCTTCCACGCCACGACACATTCTGTCAACGTTCTCCTCCTGTATCCCAAGGACGAGCCTGTATGTCCATTTTATTATTCTTGAAAAACTAAAGTTCATTATTCGCCCCCTTTCCACAAATCTTTCCATTTGTCGCAGTATGTTCTAGTTTCTGACTTCTCATCATGTGGCCAACAAATGCTGGCTACCGCTGTTGTGATAGGTTGTCGTGATGTCTTGACCTCTTTCATAATGATTAGATTACTTCAGGAGGTTGTCCCAGGAATTGCCAACAATCTTCTCCACGACCACATCTCTGAAGGGAGCGGCGGCAGCGTGGCGGCTAGACGCTGGCCTGCCCAATCCTTGGTCCTGGGTTTGGTCCGCTTCAGAGTGGTTTAGAATATCAAAGAATGTGACCCTTGCTGCCAGGTTGTCACAGCCTAAAATGGCTACATAGAAATGATTTGTGAAGTAAAGGCGGCCCACATATGTCACTTTGTTCCGCTTGGTCTGTACAAACATGCGTCTAGCACCAAATGTCCAACTAGCCTTTAGGAGGTAAAAGGGGGATTTACTTGTACATCTCTGTAGCTTCTGGGGATTTACTTGTACATCTCTGTAGCTTCTGGGGATTTATTTGTACATTTCTGTAGCTTCTGGGTATTTACTTGTACATCTCTGTAGCTTCTGGGTATTTACTTGTACATCTCTGTAGCTTCTGGGGATTTACTTGTACATCTCTGTAGCTTCTGGGGATTTACTTGTACATCTCTGTAGCTTCTGGGTATTTACTTGTACATCTCTGTAGCTTCTGGGTATTTACTTGTACATCTCTGTAGCTTCTGGGTATTTACTTGTACATCTCTGTAGCTTTTGGGTATTTACTTGTACATCTCTGTAGCTTCTGGGGATTTACTTGTACATCTCTGTAGCTTCTGGGGATTTACTTGTACATCTCTGTAGCTTCTGGGGATTTACTTGTACATCTCTGTAGCTTCTGAGTATTTACTTGTACATCTCTGTTGCTTCTGGGGATTTACTTGTACATCTCTGTAGCTTCTGGGTATTTACTTGTACATCTCTGTAGCTTCTGGGTATTTACTTGTACATCTCTGTAGCTTCTGGGTATTTACTTGTACATCTCTGTAGCTTCTGGGGATTTACTTGTACATCTCTGTAGCTTCTGGGGATTTACTTGTACATCTCTGTAGCTTCTGGGGATTTACTTGTACATCTCTGTAGCTTCTGAGTATTTACTTGTACATCTCTGTAGCTTCTGGGGATTTACTTGTACATCTCTGTAGCTTCTGGGGATTTACTTGTACATCTCTGTAGCTTCTGAGTATTTACTTGTACATCTCTGTTGCTTCTGGGGATTTACTTGTACATCTCTGTAGCTTCTGGGGATTTACTTGTACATCTCTGTAGCTTCTGAGTATTTACTTGTACATCTCTGTTGCTTCTGGGGATTTACTTGTACATCTATGAAACTTCTAGTATGTGTTCTAATATGTGCTAACTGTATTATATTTACTATATATTTATTATATTTACTATATATTTATTATATTTACTATATATTTATTATATTTACTATATATTTATTATATTCGTTCGCTTTGAGCTCCTGCGTATTTCACACATTTGCTACAAGTTGTGGATACACCGGAATGATTTTGCGTGAGATAGCATTCCTTGTTACCAGTGTCCCTCTCCATTAGGAGAACCCTCTCCGACGTCTGAGGTAACTGTGTAATGAAAACACACCAGGAGACAGCACCCATCTTTACATAACAACCTCCTTTATGCACCGACATGTTCTTAATTAGTTGTTGATTGTTATGTCTGTAGCTTGCTGGCAACATATGTTGTTTATATTATTCTCACATCTTTGCCGTCGGTTTTTATTGGTTTTTGTGTTTGTCAAATGATTTTGTGTAGTCTGCGAAAGCATGAATACAGAGTTGCTTTACTTCCATAGCTCTTTCTAAAAATGTCATCAGAATGTATACGACATTAGGACTTTCTTCTGATGCTTGTCAGGATCTTATATTCGGCTCGTTGGCTAACACATGTGAGACAGTACAAGTACAACGTAATTCGACGTAAGACATAGCAACACAAGTTCAATGGATTTATTACCACATTAAATACATAACAATAGTTACAGCAATGTACAACATATAACTCACAACCACAATACAGCTCATAGGTCTGACGCTCACGATATCAGTCGTTCAGCTCACAACCACGGAGATTCACACAAACGCCTTGCTCTCGACACACACGTCCGTTCAGATGTCCAGTCCCAGCTTGGTCTGAGATTAACACACACACTGTCCACTGCCTCTCGTGGGGTCACGTGGCTTTGCGTGCGTCTGTCGTCAGCGCTGGTCGCGTGTCAGGTAAGAATCTCGCCAGCCGACAACTCTTGTCCGCCGGGTGCCGTAGCGATGTTGCTGCACACTTAGGCTCTGACAATGCTGTTATAGATGACATTGGCAAACAATAAGTGATGAACAGGCAGACTTTCGACCAGACAGATCGTGCACTAACCAGAAAGTCACATTAGTGCATAACATTAAAGTAATGCATCGAATCAAACTCACCGCTTTATATAGAATCTGTGGACCGAGAAAAGGTCTTTGGTAGCCTTGATAGGGCTTCTCTCTAGACATTTATAAGGTATTATGGGATACCACAGAAAACTATTAACGTAATGGAGGCAACTTTTAGGGACATGAGATGCAGAATTATCAATGGAAACTAACAGAGACATTGGAACTAAGAACCTGTATGAGACAAGCACCTCTACTACTCTGACTGACCATAGATTGGAATATGAAAACAACAGCAAGCACTGCCAGAAGTGGAATCCAATGGTCTCCTCTGGCAAAGCGTGGACAATGAGGAAACAGGTTAAAAAACATCTCATAGTTGTGGAGATGTGTTTTCTGAGGAAAATGCAAAGAATACCATGGGCAGACAGAAAAACCAATGACCAAGTAATGCAAGAAACAAATGAAAATCGTAAACTGATTAGAGAAATTAGACTTAGACAGTCACAATTTTTGGGTCACTTTATGAGAAGAAATACATTGGAGAACTTGGTGACAACTGACAAGAATCTGGGGGAAGAGAACAAGGGGAAGACAGAGAAGTAAATACCTGAAAGTCTTGGCTACGTGGCATGGTCGAGACAAGAACACTGAGCTGATCCACGACTCTGGTGATAGAGTGAGATGGCGAAACATGACCGCCCACGCATATCGGCATAACCCATGATGACAAAGCGGCTGCATGATCTGGACTTTGCTGACGACATTGCTGTCCTGTCTCACACGGGATATCAAATGCAGAATAAACTAGCAACTCAAGATGGAAGGTGACAGTATTTTAGTTTAAACATTAATTAATAGACAAGACAGAGATTATGAGAATGCATCAACCAAATAATAACTCGACCTTCCTGGATGAAACCCTACTTCAAGAGGCGGAATCGTACACGTATTATAAACTCGACCTCCCTGGATGAAACCCTACTTCAAGAGGCGGAATCGTACACGTATTTGGGTAGTAATGTAGACCAAGATCAGATAAACAGATACAGATATTACCAAACGAATACACCACACCAGTCAACAGGAGCTTTTATAGCACTAGGACGTGTGTGGGAGTGACAAGAAATCACATATAACCCTAGGACGCATGTGGGAGTGAAGATAAATGACATGTAGCACTAGGACGTGTGTGGGAGTGACAAGAAATTACATTTAGCACTAGTACGTGTGTGTGGGAGTGACGAGAAATTACATTTTGAGCTAGGACGTGTGTGCGAGTGATAATAAATAACATGTAGCACCAGGAAATGTGTGGAAGTGACAAGACACAAATTATAGCACTATGAAAGGTGTGGGAGTGACAAGAAACAATATATAGCACTAGGATATGTGTGCAAGTGACAAGAAAGAACATTTAGCACTAGGATATGTATGCAAGTGATAATAAACACCATATAGCACTAGGATATGTGTGCAAGTGACAAGAAAGAACATTTAGCACAAGGATATGTGTGCAAATGATAATAAACAATATAAAGCACTAGGAAGTGCGTGGGAGTGAACAGAAATTACATTTAGCACCTAAGCTAGAATATTCAACTCTGACGCTCAATCGGTCTACTGTGTGGATCAGAGACATACAGACCAGCCACAGCCATCAGTACTACACAACGTTTGACTGGTGCCTGCCCAACACCGCCTGTTGTGACAGAATCGCCAACATGGGCCGATCTGCTTCTGTAGGGGGAGCCTTGGTGTAACGGTTAGAACGGTACACTGCCATAGCATGAGTGCGGTGGGGCAGGCGTTTGATGTCAACGCTGGTCATTCGCTGTTGGATGGAGAGGCTGGCCACTTGATCCGATCCTCCCTGCACTCCGGCCTACAGAATGTGACGGTGCCAACGCTCCATACACCCACCGCAGGTTTCCGCCGGGGGGACGCCTTGTGCTCTTTTTGTGTGTGAAGAGCGAGTGATGTTGTCTTGTGTGGCTACAAAACGACGACGACGACCACCACCACTACCATCCAAATCACAACCACCACCACCACCACCACCAACATCACCACCACCACAGTTTTGAATATATCGATCGTGTATGAACTGCACAAATATCATAGTCGTCATCATCATCATCATCATTAAGTGTTTCAAACTCTCTGATGTGTCTTCATCTTGAAGAGGTAGGAGGCTTGCGAGTTCCAGTGGCTCCCTAGAGCTAGGCAGACGGTAGCGCAGCTACTGACAGGGTCTCCCATGTCGGACAGGTCATGAGAGTACCACACCTGCTGCCTTGTAGGTAGACTGGGGACATTCAAAGCATATATATATATATATATATATATATATATATATATATATATATATATATATATATATATATATATATATATATATATATATATATATTGTATGCAATTGTTAATGTATATAATAGTTTTATGGTTTTATTGATGTACATTTGTTCTATGATACTGTTGATATATATTTGTTGTATGTGTGCTGATGGCAGCACTTGAACCGCTTACCCACACTGTTGAACTTTGACGGGCGCCACCTCGGCCTACAAGTCAAACATTTACGACTGGCACACGAGACCTGTCGATGGGAGTTTTCGAAGATTTCAACTGAAATCCTGGAGAATTTCCTGCAAATCTCCCGCTCACATAGCGGAGCCGGCTGCCGTGCCTGGCGGTGTGTGTCCTGGCTCATGTTGTGCTTGTTCACTTGAATCCCGCCACCAGTTCTTATTGCTGTCTGTGCATTTGTTGCCGTTGTCGTCTGCTCCCGAGTGCGTTTGTTCTCCAGCGTTCTCCCTCTCAATAGATGGCAACATCTTTACCGGAATCTGTGATGATTTCATTGCTCGTGTTAGATGATCGAGATTAGAATAATGGGCGGGCATATTTTCCCAATGTGGTTTTAATTATTAATAATTAAATTTCGTTGCCACACATAGGGAAATAAATCAGTCGGTTCACGGGAAAATGGTATTTCTACATCGAGCGTCATCTTGAAAGCAGTAAGACACAAGCTGGTCCGCTAGCAGGCTTGGTTGTTGCATTATTCTAGAAGGAAAGCTAGTATCTGTGATTCCTTGGCCTTCATTTGCATACACAAAGAGTAGGGCCTGAATTGGAATGTTTGTCTAGTGAGTGCAGAAGTTAGATGGCTCAGAGTGACTTGGTGTGGTCTTAAGTTGCTTGTGTTAAGTTTCAAGTGAAATCCGTAGTGGGCGCTGTTGTGTTCACGTACAGAGTTTTCCAGAGGATTTGTGGACAGTTCTATTCAAATGTGGGATTTTCTGGCACCGTGCGTGTGGTGGCCACATCACTCATCAGGTGAGGAGATCGTTGGCATCCCACATGTCGTGTAGTGGGCCTGTGTGAGTACGTACGGGCAGCGTTGTGAGTATGTGCGTGTGTGGCTGTGTGGATAGTTATAAGACCGTGTGTGTTTATATTTATATGGATGTCTGTGCACATGTTGTGTAAGAGTGTGTACATTCACGTGTGTGTAGCGTGCGATTCTATTTCTGTTAATTAAATAATTAATTAATTTTTACTATGATTATTATTATTGCATTCGTTCGCTTTGAACCCAGACGTAGTCTTTACTCGTAGTACTAATACTGATATCAATTGGGAAACCCCATGAGGCCACTAAGATAGTTCTTACATACATTAGCATGCATTGTTTGGCGCTTAGAGAGGTAGAAGAAAGAAGCAGAGACTTGCAGGTCATGCATTGATGTACACTTGTTGCAGCCAGTCGCTGTCATTGTTTGCGGGGGACAACTTCCAATTCCGATAAGTCAGTCATAGCCTGTAATGGCCATGTTGTCTAATCGTGCTCAATCTCTACCTCTTCTGTCTACTTCAATGAGCGCTAAACACTACATGTGAATGTATTCATGAACTGTCTTAGTGACTTCAAAGGGTCCCCAGCTCATACTGTTACTAGCATATGCGTGGATATACGCTTGAGTCCAAAGCGAATGTTTGTGAGAAGCTATGAAAAGAAACTGACTGGAAAAGTTAGTGAGAACTGACGCAGTTAATAGTGAAAAAGGGGGGGGGGGGGGAGGGGGGAAGAGAAAGACAAAAACATAATAGCAAGAATGGCTCGGTCACGTGACACAACTGGGAAAAGAACAACGATCTAATCGACACTCTGACCAACCATGCATAACTGGGACAAGAACACCGACCTAATCGACACTCTGACCAACCATGACATAACTGGGACAAGAACAACGATCTAATCGACACTGACCAACCATGACCGCCCACACATGACATACTGGGACAAGAACAACGATCTAATCGACACTCTGACCAACCATGACATAACTGGGACAAGAACAACGATCTAATCGACACTCTGACCAACCATGACCGCCCACACATGACATACTGGGACAAGAACAACGATCTAATCGACACTCTGACCAACCATGACATAACTGGGACAAGAACAACGATCTAATCGACACTCTGACCAACCATGACATAACTGGGACAAGAACAACGATCTAATCGACACTCTGACCAACCATGACATAACTGGGACAAGAACAACGATCTAATCGACACTCTGACCAACCATGACATAACTGGGACAAGAACAACGATCTAATCGACACTCTGACCAACCATGACATAACTGGGACAAGAACAACGATCTAATCGACACTCTGACCAACCATGACCGCCCACACATGCTTGGACGGTACATGATGAAAACGTTGGTAGTGTCTGTGTTTGCCGTTTGTGTGTGTGTGTGTGTGTGTGTGTGTGTGTGTGTGTGTGTGTGTGTGTCTTTATTTTTGTGTTATGGCTATTGTTATGTGTGTCGCTATTTTTGTATTTGTTCATGTTGTTGTGTTTATGGTTATTGTTATGTGTGTCTCTGTTGTATGTGTTCATGTTGTTGTGATAATGGCTATTGTTTATGGTAGCTATTGTTGTATTTGTTCATGTTGTTGTGTTTATGACTATTGTTATGTGTTTTTCTATTGTTGTATTTGTTCTTGTTGTGTTGATGGCTACTGTCATGTGTGTCGTTATTGTTGTGTCTGTTCTTGGTGTTGTGTTTATGGCTATTGTTGTATTTGTTCTTGTTGTGTTTATGGCTAGTGTTATGTGTGACTCTATTGTTGTATTCGTTCTTGTTGTGTTTATGTCTATTGTTGTATTTGTTCTTGTTGTGTTGATGGCTACTGTCATGTGTGTCGTTATTGTTGTGTCTGTTCTTGTTGTTGTGTTTATGGCTATTGTTGTATTTGTTCTTGTTGTGTTTATGGCTAGTGTTATGTGTTTCTCTATTGTTGTAGTATTTGTTCATGTTGTTGTGTTTATGGATTTTGTTGTATTTGGTCTTGCCGTGTTTATGACCATTGTTATGTGTGTCGCTATTGTTGTATTTGTTCATGTTGTTGTGTTTATGGCTATTGTTATGTGGGCCTCTATTGTTGTATTTGTTCATGCTGTTGTGTTTATGTCTATTGTTGTATTTGTTATTGCTGTGTTTGTGGCTATTGTCATGTGTGTCGCTATTGTTGTATTTGTTAATGTTGTTGTGTTTATGGCTATTGTTATGTGTGTCGTCATTGTCGTGTTTGTTCTTGTTGTTGTGTGTATGGATATTGTTGTATTTGTTCTTGTTGTTGTGTTTGTGGATATTGTTGTATTTATTCTTGTTGTGATTATGGCTATTGTTGTATTTGTTCTTGTTGTGTTATGGCTAATGTTGTATTTGTTGTAATTGTTGTATTTATGGCTATTGTTGTATTTGTTCTGTTTGTTGTGTTGATCCTTGCCGTTGTTGCTGTGATTGTCTTTGATTTTGTGCTTGTCTGTTCGTATTTAGTTGTCGTATGTCCTTGCTGTTTGTGGGCTATAGTTATTGTCTTTGTCGTCATCGTGGTCGTCTTTTCTTGACGTCGGTTCTCTAATCAATGTATATATATATTTGTATATTCAGTGTTTCTCCGAGTGCTGCTATTTCTATAATATTTATTTCTATATAAAATTGTTGCTTGTATTCACCGTACCTTTCAATTTTGCTTCGGAATAACTGAATTCATTGCAATGTTTGTCTCTGTAGTAGTTCTGTATCTATTTGTAACCTGTGTGTTGTATTTCTGGGCCTATTTATGATATTTTGTTGCCAACCTGCCTTGTAAATATTTAACTATATTAGCTTTTAAATCTATGATGGTTGTTAATTTAATATTGTTTCGTCTTCAATTTCATGTACATATCTTGTACTCCTATATCAGATTCGTATATTTCTATGTTATATATTCATATTTATATGTACATAACCTATATTTCTATGATGGATTCTTATATTTCTATGTTAGATTTCCTATTTCTATGTACGTATCATAAATTTCTATGTTAGATTCTTATATTTCTATTTTAGTTTCTACATTTTCTTGTTATTTATCTGCATTTTCTTTTTCACACTGGTAATTTTGTTGTTACTTTTTGTTTTATCTAAGTGTGTTAGTTATCTTCTTTACGTGTCTTATGTTAAATAGTTTATCTGTGTGTTATCTGTCTGTATGTGGTTGTATTTGATGCTCAGATTCTTATATCTGTTAATTTTGGCGCTAATTTAGTTGTATGTTTTTGTTAGACTTTTGATATTTATTTTAGAAATATATTTTTATAAAAATTAAAAAAAAAATGTCTATTAGATATTTTATATTGTGTAATTTTTATTATTTGTCTCGTGTTTTGAATTTATAACTATGAATTGTTAAAGTTTATAGATGTATCTCTTTAAAGTGTTTGTGGGTCAGTTGTATATTTTTATATTTATTTGTTTGTTGTATAGCTTTGATATGTTTATGTGTGTTGTATATCTTTGATGTGTTTATGTTTGTTGTATATTTTTGACGTGTTTATGTTTGTTTCTTGTATATCTGTGATTTGTTTATACTTGTTGGTTGTAAATTAGTGGTGTGTTTATATTTGTTCATTGTGTATCCGTGATGTGTTTCTATGTGTTGGTTGTTTATCTGTGATGTGTGTGTGTGTGTGTGTGTGTGTATATATATATTGGTTGTACATCTGTGATGTGTTTATGTTTGTTGGTTGTAAATCAGTGATGTGTTTATGTTTGTTGGTTGTATATATATATATATATATATATGTGATATGTTTATCTTTGTTGTATATCTGTGATATGATTATGTTTGTTGTATATTTGTGATGTGTCTGTGTTTGTTGGTCGTATATCTGTGATATGATTATGCATGTTGTATATCTGTGATGTGTTTATGTTTGTTGTATATTGTGATATGTTTATGTTTGTTGGTTGTATAATGTGATGTGTTTATGTTTGTTGTATATCTGTGATATGATTATGTTTGTTGTATATTTGTGATGTGTCTGTGTTTGTTGGTCGTATATCTGTGATATGGTTATGCATGTTGTATATCTGTGATGTGTTTATGTTTGTTGTATATTGTGATATGTTTATGTTTGTTGGTTGTATAAATGTGATGTGTTTATGTTTGTTGTATATCTGTGATGTGTCTGTGTTTGTTGGTCGTATATCTGTGATATGATTATGCATGTTGTATATCTGTGATGTGTTTATGGTTGCTGGTTGTCTATCTGTGATATGTTTGTGGTTGTTGGTTGTATATCTGTGATGTGTTTATTTTTTATTAACTATCTGTGGTGTCTTTATGTTTGCTGTACATCTGTGATGTGTTTATGTTTGTTGTGTATCTGTGATGTGTTTATGTTTGTTGTATATCTGTGATTTGTTTATGGTTGTTAGTTGTATATCTGTTATATTGTTATGTTCGTTGTCTATCTGTGATGTGTTTATGCTTGTTGTGTATCTGTCATATGTTTATGTTTGTTGTATATTTGTGATGTGTCTATGTTTATTGGTTGTATATCTGTGATGTGTCTATGTTTGGTGTATATCTGTGATGTGTTTGTGTTTGGTTATTTTATATCTCTGATTTGTTTATGTTTGTTGTTGTATATATTTGATCTTTTTATGTTGGCTGTTATATATCTTTTATGTGTTTTTGTTAGTTGTATATCTGTGATGTGTTTATGTTGGTTCTTGTATATGTTTGATGTGCTTATGTTTATTGCTTTCTTGTGATTGCTGAGCGTGTATTTTCCTGAAATATCAACTGGGGAAACCCTGATGCCACCAAAACTGTTTATAAATAGATTCACATGTATTGTTTGGTGATCATGGAAGTAGAGGACAGAAGCAGAGACTAGTGGACATTAGTGGCTTATCTTGTTGTGATCTTTGTACATGTTTGTACATGTTTGACTGTTCTGATGCTACAACTGTTACATTTCCAGTAGACGAAAGCTGCATTGTGCCATGTTTTTGACTAACCTAACAACACGAATCAATTCAATATCAAGTGGGATATATGTACTGTTAAAGCTGTTATATCTGCAGTAAAAACATATTTCTGTTCAAACTGTCATACATTTATATTCTAACTATCATACATTTATATCCAAACTGTCATACATTTCTATTCAAACTATCGTACATTTTTATTCAAACTGTCATTCATTTCTATTCAAATTGTCATACATTTCTATTCAACCTGTCATAGATTTATATTCAAACTGTCATACATTTCTGTTCAAATTATCACACATTTCTATTCAAACTGTCATACATTTCTGTTCAAACTGTCATACTTTTTTTGTTCAAACTGTCATACATTTCCATTTAAACTATGAAGATTTGTGGTATGCCATAGAAAGAAATAGAGACTAGCGGACATACTAGACCACATAAAAATTAAAAAGCTTTAGTGGGTCATGCGTGGAAGTAGACTTGTTCCTGCACCAATGGTGAGATCGTCGCATCGGCGGTGAAGCGAATCTCGAGTTCAGTTGCTGTGGTGGCTCTTGTGTTCTCTAGTCTTCTTAGTTCCAACGGCTACTAATGACAGATAATACACGTGAATGCTCGTATGTGCTTGCATCCTCACAGAATGACAGACGTCGTCTTTAAGCCACATATCGTGCTTCAGAGAGCGGGTTTATTCAACCTGTCGAGATATTTATGTTTGTCATGAAGTTGTTTAGTCCAGTAAAAGTGTCACTTCGTCAGTCTGATGTCATTGGGTAGTTTAGCCGTTATGAAAGATGGGCTGTTTGAATTTTACACCGTTACTACATATATAGACAATTTTAGTATTTGTACTTTCTGGGAAATCAAAATATACAGTTACCACATATAGAGCATAGTAGAATGTTTTCTTTCTGGGGAATAATCATACCTTGATACTTTATATAGAGAATATTAGAATGTGTACTTTCTTAGAAACTATCATACCTTGTTACTATATATAAAGCAAATTAGAATGTCTGCTTTCTGGGAATTCACCATACACCGTTATTTTATATATATATATATATAGAGCGTATTCTAATATGTGCTGCCTTGTAAACTACCATACACCGTTACTATATACAGAGCATATTAGAATATTAGGCTTTTGATTCAGTCAGCAGAGAAGGACTGTGGAAGATTATGGTGAAATATGGCTGTCCACGAAAGTTTGTCTAAATAGTGTGGCTATTTCATGATGATATGCAGTCAAAGTACAGGACAATTGTGAACTGTCTGAGCCCTTTCCTGTCACCGATGGAGTGAAGCAAGGATGTGCCCTGGCACCAACACTGTTCAGCCTCATGTTTTCAAATAACATGCTGACGAATGCCTTCGAGAACAACAACATTGGAATAGACATCAAGTACCGCATGGATGGAAAGTTGTTCAATCTGAAACTGCTGAAAGCTACAACCAACACTACCAGCGATACCATCAGAGAGCTCTTGTTTGCTGATGATTGCGCGCTATATGCCAACTCAGAGGCAGACATGCAACACAATGTTTCATCTTTCTCATGTGCCTGTGCCAACTTTGGGCTAAATATCAACTCGGAGAACACTGTAATTATGTACCAGCCAGATCAAAGGAATAATCACACCGTGCCGAATATCAAAGTGAATGGTCATAGACTAAGTGTTATGGACAAATTCACATATCGTGGTAACACTATGTCACAAGCTGTCACAATTGATGAAGTGAATGCAAGAATCTCCAAGGCCAGCGCGGCCTTTGGCAGACTGTACAAGAATGTGTGGGACAGAAATGGAATAAGTCTGCAAACAAAGCTGAAAGTCTACAAAGCAGTCGTATTATTCACACTGCAATATGCTTGTGAATCCTGGACTGTTTATTAGCGACACGCTAGGAAATTAAACCACTTCCACACAGTCTGCCTTGGGAAGCTATTGAAGATTAAATAGCAAGACAAGATCCCAGACATTGCAGTCCTAGAAAGAGCGTCCATGCCCAGTATCCACACTTTATTAATGAAGGATCAGATTCTCTGGGCTGGTCACTTAACTTGTATGCTAGATCACAGGCTCCCTAAACGATTTTTTTTTTTTTACGGTGAGTTGTGTTGTAGTAAAGGCTCCCAAGGGGCTAGAGGAAACGCTTTAAAAACACTGAAAATCTCACTGAAAGCTTTTGGAATTCATCATGACACCTGGGAGACTGCTGCCAAAGACTGAAATTCGTGGCATACATTGTTACACAAGGGTGCAGCTACTTGTGAAGCAACCAGGACTGCAAGAGCTGTGAAGAAAAAGCTGGACAGAAAAACCACTGCAGGAGATTCTCCTCCTAAAACGTCAAGCATTCTTTGTCCACATTGTCAAAGAACATTTCGAGCCAAAATAGGCCTTATCAGCCATCTTAGAACTTACGGCTCCATACTTTTAAATCCACTAATGGTTATCATCATTCTTGATGGACAAACAACAACACATATTAGAATGTGTACTTTCTGGGAAACTACAATACCGTTACTATATATAGAGCATATTAGAATGTGCCATCATCATCATCAAGTGCCCTGCTAGCTGGCGTGGGCCTCCATAGGTCTCGGTCTTTGGTGTTCTAGATCAACTCCGCTGATGATATTCCTCCATGTTGTCGGATACGTTGGGTGAATCTCAAAGTGATAGAGGAAAGCTGAAGTTCCTCTCTCCCAATGTGATCCTGCCCGTTGTAATTATATTATCCTTTAATGGCTCAATTGTTTGAATGCATAAATAGAGTCACGGATAACTAAGGAAGGTGGTTAGTTGATTAATTCTCCACTCATGGGTTCAAGTAAAGGTTCCCTGTTCAATCTAGGTTGATACTATGTTACCTCTCATGAGTGGTTAGTTGTAACCACAGCTGATGAAGCAGGTTAGACGAGGCCGAATTTGGAAGTTTTGTTTTTGAAAATTGGAATTGGAACTAAGTAAGTCCCCAAGGCGAATAATAATAATAGTCTTGTGGATTTTCCCTGCCCCTCCTCTCTCAGCTAATTAATTAATATCTAGGGTATATTAATAAATGACAAGAATAAAGTAAACAATCAAAGAATTCTTCAACACTCACAGTGGAAATGAGATCTCTTCATATTTAATAAACACCAAACTGGGGTATTGGTTATTCTGTAAAAGAAATAATAATCTCTTCCAAAGGCCATGATATAAATATATAACATTAATGCCCCACACATTCACTTAAACAAAATACCAACATACAACTTAGTTCACCAGCAGGTTGAGTAATATACATATCTTTTCTGAATTGTACAAAGTATAAGACCTGTATTAAACTCAAGTCCATTCACTATATGGGTCTATGGAACCCAGTTGTAAAGAATGTTCATTGCCACAAATATATTGAGTTATCAGATAGAGTGTTGATCTGGTCTAGATAGGTGGTTAGTTGATTAATTCTCCACTTCATGGGTTTCAAGTAAAGGTTCCCTGTTCAATCTAGGTTGATACTATGTTACCTCTCATGAGTGGTTAGTTGAAACTGTTGTAGGTAGTTTCTTTCATAATAGTCTTCTTCATCACTCTAGTCAGGAGCTCCCATCAAGAGTCAGACCTGGATCGGTATGGATCCAATCACTACCTGAAATTCCAGCATCACACATATATCTACTGATATCATCAATACATCTCTATGATCATTAGAAATGCAAGAATGTAAAACTCCAAAGAATAAAAGAAAATAAATAAAGGGAATTTTGACCCCAGGGAAAAATAAACAAAGGGGAAGGAGGGTCTTAGTGTTCCCCAACAGTTATCAACTTCCATAGCTGGTCCCTCTCCAGCCAATCCTCCATTACAGGGCGCTCAAGGTTTAGACTACCAGATAAGCAGTGTCATCTTCGCCCATGCCTGTCACCCATGGTCTCCAGGTTGAGTAATACCTTGATCGATTCGGAATTTGATAACCATGTTCACTATTCCCTCTTGTACATAATTATTTTCCTAGATATCCTTCTATCTTAAAAGAAAAGGCCTCACACATTCAGGGTCTTAATTCGTTCCTAAATGCAGTATTTACTTATAAACAATATAAGTACATTATGGCATCATCTCCTGTATAACATTCAGGTGGATTCTTCCCAATCAAATGCTTTGAGAAGGCGCATCCTCCCTCCTCTTCAACATGTAGGTATATGCCTTTACCTTATTCATCTATAGGATTCATCATCATCATACATCAAACACAAGTCAAAACCATATAATTGTAACATGAGTGATATGGAATACAGAGTGGCGTCATGCAGAGAAGCGCACTAAATTATCACTTAGTGTATGTGTACCTCTGATAGACGTGGCAGTATGCCTCAAATTGCCTACTATCAGGTGATTGATTGATTGATCATACACATCCTCTGTATGTCTCTTCTCTTCACCCAATCTACAATCATTCTTCATAAATCATAAACATACTTGCATGGATGATGGATAGGCATAATTATGTGACTCACAATCAATAAGTTAAAAGATAAATTCACAGATTTAACACCAATGAAGTCACAAATGAATCACCACATGAATGCTTCCATAGAATACACATGATTTTATTATAACACATAGGGAACTATTTAACATTTAATGTGCCCATGTACTGTTTCCAGGACGAATTACACTAATTCCTCCTACTAGTGATTGCACATTTAAGATAGTTCCTTACTATTACACTAAGGTTTCTACCCTTCCAAATCCTAAGTTAATCACAAACTCCTAAATCACTTCTGACTTAGCTTACCTGCTTAATGAGTAAATTGCACAACTTAGGCACAATGCTGAGGCTTTCATAGAAGCTGCATAATTAGAAGAAAACCTTCACTATGGCTTAACCTAGTGCACAGATTATCCATGAACTACGACATCTGAATATAGTGCTTAGTCTCTCCTGAAAATAAGTTCTTAAGGACTAACCACATTTTTACAACACACCAACTTACCATCTGGTGGGAAAGGAGCATAACTATCTTAATATTACAGTGTGCTTACCTTCAACATAGTTGAAAGCCTTCTTCACGCATATGCAATCAGGTTTCAGACTCCAGACTGGGCTTTGATTTTCCCAGTACTCTGGCTGCTTCATGGGCTGGCACTTCTCTCTCTTCTCCTCTTCCAAGTTATGTACTTCAGATGGATTTTTAAGCAGAGGATACCAGGCCGTCAGCTCCAGTGGACTGTCTCCTGTTGCTGAAGGATTGTAATTCTGCACACACACTGAACTTTTCCGGTCTTTTCGCCATTTTTATTCCAGCCCGTCCTAGCTTGGGCTCTGACGTCATGTCGCGTCGTGACCAATGGCAGAGCTCCTTTTCGGCTTATAATTATAATATTGTCGTTTCTGTTTCAAATCAGCGCTCCGTTTTCAAATTAGGATGATGCAAATTTCGTCCTTCTTCGGAACTATCGTCGCTAATTCCTTCCGTCTTCAAATTTGAATTTGAGTATGATGGTGGTGGTTGTTGGCGCTGTTGCTAACTGGAGGGTAGTGCGGGGAAGATTTAAACAGTGATATGGCGGTTTGCAAGATGTATACTACACATGCCACCGTCTCAATTCACCCAGCATCATTTCTCTTGGTCTGCCTCTCTTCCCCTGGATCGTTCCAGGTATCACGGTGTTCTCCAGTGCCTCTCTTCTCATCACATGACCAAAGAAAGCTGTTTGTCTCTTTCTTATTGTTGTATATAATGTTAAATATTGAGCACAACCCACTACTGGCAACGCTGATCGCATTCCGGCATGAACCTAAGGCCTATCCACGTCAATATGGAAGCACTATACTCGAGTTTCGCTCTCGTTTGAGCTCGTCAGTAGTGCATATCCCTGACCGAATCCGGAAACAAGCCCCGGATCACGCGTGTGAAGCGGGTGTGTAACCACGCGGCACACACTGGACACGCCAAATTATCACACCAGAATACCACAACGTTACCCATCGTAGGCTATGCTCAAGATTGCCCAATCGCCGCTGACTGACGTCCGGGTCCACATCGATTGACGGACGTCAGTCGCGGCGATTGGACAATCTTGAGCATAGCCTACGATGGGTAACGTTGTGGTATTCTGGTGTGATAATTTGGCGTGCCAGTGTGTGCCGCGTGGTTACACACCCGCTTCACACGCGTGATCCGGGGCTTGTTTCCGGATCCGATCAGGGATATGCACTACTGACGAGCTCAAACGAGAGCGAAACTCGAGTATAGTGCTTCCATATTGACGTGGATAGGCCTTAGGTTCATGCCGGAATGCGATCAGCGTTGCCAGTAGTGGGTTGTGCTCAATATTTAAATTTCAAATCCAGAAACAACCAAATAGTCAGTATATAATGTTCTCGTTTTATTAGCCTGTTCATTATTTTTGGGAGTTCGCTCGCTTTGAACTCAAGCGTAGTTCATACACACTGTGTATAATAGTGCTGGACTTCATTTTGCGTGTGTTTTAGCTTTCCCTATTAACAGTGTCCCTCGCCATCAGGTGAATCCACTCCGACTTCAGAGGTAGCTGTTCATTTTCTGAAATGCAGCCTTTGCTTGCCCTATTTTGCTCTTAATCTCTGTTGTACATCTTCCATCTGATGTTATAAATGCCCCTAGGTATTTACAATTATCCACTTGGTTAAGAATTTCCCCTTCTATTTCTATGTCACATTTTGGTGTCACAATTTTCTTTGATGTCACCATTAGAATGTGTACTTTCTGGGAAACTACCACACGCCGTTACTATATACAGAGCATATTAGAATGTGTATTTTCTGAGCAACAAATGTACACCCCCTCCTATCTTCTTCATCTCATTGTTAATGCCGTGTGGCGTTGGTGATCACGTCTGTCCACAGTCTTCTGTTTCTTGTGCTGCGAATCATTTCTGACGTTTCTCCATGCCATGATGCCAAGCTGACCAGCATCTTCTCCCTTGGTCTCCCCCTGTCTCTCTTCCCCTCTAGCTTTCCCCATTGTGACGACATACTCCAGCTTTCCCCTTCACATGACATGCCCAAAGAATGGGGACTGTCTTGTTCATGTTGCGAATAAACAGATCTCTTTGTGAGTTAACTTCTTTCAAGATATCTTCATCGCTCTTTCTATCTCCACGATGTTTTCACCATTTTATTATAAAGCCACATCTCGGCATTCTCCACAAAACTTCTCGCTTGTCAGCGAATTGTCCATGATTCGCATCCGCACATTAGTTTAGTTTAGTTTAGTCGATGGATCAAAATCACGGCACACGGGTCTAACCCATAAGTGCTCCGTTCTACTCCTAACTCAAGCGTGAGTCCAGAGAATGTGAGCTAAGTGCACGAACTCTGTAGCACCGGCGTGGATCCTGAAATACTTTGGGTAGATTTTTAACTCGAAATTTTGCCCGGGCAGCGCAGTTAGGCAACTATTTTTCGATTTCCAACTGCCAAGGGATATTTTACGTGCGCAACAATACGCACGGGCGTCCGATCTCACTACCCAGAGACCAGGGGAAATTTTGTTACCAAAAGTCCACGTGAAAAAAGTCATCAACCCTCACCGGGGCTTGAACCCGGGACCTCCAGCACTCGAGGCGGACACTATACCCTTCATCCATTCGCACATTATGATTGGTTCAATTTCTAAAGAATTCTTTTCCTCACGTCGATTTAGAAGGATAAATTGCAGAGAATATTCTTCATCCTGTGAAACGCTGCCTTTTGGCGCTATTCTACATGGAACTTCCTTGACACGTCTTTCATCTACTGTTATTTAAGTGCCTAAATACTCAAACACATTGAGTTGTTTCAGTTCCATGTTCTTTGATGTTGTATTTGGGTTTTAGATTGTTCTTTGTAGTAACCATTACTTTTGTTTTTCTGCTCCTCAGCATAAGTCCTTTGTTCCGACTTCCTATTGCAATTATATCTATTATTTATTGAAACTGTGTTTCATGTTTAGCGACCAAAACCACGCCATCAGAATAACCATCCATCATGTGCCATGCCGGTAAGCGTGGGCGGTCAGGTTCTGCCATCTCACTCGATCACCAGAGTAGTGGATCAGCTCTGTGTTCCTGTCTCGACCATGATACGTGGCCAAGCCATCCAGGTATTTGCAGGTTATTTACGTTATGCCCACCTAGCCGATATTCCTTGCTTGTCTTAAATGGATCTCATTATTAGTTCATTGTACAAGTTGAGCAGATCGGGTGGTAGCACACAACCCTGTCTAACACCTTGTTTAATGTGTTGAAAATTCTTCTCAATTGGTTGTCAATTCTACCCTTACTATGTATATAGCATATTATAATTTGTTATTTCTGAGAAACAACCATACACGTTATTATATATAGATCATATATGTTCTTTCCAGGGAACAATTATACAATGAGTTTTGTTGTCTTTGCTTGCTAGCTTGCGTTCGCTGGCTCTGATCTCCAGCTTGAAATCCTGTATGTCGGATGAAGACATCCTGTTGTCCAACATCAGTGTGATGTTATACCGGACTGAGGTTTGCGTGAGTATCCGTTGTCCCATGTCTGGCTAATTGGTGTGCAGACTGGTGGTCCCCCGCCGTGCAGGCAGACACTCTCCGACTTCGGAGGAATGTTGTCTTATAAATGTGTTCCCTTCCTTTGGATGTTACTTTCCACTACCACTACCAACACTACTATCACCACCCCCACTACCACAACTACAACTACGACCAACACTACCACTAATACCACTACTATTACCACAACCGTCACCACCACTACCATCATTACTTCCACAACCACCAACACCGCCACCACTAACACCATCACCATCATACCAAAGACCATTACCACCAGCACTACCACTACCACCACCACCACCACCACATCTACCAGTACCACTACTACTACCATCACCACTACCACCACCAACAATAACAATATCACTACTACCACCACTACCACTACCACCACCACTACCAAAACCACCACTACTCCCACTAATACCAACACTACCGCTGCCACCACTACCATCACTACTACTACCACCAGTGCTACTACTACCACCATTACCACCACCACTATCACCACTATCACCACCACTATCACTTCTACGACTACCACTAATACTTCTACGACTAATACTACCACTTCTACGAACTCACTACCACTACCGCCAATACCATCACTACTACCATCACCGCCAACATCACTACCACTACTACCATACCACCACTATCGTTACTACCACTACCACCACCACTACTACTACCATTACCACCAACACCACTACTACACCAACTATCACCACCACTACTACCACCACCATTACCATCACTACCACCATTACCACCACTGCCACTACCACCACTACTACCACCACCATTACCACCACTACCACCATTACTACCACCATCAATACCACCACTGCCATTACCACTACTACTACCACCAATACCACCATCAACACCACCACTGCCACTATCACCACAACTACCACAACTAACCCTACTACCACCAACATCGCGTTAAAAATCTACTTGCATGTTCTTTACAGGACGTCACAATCCGTCTCAACATTTTTGGTCTGTATGATTTACTAGGCAATGTTTACGTTCAGTAGTTTGCCATTGATTTCCGAACTCTGTAGCACCGGGGTGGATGCTGAAATACTTTGAGTAGATTTTTAACTCGAATTTTTGCCCCGGGCAGCGCCATTAGGATACTCTTTTTCGATTTCCAACTACCAAGGGATATCATACCATCGAAATCAACACAAAACTGACTGCTTCCAAATCGTCAGCAGGTGATGTCCAACCCTGAACACTTTGTGTGTCGAGGCGATAAAGGTTCTAGTTATTTCTCTTCAATTTCATGTATATCAGTGGTTCTCAACCGGTGGGGAATCCCCCTCCCTAAGAGAAAAAAAAAAGGGGGGGGGGGAATTTTATGGTTTCCAGGTGGTGGGGGGGGGGGGGGGGAAATTAAGATTATTTCAAGATCGCGTTAATACAAGACCCGATTACTTGGTATTGTTTATCCCCTTCATACTGTACGATTCTGTATGTCTCACCCTTCTGAAATTCATTTTATAACGTAAGTAGACCCGCAAATCACGTTTTATGTGGACGTCTAGACTTGTTTTAGTATGTGCTATTAAATTTAATTTCCATTATTACGTATACTGTGTAGGGGCGAGGGGGGATTTTTAGGGAGGAAATACGAAAGGGGGCGGGGAAATGAAAATTTTGTGAAAGGGGGGGGGGGGGGGGGCCACGGGCCAAAAATGGTTGAGAACCACTGATGTATATCATCTGGACTCTGTGTGTCGGGGTAATAAAGGTTCTGGTTGTTTCTCCTCACTTTCATGTAAATCATGTTGACTTTATGTGTCGGTGTAATAACAAAGGTTGTAGTTGTTTCTCCTCACTTTCGTGTATATCATCTGGACTCTGTGTCATGCTTTGGACACTCCTCCACATCCATTTTTAATTGAAAGTGTTAGCATTTCCATCATGTACTAGATATGGCGATGGTCTCAATCCATCTTTCATTGAAAGTGTTAGCATTCCTATAATGTACTACGCCGGTCTCTCTGGCCGGTCTGGCCGGTCTCTCTGGCCGGTCTCTCTGGCCGAGAGGTTACAACACTTTTTCCGTAATCCCGTTTATCACGCAGAGTCTCGTAGCGGGCGAGAGCTGGGAGCGGTTCGACCCCCACTGGTGACTTGCGGGATAACTGAGCCGGCCGCTCAGAAAGCAATGGCAAACTACTGAGCGTAATCTTGCCAAGAAATCAACAGACAGCTGAAAGATGCTGCTGTTGACAGCGATGTCCTGCAAAGGATATGCGAATAAAAAAAAAATAAAAAAATAATGTACTACACATGGCGATGGTCTCAATCCATCTTTCATTGAAAGTGTTAGCATTCCTATAATGTACTACATGTCGCGATGGTCTCAATCCATCTTTCATTGAAAGTGTTAGCATTCCTATAATGTACTACATGTCGCGATGGTCTCAATCCGTCTTTTAATACTCCAATTTCGTTAAAAGGTCGCCATATTCCCCTGGAAACTGTAGATGCTGAACATGCGATCCATCTTTGTTGTGTTCCAATCTAATCAGTATGGTTCATGTGGTTACCATCAGAGGAAGTCCAATTGTGGAGTCTTCTTGCATATTGTCGGTATAGTGTGTTGTCTACATAGTGTATTGTGTATATAGTGTGTTGTCTACATAGTGTGTTGTCTACATAGTGTGTTGTCTATATAGTGTGTTGTCTACATAGTGTGTTGTCTACATAGTGTGTTGTGTATATAGTGTGTTGTGTATATAGTGTGTTGTCTACATAGTGTGTTGTCTACATAATGTGTTGTCTATATAGTGTGTTGTCTACATAGTGTGTTGTCTACATAGTGTGTTGTCTACATAGTGTGTTGTGTATATAGTGTGTTGTGTATATAGTGTGTTGTCTACATAGTGTGTTGTCTACATAGTGTGTTGTCTACATAGTGTGTTGTCTACATAGTGTGTTGTCTACATAGTGTGTTGTCTACATAGTGTGATATCTACATAGTGTGTTGTCTATATAGTGTGATGTATACATAGTGTGTTGTCTATATAGTGTGCTGTCTACATAGTGTGATGTCTACATAGTTATTTGTCTATATGGTGTGTTGTCTATATAGTCTCATCTCATCTCATCATGTTCCTCTTGTACCTTGCGATGTCGAGGTGAAGTATAAACTTCGTGAGAGTGCCCGGTTATGGGCTTCGTATATCGACATTCCCATGGATTCTGTTATTCCCTCCGTCCAACGTTTACGTGGTCGGCCTCTTCCTCTGTTTCCATCTGGTCTGTACATCATTGCTTGTTGTGGCATGCTGTTGACTGGTAGCCTACTTGCATGGCCAAACCATTTGACCTGCTGCTTTCTAATAAAATCTAGAGCAGCTTTAACCCCCACTTTAGTCCTGATTTCTTCATTTCTGATCTTATCTCTTCTTGATACGTTGAGTATTCTTCTCAGGAACCTCATTTCTGTTGTTGTGATTTTTCTTTTTGGGTCAGTCCGTTTATACTTCTTAGTTTTTCTACGAGCAGTATGAAGATCCCCTGCCGGCTTGCTAGGCCAGTCGCAGGTTTAGGACACTAATCTGACCACAGGGAGTCCATCCCTTATGGCGAGCCCATCGCGGTCATGGTTGCCCGGTCTGCACCACGTGGAGGTAGGGGATGACTTGTGTAGTCTGCGGGTCATCGGCAGGCTACTAATTTTCGCTCTTCACCCCTCCTGGGAGAGGCTAGCCGATCCTAACCCTGCTGACTGTGTATATAGTATGTTGTGTATATAGTGTGTTGTCTATATAGTGTATTGTCTATATAGTATGTTGTGTATATAGTGTGTTGTCTATATAGTGTGTTGTCTATATAGTATGTTGTCTATATAGTGTGTTGTCTACATAGTGTTTTGTCTACATAGTGTTGTCTATATAGTGTTGTCTATATAGTGTGTTGTCTACATAGTGTTTTGTCTACATAGTGTTGTCTATATAGTGTTGTCTATATAGTGTGTTGTCTACATAGTGTTTTGTCTACATAGTGTTGTTCTATATAGTGTTGTCTATATAGGTGTGTCTACATAGTGTTTTGTCTACATAGTGTGTCTATATAGTGTTGTCTATATAGTGTGTTGTCACATAGTGTGTTGTCTACATAGTGTTTTGTTACATAGTGTGTCTATATAGTGTGTTGTCTACATAGTGCGGTTGTCTACATAGGGGTTGCCTATCTAGGTGTTGTGTATATAGTGTGTTGTCTATATAGTGTGTTGTCTATATAGTATGTTGTCTACATAGTGTGTTGTCTATATAGTATGTTGTGTATATAGTGTGTTGTCTATATAGTGTGTTGTGTATATAGTGTGTTGTCTATATAGTGTGTTGTGTATATAGTGTGTTGTCTATATAGTGTGTTGTCTGTATAGTGTGTTGTCTACATAGTGTGTTGCCTATATAGTGTGTTGTGTATATAGTGTGTTGTCTATATAGTGTGTTGTCTATATAGTGTTGTCTATATAGTGTGTTGTCTATATAGTGTGTTGTCTACATAGTGTGTTGTCTATATAGTGTGTTGTCTACATAGTGTTGTCTATATAGTGTGTTGTCTACATAGTGCGTTGTCTACATAGTGTGTTGCCTATATAGTGTGTTGTGTATATAGTGTGTTGTCTATATAGTGTGTTGTCTATATAGTATGTTGTCTACATAGTGTGTTGTCTATATAGTATGTTGTGTATATAGTGTGTTGTCTATATAGTGTGTTGTGTATATAGTGTGTTGTCTATATAGTGTGTTGTGTATATAGTGTGTTGTGTATATAGTGTGTTGTCTGTATAGTGTGTTGTCTATATAGTGTGTTGTCTACAGAGTGTGTTGTGTATATAGTGTGTTGTGTATATAGTGTGTTGTCTACAGAGTATGTTGTGTATATAGTATGTTGTGTATATAGTGTGTTGTCCACATATTGTGTTGTCTATATAGTGCGTTGTCTACATAGTGTGTTGTCTGAATAGTGTGTTGTCTACATAGTGTGTTTTCTACATAGTGTTTTGTGTATATCGTGTTGTCTATATTGTGTGTTGTCTACAGAGTGTGTTGTGTATATAGTGTGTTGTGTATATAGTGTGTTGTGTATATAGTGTTGTGTATATAGTGTGTTGTCTATATAGTGTGTTGTCTGCAGAGTGTGTTATGTATATAGTGTGTTGTCTATATAGTGTGTTGTCTACATAGTGTTTTGTGTATATAGTGTTGTCTATATAGTGTGTTGTCTATATAGTGTGTTGTCTATATAGTATGTTTGTGTATATAGTGTGTTGTCTATATAGTGTGTTGTCTACAGAGTGTGTTGTGTATAGTGTGTTGTCTATATAGTGTGTTGTCTACATAGTGTGTTGTCTACAGAGTGTTTTGTGTATATAGTGTTGTCTATATAGTGTGTTGTCTACAGAGTGTGTTGTGTATATTGTGTGTTGTCTACATATGTGTTGTCTACATAGTGTGTTGTCTACATAGTGTTTTGTCTACATAGTGTGTGTCTACAGAGTGTGTTATGTAAATAGTGTGTTGTTTACAGAGTGTGTTATGTATATAGTGTCGTTGTCTACAGAGTGTGTTGTGTATATAGTGTGTTGTCTATATAGTGTGTTGTCTACATAGTGTGTTGTCTACAGAGTGTTTTGTGTATATAGTGTTGTCTATATAGTGTGTTGTCTACAGAGTGTGTTGTGTATATAGTGTGTTGTCTATATAGTGTGTTGTCTACATAGTGTGTGTTACATAGTGTTTTGTGTATATAGTGTTGTCTATATAGTGTGTTGTCTACAGAGTGTGTTGTGTATATAGTGTGTTGTCTATATAGTGTGTTGTCTACATAGTGTGTTGTCTACATAGTGTTTTGTGTATATAGTGTTGTCTATATAGTGTGTTGTTTACAGAGTGTGCTGTGTATATAGTGTGTTGTCTACAGAGTGTGTTATGTATATAGTGTGTTGTGTATATAGTGTGCTGTCTACAGAGTGTGTTGTGTATATAGTGTGTTGTGTATATAGTGTGTTGTGTATATAGTGTGTTGTCTACAGAGTGTGTTGTGTATATAGTGTGATGTCCACATATTGTGTTGTCTATATAGTGTGTTGTCTACAGAGTGTGTTGTGTATATAGTGTGTTGTCTACATAGTGTTTTGTGTATATAGTGTTGTCTATATAGTGTGTTGTCTACAGAGTGTGTTGTGTATATAGTGTGTTGTGTATATAGTGTGTTGTGTATATAGTGTGTTGTGTATATAGTGTGTTGTCTACAGAGTGTGTTGTGTATATAGTGTGTTGTGTATATAGTGTGTTGTCTACAGAGTGTGTTGTGTATATAGTGTGTTGTGTATACAGTGTGTTGTCTACATAGTGTGTTGTGTACATAGTGCGGTGTCTACATAGTGTGTTGTCCTCATATTGTGTTGTCTATATAGTGTGTTGTCTACATAGTGTGTTGTCTACATAGTGTGTTGTCTGTATAGTGTGTTGTGTATATAGTGTGTTGTGTATATAGTGTGTTGTCCACATATTGTGTTGTCTATATAGTGTGTTGTCTACATAGTGCGTTGTCTACATAGTGTGTTGCCTATATAGTGTGTTGTGTATATAGTGTGTTGTCTATATAGTGTGTTGTCTATATAGTATGTTGTCTACATAGTGTGTTGTCTATATAGTATGTTGTGTATATAGTGTGTTGTCTATATAGTGTGTTGTGTATATAGTGTGTTGTCTATATAGTGTGTTGTGTATATAGTGTGTTGTGTATATAGTGTGTTGTCTGTATAGTGTGTTGTCTATATAGTGTGTTGTCTACAGAGTGTGTTGTGTATATAGTGTGTTGTGTATATAGTGTGTTGTCTACAGAGTATGTTGTGTATATAGTATGTTGTGTATATAGTGTGTTGTCCACATATTGTGTTGTCTATATAGTGCGTTGTCTACATAGTGTGTTGTCTGAATAGTGTGTTGTCTACATAGTGTGTTTTCTACATAGTGTTTTGTGTATATCGTGTTGTCTATATTGTGTGTTGTCTACAGAGTGTGTTGTGTATATAGTGTGTTGTGTATATAGTGTGTTGTGTATATAGTGTTGTGTATATAGTGTGTTGTCTATATAGTGTGTTGTCTGCAGAGTGTGTTATGTATATAGTGTTGTCTATATAGTGTGTTGTCTATATAGTGTGTTGTCTACATAGTGTTTTGTGTATATAGTGTTGTCTATATAGTGTGTTGTCTATATAGTGTGTTGTCTATATAGTATGTTGTGTATATAGTGTGTTGTCTATATAGTGTGTTGTCTACAGAGTGTGTTGTGTATATAGTGTGTTGTCTATATAGTGTGTTGTCTACATAGTGTGTTGTCTACAGAGTGTTTTGTGTATATAGTGTTGTCTATATAGTGTGTTGTCTACAGAGTGTGTTGTGTATATTGTGTGTTGTCTACATATGTGTTGTCTACATAGTGTGTTGTCTACATAGTGTTTTGTCTAAATAGTGTGTTGTCTACAGAGTGTGTTATGTAAATAGTGTGTTGTCTACAGAGTGTGTTATGTATATAGTGTGTTGTCTACAGAGTGTGTTGTGTATATAGTGTGTTGTCTATATAGTGTGTTGTCTACATAGTGTGTTGTCTACAGAGTGTTTTGTGTATATAGTGTTGTCTATATAGTGTGTTGTCTACAGAGTGTGTTGTGTATATAGTGTGTTGTCTATATAGTGTGTTGTCTACATAGTGTGTTGTCTACATAGTGTTTTGTGTATATAGTGTTGTCTATATAGTGTGTTGTCTACAGAGTGTGTTGTGTATATAGTGTGTTGTCTATATAGTGTGTTGTCTACATAGTGTGTTGTCTACATAGTGTTTTGTGTATATAGTGTTGTCTATATAGTGTGTTGTTTACAGAGTGTGCTGTGTATATAGTGTGTTGTCTACAGAGTGTGTTATGTATATAGTGTGTTGTGTATATAGTGTGCTGTCTACAGAGTGTGTTGTGTATATAGTGTGTTGTGTATATAGTGTGTTGTGTATATAGTGTGTTGTCTACAGAGTGTGTTGTGTATATAGTGTGATGTCCACATATTGTGTTGTCTATATAGTGTGTTGTCTACAGAGTGTGTTGTGTATATAGTGTGTTGTCTACATAGTGTTTTGTGTATATAGTGTTGTCTATATAGTGTGTTGTCTACAGAGTGTGTTGTGTATATAGTGTGTTGTGTATATAGTGTGTTGTGTATATAGTGTGTTGTGTATATAGTGTGTTGTCTACAGAGTGTGTTGTGTATATAGTGTGTTGTGTATATAGTGTGTTGTCTACAGAGTGTGTTGTGTATATAGTGTGTTATGTATATAGTGTGTTGTCTACATAGTGTGTTGTCTACATAGTGTGTTGTGTATATAGTGTGTTGTGTATATAGTGTGTTATGTATATAGTGTGCTGTGTATATAGTGTGTTGTCTACATAGTGTGTTGTGTATATAGTGTGTTATGTATATAGTGTGTTATGTATATAGTGTGTTGTGTATATAGTGTGTTGTCTACATAGTGTGTTGTGTATATAGTGTGTTGTCTACAGAGTGTGTTGTGTATATAGTGTGTTGTGTATATAGTGTGTTGTGTATATAGTGTGTTGTGTATATAGTGTGTTGTGTATATAGTGTGTTATGTATATAGTGTGTTATGTATATAGTGTGTTGTCTACATAATGTGTTATGTATATAGTGTGTTATGTATATAGTGTGTTATGTATATAGTGTGTTGTGTATATAGTGTGTTGTCTACATAGTGTGTTATGTATATAGTGTGTTGTCTATATAGTGTGTTGTCTACATAGTGTGTTGTCTGTATAGTGTGTTGTCTACATAGAGTGTTGTCTACATAGTGTTTTGTGTATATAGTGTGTTGTGTATATAGTGTGTTGTGTATATAGTGTGTTGTGTATATATTGTGTTGTGTATATAGTGTGTTGTCTACATAGTGTGTTGTCTACATAGCGTGTTGTCTATATAGTGTGTTGTCTACAGAGTGTGCTGTGTATATAGTGTGTTGTGTATATAGTGTGTTGTCTAAATAGTGTTTTGTCTACAGAGTGTGTTGTCTACATAGTGTGTTGTCTATATAGTGTGTTGTTTACAGAGTGTGTTGTGTATATAGTGTGTTGTCTACAGAGTGTGTTGTGTATATAGTGTGTTGTTTACAGAGTGTGTTGTGTATATAGTGTGTTGTCAACAGAGTGTGTTATGTATATAGTGTGTTGTGTATATAGTGTGTTGTCTACATAGTGTGTTGTGTATATAGTGTGTTGTCTACATAGTGTGTTGTGTATATAGTGTTGTCTACAGAGTGTGTTGTCTACATAATGTGTTGTGTATATAGTGTGTTATGTATATAGTGTGTTGTCTACATAGTGTGTTGTCTACATAGTGTGTTGTGTATATAGTGTGTTGTGTATATAGTGTGTTATGTATATAGTGTGCTGTGTATATAGTGTGTTGTCTACATAGTGTGTTGTGTATATAGTGTGTTATGTATATAGTGTGTTATGTATATAGTGTGTTGTGTATATAGTGCGTTGTCTACATAGTGTGTTGTGTATATAGTGTGTTGTCTACAGAGTGTGTTGTCTACATAATGTGTTGTGTATATAGTGTGTTATGTATATAGTGTGTTGTCTACATAGTGTGTTGTCTACATAGTGTGTTGTGTATATAGTGTGTTGTGTATATAGTGTGTTGTCTACATAGTGTGTTGTCTACATAGTGTGTGTTCTACATAGTGTGTTGTCTACATAGTGTGTTGTCTACATAGTGTGTTGTCTACATAGTGTGATATCTACATAGTGTGTTGTCTATATAGTGTGATGTATACATAGTGTGTTGTCTATATAGTGTGCTGTCTACATAGTGTGATGTCTATTTGTGTATATAGTGTGTTGTGTATATAGTGTGTTGTGTATATATTGTGTTGTGTATATAGTGTGTTGTCTACATAGTGTGTTGTCTACATAGCGTGTTGTCTATATAGTGTGTTGTCTACAGAGTGTGCTGTGATTTTTCTTTTTGGGTCAGTCCGTTTATACTTCTTAGTTTTTCTACGAGCAGTATGAAGATCCCCTGCCGGCTTGCTAGGCCAGTCGCAGGTTTAGGACACTAATCTGACCACAGGGAGTCCATCCCCTATGGCGAGCCCATCGCGGTCATGGTTGCCCGGTCTGCACCACGTGGAGGTGGGGGATGACTTGTGTAGTCTGCGGGTCATCGGCAGGCTACTAATTTTCGCTCTTCACCCCTCCTGGGAGAGGCTAGCCGATCCTAACCCTGCTGACTGTGTATATAGTATGTTGTGTATATAGTGTGTTGTCTATATAGTGTGTTGTCTATATAGTGTGTTGTCTATATAGTATGTTGTCTATATAGTGTGTTGTCTACATAGTGTTTTGTCTACATAGTGTTGTCTATATAGTGTGTTGTCTACATAGTGCGTTGTCTACATAGTGTTGTCTATATAGTGTGTTGTCTATATAGTGTGTTGTCTATATAGTGTTGTCTATATAGTGTGTTATCTATATAGTGTTGTCTATATAGTGTGTTGTCTACATAGTGTTGTCTATATAGTGTGTTGTCTACATAGTGCGTTGTCTACATAGTGTTGTCTATATAGTGTGTTGTCTATATAGTGTGTTGTCTACATAGTGTTGTCTATATAGTGTGTTGTCTACATAGTGTTTTGTGTATATAGTGTTGTCTATATAGTGTGTTGTCTACAGAGTGTGTTGTGTATATAGTGTGTTGTGTATATAGTGTGTTGTCTTCAGAGTATGTTGTGTATATAGTATGTTGTGTATATAGTGTGGTGTCCATATATTGTGTTGTCTATATAGTGCGTTGTCTACATAGTGTGTTGTCTACATAGTGTGTTGTCTACATAGTGTGTTGTCTGAATAGTGTGTTGTCTACATAGTGTGTTGTCTACATAGTGTTTTGTGTATATAGTGTTGTCTATATAGTGTGTTGTCTACAGAGTGTGTTGTGTATATAGTGTGTTGTGTATATAGTGTGTTGTGTATATAGTGTTGTGTATATAGTGTGTTGTATATATAGTGTGTTGTCTGCAGAGTGTGTTATGTATATAGTGTGTTGTCTACATAGTGTGTTGTCTACATAGTGTTTTGTGTATATAGTGTTGTCTATATAGTGTGTTGTCTATATAGTGTGTTGTCTATATATTATGTTGTGTATATAGTGTGTTGTCTATATAGTGTGTTGTCTACAGAGTGTGTTGTCTATATAGTGTGTTGTCTATATAGTGTGTTGTCTATATAGTGTGTTGTCTACAGAGTGTGTTGTGTATATTGTGTGTTGTCTACATATGTGTTGTCTACATAGTGTGTTGTCTACATAGTGTTTTGTCTACATAGTGTGTTGTCTACAGAGTGTGTTATGTAAATAGTGTGTTGTCTACAGAGTGTGTTATGTATATAGTGTGTTGTCTACAGAGTGTGTTGTGTATATAGTGTGTTGTCTATATAGTGTGTTGTCTACATAGTGTGTTGTCTACAGAGTGTTTTGTGTATATAGTGTTGTCTATATAGTGTGTTGTCTACAGAGTGTGTTGTGTATATAGTGTGTTGTCTATATAGTGTGTTGTCTACATAGTGTGTTGTCTACATAGTGTTTTGTGTATATAGTGTTGTCTATATAGTGTGTTGTCTACAGAGTGTGTTGTGTATATAGTATGTTGTCTATATAGTGTGTTGTCTACATAGTGTGTTGTCTACATAGTGTTTTGTGTATATAGTGTTGTCTATATAGTGTGTTGTTTACAGAGTGTGCTGTGTATATAGTGTGTTGTCTACAGAGTGTGTTATGTATATAGTGTGTTGTGTATATAGTGTGCTGTCTACAGAGTGTGTTGTGTATATAGTGTGTTGTGTATATAGTGTGTTGTGTATATAGTGTGTTGTCTACAGAGTGTGTTGTGTATATAGTGTGATGTCCACATATTGTGTTGTCTATATAGTGTGTTGTCTACAGAGTGTGTTGTGTATATAGTGTGTTGTCTACATAGTGTTTTGTGTATATAGTGTTGTCTATATAGTGTGTTGTCTACAGAGTGTGTTGTGTATATAGTGTGTTGTGTATATAGTGTGTTGTGTATATAGTGTGTTGTGTATATAGTGTGTTGTCTACAGAGTGTGTTGTGTATATAGTGTGTTGTGTATATAGTGTGTTATCTACAGAGTGTGTTGTGTATATAGTGTGTTGTGTATATAGTGTGTTGTCTACATAGTGTGTTGTGTATATAGTATGTTGTCTACATAGTGCGTTGTCTACATAGTGTGTTGTCTGAATAGTGTGTTGTCTACATAGAGTGTTGTCTACATAGTGTTTTGTGTATATAGTGTGTTGTGTATATAGTGTGTTGTGTATATAGTGTGTTGTGTATATATTGTGTTGTGTATATAGTGTGTTGTCTACATAGTGTGTTGTCTACATAGTGTGCTGTCTATATAGTGTGTTGTCTACAGAGTGTGCTGTGTATATAGTGTGTTGTGTATATAGTGTGTTGTGTATATAGTGTGTTGTCTATATAGTGTTTTGTCTACATAGTGTGTTGTCTACATAGTGTGTTGTCTATATAGTGTGTTGTTTACAGAGTGTGTTGTGTATATAGTGTGTTGTCTACAGAGTGTGTTGTGTATATAGTGTGTTGTTTACAGAGTGTGTTGTGTATATAGTGTGTTGTCAACAGAGTGTGTTATGTATATAGTGTGTTGTGTATATAGTGTGTTGTCTACATAGTGTGTTGTGTATATAGTGCGGTGTCTACATAGTGTGTTGTGTATATAGTGTGTTGTCTACAGAGTGTGTTGTCTACATAATGTGTTGTGTATATAGTGTGTTATGTATATAGTGTGTTGTCTACATAGTGTGTTGTCTACATAGTGTGTTGTGTATATAGTGTGTTGTGTATATAGTGTTATGTATATAGTGTGCTGTGTATATAGTGTGTTGTCTACATAGTGTGTTGTGTATATAGTGTGTTATGTATATAGTGTGTTATGTATATAGTGTGTTGTGTATATAGTGTGTTGTCTACATAGTGTGTTGTGTATATAGTGTGTTGTCTACAGAGTGTGTTGTGTATATAGTGTGTTGTGTATATAGTGTGTTGTGTATATAGTGTGTTGTGTATATAGTGTGTTGTGTATATAGTGTGTTATGTATATAGTGTGTTATGTATATAGTGTGTTGTCTACATAATGTGTTATGTATATAGTGTGTTATGTATATAGTGTGTTATGTATATAGTGTGTTGTGTATATAGTGTGTTGTCTACATAGTGTGTTATGTATATAGTGTGTTGTGTATATAGTGTGTTGTCTACATAGTGTGTTATGTATATAGTGTGTTATGTATATAGTGTGTTGTGTATATAGTGTGTTGTCTATATAGTGTGTTGTGTATATAGTGTGTTGTGTATATAGTGTGTTGTCTACATAGTGTGTTGTGTATATAGTGTGTTGTGTATATAGTGTGTTGTCTACATAGTGTGTTGTGTATATAGTGTGTTGTGTATATAGTGTGTTGTCTACAGAGTGTGTTGTCTACATAGTGTGTTGTCTACATAGTGTGTTGTCTGCATAGTGTGTTGTCTACATAGTGTGTTGTGTATATAGTGTGTTGTCTACATAGTGTGTTGTCTATATAGTGTGTTGTTTACAGAGTGTGTTGTGTATATAGTGTGTTGTGTGTATAGTGTGTTGTCTACATAGTGTGTTGTCTACATAGTGTGTTGTGTATATAGTGTGTTGTCTACATAGTGTGTTGTGTATATAGTGTGTTGTCTACATAGTGTGGTGTGTATATAGTGTGTTGTCTACATAGTGTGTTGTCTCCATAGTGTGATGTTTACAGAGTGTGTTGTGTATATAGTGTGTTGTCTACATAGTGTGTTGTCCATATAGTGTGTTGTCTACATAGTGTGTTGTCTACATAGTGTGTTGTGTATATAGTGTGTTGTCTACATAGTGTGGTGTGTATATAGTGTGTTGTCTACATAGTGTGTTGTCTCCATAGTGTGATGTTTACAGAGTGTGTTGTGTATATAGTGTGTTGTCTACATAGTGTGTTGTCCATATAGTGTGTTGTCTACATAGTGTGGTGTCTACATAGTGTGTTGTCTATATAGTGTGTTGTATATATAGTGTGTTGTGTATATAGTGTGTTGTGTATATAGTATGTTGTGTATATAGTGTGTTGTCTATATAGTGTGTTGTCTATATAGTGTGTTGTCTATATAGTGTGTTGTCTACAGAGTGTGTTGTGTATATAGTGTGTTGTCTATATAGTGTGTTGTCTATATAGTGTGTTGTGTATATAGTGTGTTGTGTATATAGTGTATTATGTATATAGTGTGTTGTGTATATAGTGTGTTGTGTATATAGTGTGTTGTCTATATAGTGTGTTGTGTATATAGTGTGTTGTGTATATAGTGTGTTATGTATATATTGTGTTTTCTATATAGTGTGTTGTGTATATAGTGTGTTACGTATATAGTGTGTTGTGTATATAGTGTGTTGTCTATATAGTGTGTTGTCTACATAGTGTGTTGTGTATATAGTATATAGTGTGTTGTCTACATAGTGTGTTGTCTATATAGTGTGTTGTTTACAGAGAGGGTTGTCTATATAGTGTGTTGTCTTTATAGTGTGTTGTCTATATAGTGTGTTGTCTATATAGTGTGTTGTCTATATAGTGTGTTGTCTACATAGTGTGTTGTCTATATAGTGTGTTGTCTATATAGTGTGTTGTCTACATAGTGTGTTGTCTATATAGTGTGTTGTTTACAGAGTGTGTTGTATATATATTGTGTTGTGTGTATAATATGTTGTCCATATAGTGTGTTGTCTGCATAGTGTGTTGTGTATATAGTGTGTTGTCTACATAGTGTGTTGTGTATATAGTGTGTTGTCTACATAGTGTGTTGTTTACAGAGTGTGTTGTGTATATAGTGTGTTGTGTGTATAGTGTGTTGTCCATATAGTGTGTTGTCTACATAGTGTGTTGTCCATATAGTGTGTTGTCTACATAGTGTGATGTCCATATAGTGTGTTGTCTACATAGTGTGGTGTCTACAGAGCGTGTTGTGTATATAGTATATAGTGTGTTGTCTACATAGTGTGTTGTCTATATAGTGTGTTGTTTACAGAGAGGGTTGTCTATATAGTGTGTTGTCTTTATAGTGTGTTGTCTTTATAGTGTGTTGTCTATATAGTGTGTTGTCTATATAGTGTGTTGTCTATATAGTGTGTTGTCTACATAGTGTGTTGTCTATATAGTGTGTTGTCTATATAGTGTGTTGTCTACATAGTGTGTTGTCTATATAGTGTGTTGTTTACAGAGTGTGTTGTATATATATTGTGTTGTGTGTATAGCATGTTGTCCATATAGTGTGTTGTCTACATAGTGTGTTGTGTATATAGTGTGTTGTCTACATAGTGTGTTATCTACATAGTGTGTTGTTTACAGAGTGTGTTGTGTATATAGTGTGTTGTCTATATAGTGTGTTGTCTATATAGTTTGTTGTCTACAGAGTGTGTTGTCCATATAGTGTGTTGTCTACATAGTGTGTTGTCCATATAGTGTGTTGTCTACAGAGTGTGTTGTCTATATAGTGTGTTGTCTACAGAGTGTGTTGTCCATATAGTGTGTTGTCTACATAGTGTGTTGTCCATATAGTGTGTTGTCTATATAGTATGTTGTGTATATAGTGTGTTGTCTACAGAGTGTGTTGTCCATATAGTGTGTTGTCTACATAGTGTGTTGTCCATATAGTGTGTTGTCTATATAGTGTGTTGTCTATATAGTTTGTTGTCTACAGAGTGTGTTGTGTATATAGTGTGTTGTTTACGGGGTGTGTTGTGTATATAGTGTGTTGTGTGTATAGTGTGTTGTCCATATAGTGTGTTGTCCATATAGTGTGTTGTCCATATAGTGTGTTGTCTACATAGTGTGTTGTCTACATAGTATATTGTCTATATAGTGTGTTGTCTACATAGTATATTGTTTACATAGTTTGTTGTCTACATAGTTTCCAACGTTGCCAGTCTGTCCGTTAGCCTTGTTGCGTTCTTTCAGAAAATTCTCAGTATGGCTAGAGCAGTGAAGATATCTTAAAAGAGGTTAACTCACAAAGAGAACTGGATACTCACATCAGAAAAGGGAAAGGTGGATTTTTTCGTCGCAACGGGGAAGACTGGAGTGAAAGAGAGGCAGGAAAGACCAAAAGAGAAGATGCTAGATAATATAGTTATAGTTCGATATCATGGCATGGAGGAACATCGGTAAAAGAAATTATTTGCAGTACACGAGACCGAAGGCTGTGGACAGACATGATCACCAACGTCAGATGGTATGGACTATACGAAGAAGAAGAAGAAGAAGAAGAAGAAGTCTGCTATATTCTAAGGCGTGAAACACCAGTGAGGAAATGACAGTGTGAAATAGTTAATTATTTAGTTAGTCGACAGATCATCCTCATTGCACATCGAACCATTCAGTCCATAAGTGCTCGGATCCCCTCCTCAGCAAATCCCGCAGCGTGTGGCGGCTAACGACACCAGTTCTTTGTTGGTTTATCAATCTTCTTTGGCTTCCTGCGTAGTGTTCTTGTTTGGCCACCCCTCTTTTACTTTGCTGTTTTCGCAGTCTGGCCATGGTTGTAGATTCACGGTCATCACTTGGTTCACGCAAAAGTCTTACTTCTCGTAGAGTATTCAGAATGTCAGCCTGGTCCATGGCGCGTCCGCCCTCCACCGTAGCCTCACCTGCGAGCTTGTCAGTCCGCTCATTTCCTTGTACTCCCGCATGCCCTGGCACGAAGATGAAACTAATCTTTGCCAGCCGAGACCGCTCCAGAGACAGCAATCATTCTCTTCGGATCCAACCCACCTCTATCCTCTTGATCATGCTCGTTGAGTCGCTAAGGAAACATGCCCTAGTGAATGTCTGTGTCTCGAGCCATATTATTGCTTACTCACTGCCATGACTTCCATAGTCAGGCTACTTGTGGTCTCAGTGAAAGCACCAGAGTGCTCCTTCACCATTCTCCCTCCGCCCCGAGCCGTAAAGGCCCATGAGCTTCTCACATGTCGGACGACCGACCCAATCTGTGTAGATGACAGCATCACCGTCTAGCGAATTCTCGAAAATCAACGCTTGTACTTCCGCCTCCACAGCAGACGGATTTTCTTGTCTGCATTTTCTATCTAGTTGGATGCAAACTGAAAAAGATGTGCAGAAATCTGTTGGCACTTGTACCCACTCCTCGCCAGGTTCTAAGTCCTCAAGTAAACACACCTGTTGAAGAATGTCTTCGGCTTGACCCATCCACGACCGTCCTCTTTTTAACTTGCTGCCCTTCACCTTCATTATTTCACTATGCAGTGGATGTTGTGTGTTTGCGTTAACTCTGAGGTAGGCGCGTGCCCTGCAAACTTGTATTCTCTCTTCAATGATTGGAAAATCAAGAAGGTAGCGCATCGCCCTGCATGTTGTATCTCTTGTACATCCAAGAATAATGCGCATAGCTTCATTCTGTATCCTTTCCATCCTTTCTATCTGCTTACGGCTGAGAGTCAGGATTGCCATTGCATACTCCAAAACAGACATGACCAGCCCCTCGTACAGAAGACATAGATGGCGCTGCTCACAATTTGCTGCCGCCATCACCCAGCATCGCAGCCAAACCCCGCTTGGCCTTTGTTATCACCTGATCTATGTGCTCATTATAAGCAAGGCTTCGATGAAATCGTATCCCCAGGTAATTCATTGCCTGCGTTCTTTCCACCGTCTCTGAACACAGATTTACAGTTGGTGTTGAAGTGTTGACAATATGATTATTCAACGAGAACCAAGTCACTGTTGCCTTTATTGGGTTGACCATTGCCTCAGCTTCATTACACCAAGTACTTATGCGATTGAGTTCGGTTTGTAGTTCCACAGCATCCTGATCTCTATCTTTACCCTGACGATACACTAAAACATCATCGGTATATGACAATGTCCTACCAGGTCTATTGATCTGCTCACTGGTGATTCTCACTGTGTAGGCGTTGAACAGTACAGGAGATAATGGTGATCCCTGTGGTAGGCCAGGATATATTGTTGTTGGTTCCGAAGTCCAACTGCCACATCTAAAAACTACTTTCCGATGGAAGAGGGCTGCAGTGATCCAATTAAGGAGGAATGGACTTATTTTGAGTTCAAGAAGCTGAAGCATTAAAAAAATCCAATGGTACTCTGTTGTACGCGTCCTCAAGATCAATTGCTGTAGCAAAGGTTTCTATGCCTGAGTGTAAGCCTTCATAGACATCATGGGCAACACATGATCTCTATATTTTAGCCCAGGCTTTTTGCTATGGAGAGGCAATAACTCCATCCCTGGTCTTAACTGGTCTCGGAATAAAAGCGAGAGGCAACTGTTACGGGTTATAAGTCCTTGTCAATTGGCGTAGACATGGGGCGCCACGCGTTGCCTCTGACGGTGGGAGACACCTACAGGTGTCACTAGTCAGCTACCGCCCGCCTCAAGCTGGGCAGCCCCCGGCCAATTGGGTGCTGATCCGCCACAGCCTGCCTGCTTCAATCGGTGCTTGGAGCTAGGACAAAATCTGAATCGCAGGCTGTAAAACCAATGCACCAGGTACAAATAAACATAAAAATAGAAACCTCAAGCTACGGCTTGCAACCTGGAACGTGAGAACCATGTGTCCAGGATTTTTCACTGACTTGACCAATATTGACGATGTGAGAAAAACGGCTGTGATTGATGCCGAACTCAGTCGTCTTAACATTGATATTGCTGGCCTGCAGGAGACTCGCCTCGCTGAGGAAGGGTCACTCAGGGAAAACAATTACACCTTTTGTTTTGGAAGGGTAGAGGGCAGGCAGAAAAAAGGCAACAGGGTGTGGGCTTTGCAGTGAAGAATTCGCTACTGGGAATGATTGAAATTCCAGCAGGAGGAAATGAAAGACTATTATCCCTGCGCTTGGCAACCTCTTGTGGTTTTGCCACCATTATTACTGCATATGCACCGACACTCGATTCCTCTGATGATGTGAAGGATTCGTTTTATGAGGAGTTAGACTCCGTGATCAAGGCAGTTCCAAAATCTGACTACATTTATATGCTCCGTGATTTCAATGCTCGTGTGGGCAAGGACTCGAGTTCATGGCCAGTGTGCCTTGGAAAATACAACATCGCATGAATCGGTCGCATGAATGAAAATGGGCAAAGGCTGCTGGAGCATTGCACCAGTAATGACCTATGTATTACAAACTCCTTTTTTAAAACAAAAGAGATGCATAAGGTCACATGGAAACATCCAAGATCCGGCCATTGGCACCAGCTGGACTTCATCATCCCACGGAGACAACATCTGAACCATATATCATTGACTCGAAGTTATCACAGTGCTGACTGTGATACGGATCATTCTTTGGTTGTTGCAAGGGTTAGACTGAGACCAAAGAGAATCTACATAGCTAAACACAAATCTAGCCCCAGGATTAATATTATTAACACTCACGATCCTGAAAAGTGCTTTCAGTTTCAACAGCAACTTGAAGACGCTTTCACTGATACACCAGAAAATTGTACAGTAAATGAAAAGTGGGGTCAAGTTAAGGAAACTCTTTATAAAACTGCCGTAGGGGTTTACGGCACTGTGGATCATAAGAGGCAGGACTGGTTTGCGGCAAACAGCGAGACTCTGCAGCCCTTGATTGATCAGAAGAAGAAGATAGCTCTCTTAAGAAACAAGGAAAGACCAACGCGTAACACTCTGAGTGAGCTAAGGCAAGTTAGGAAGGGAAGAGAAATGAGACCAAGAGAAATGTTTAAACAGCTTTCATATGTGGTGTCTGCGAAGAATTCTTGGTATTAAGTGGCAAGACAAAATCACAAATACTGAAGTTTTGGAAAGATCAGGTTGTGTGACGGTTTATTCCATGCTCAGTCTTCGTATACTTAGATGGATAGGAGGATGGATGATGGTAGAATACCAAAGGACATCTTTTTTGGTGAATTACAGTTGGGTAAGAGATCTCAGGGTCTGCCTCTACTACGATATAAAGATGTGTGTAAGCGGGATATGATTGATACAGGCATTGATAATACACATTGGGAGCAAGTCGCCGCTGAACGTGTTGCATGGACGGCAAACATCAGAAATAGAATAAAGACAAAGGAGAAAATTATTGCAGATAAGTCACACACCTAGCGTTTGAGACGTAAGATGGTGCATGATGGTGGAAATGACCACGTGTTCACATGCACCCACTGTGAACGGACATTTACAGCGCAAATTGGCCTTATCAGTCACATTCGCTACCGCCATAGGTACAAGTTATTATGCCTTTTTAAAGCACAAACTATCGTCTGTCAAGACGGCAAGGTGCCAATGGTAGAGTTACACAGAATAACACAAGAGATGGTAGAGTCACACAGAATAACACAAGACATTATGGAGTTACATAGAATAACACAAGGCATAGTAGAGTTACACAGAATAACACAAGACATTGTGGAGTTACATAGAATAAGACAAGATATAGTAGAGATACCCAGAATAAGACAAGACATGGGCGTTGCACTGAATAACACAATACACAGTAGAGTTAAACAGAATTACACAAGACTTGGTGGAGTTACATAGAATAACACAAGACAGGCAGCTATCTAGTGTGATGATATAGAAGCTTCATGGTCATCCAAGGGCAATAGTTCTTGATGATAATCATGATCATTATGGTGGTGATGATGATGATTATGACGATTATGATGATGATAATGATGGTGATGACAGTGAGATGATGGTTATGATGATGACAATTATGATGGTGATGGTGATGATGATAATGGTGATGACTATTATGCTCTTGATGATGATGCTGCTGATGATGCATACGAGCAAGAGATAGGCAGTGATACTTCTTCTTCTGCGTTCATCCGGAGTTTTTTTTTCCGGATGTGATTGCGTTGTGCCTGTTTACAGCAGAGCTGCGTTCTTGCGCCGTTAGGCCGACACATCCGACTTCTGCGGGCATTTGTTGACCGGGTTAACCTTCCCGGGGGCAGTGATACAATTTAGAATTAACACCAAGAGTTGGACGAACAGCAGTGTACACGGGTAACAACGTATTGAATGTCCATTGTGGCCAACCTTCATTGTGGCGGCGACACCTAATTGATTGATTGACAAAACAAATGTACTAGGAAACACGTGAACGCGGGGACGTAGACGGCAGAACAGTGACATCACAAACATCAGGGTAATGTTTAGGAGTGGCTATTAATTATGGTCACGTGAGACTCAGTCAGACATCGACTATTTACTGTAAACCTGTGTAAAATCGTCACAAATCAGTCAAGCATGTCTCTCAACGGAACCAGGGCACCTCTTGGAGTGGAACTGTCATAAAGTGTGAATAAACATGTGGGAGAGTTACAGTACCACGACGGCCGTCAAGAGACGAGCGGCGGGTAAATATTCAAGACAGCAAGGATCGACGAGACACAACTCAAGTCTTATTTCAGCTCATCGGCCCCTCACGATTTGTCAAAGTTGAGCTCAATCAAATGTTCCCACTGTTTATGAAGTGGCCGCTTACGTGCAGCCCAATGTGATCTATATTGGTTTATGTCGGCATCCGTCGTGGATCAAGTGTGTTCTGGAATCCTGAAATCGTTTGAGGGAAGACAATTGAAGCGGGTCTACGATTGGCCAATTATGCTGCGTGTCAAAATTGTTCTTTTAAAACAGGCATTTGGGTAGGAAAGCCCTGACACTTGGGTGTCACGCGCATGCCTAGCACCCGGGGGACAAGGCAGACAGTTTGGGGGGAGATAAATGAAGGGCAAACAAAGATCAACAGACATCAGGGGACTGACACTTAGGCAAAAACTAACACAGATCAGTCGGAGATGTCAACTATCTGACTTAGTTGGCCGAAAGATACTCTGTCTCAATGGAGTTTTTGTATGTCGAGGAGATTTCAACTAGTGACTTATCTGGCAGTAAGATACTCTGTCTTTGTGGAGGTTTTGTATCGTGAGATTTCAACTAGTCAATTAACTGGCAGTAAGATAATCTGTTTCTGTGGAGTTTTTGTATCGTGAGGAGATTTCAACTGTGTGGCATAGCTGGCAGTAAGATATTCTCTCTGTATTTGGAGTTTTTGTGTCGTAAGGAGATTTCAATTGTGTGGCTTAGTAAGATATTCTCTTTCTCTTTAGAGTTTTTATATTGAGAAGAGATATCCATTTTGTGACTTAGTACATATTCTCTCTTTCTTTAGAGATTTTTTATCGTAAGGAAATTTTAGTTGTTTGACTAAACTGATATTCTCCGTGTGTGCAGGTGTTGTATCGTGGGGAGATTTCAATTATGTGGCTAAGTAAGATATTCTCTGTGTGTGCAGTTTTTGTATCGTGAGGAGATTTCAATTGTGTGGCTAAATAAGATATTCTCTGTGTGTGCAGTTTTTGTATCGTGGGGAGATTTCAATTTTGTGGCTAAGTAAGATATTCTCTGTGTGTGCAGTTTTTGTATCGTGAGGAGATTTCAATTGTGTGGCTAAATAAGATATTCTCTGTGTGTGCAGTTTTTGTATCGTGGGGAGATTTCAATTGTGTGACTAAGTAAGATATTCTCTGTGTATGCAGGTTTTGTATCGTGGGGAGATTTCAATTTTGTGGCTAAGTAAGATACTCTCTGTGCATGCAATTTTTGTATCGTGGGGAGATTTCAATTGTGTGGCTAAGTAAGATATTCTCTGTATGTGCAGTGTATGTATCGTGGGGAGATTTCAATTGTGTGACTACGTAAGATATTCTGTCTGTCTGTCTGTCTGTCTGTCTGTCTGTCTGTCTGTCTGTCTGTCTGTCTGTCTGTCTGTCTGTCTGTCTGTCTGCCTGCCTGCCTGCCTGCCTGCCTGCCTGCCTGCCTGTCTGCCTGCCTGTCTGTCTGTCTGTCTGTCTGTCTGTCTGTCTGTCTGTCTGTCTGTCTGTCTGTTTGTCTGTCTGTCGAGTTTTTGCATCAAAGGTGATTCGAGATATTGTGAGTTAGCAGTAAGATCTTATCCCTCTTTTCAGTAAGATCTTCTCTATCTATTCAATAAGATCTTCTCTCTCCATTCAGGAGGATCATCTCTCGCTATTCAGTTTTCGAGCAGTTTTCATGTTCGTTACATCTGGTCAAGTGTATACAACACAAAACAGTTCAACATAAAATGAAGTGTTATTTTGTCGGATATCTGTGTTATATTGATGGATATCTGTGTTATATTGTTGGATATCTGTGCTATATTGTTGGGTATTTGTGTTATATTGTCGGATATCTGTTGTATATTATTGAATATCTGTGTTATATTGTAGGATATCTATGTTATATTGTTGGATATATGTGTTATATTGTTGGATATATGTGTTATATTGTTGGATATATGTGTTATATTGTTGGATATCTGTGTTATATTGTTTGATATATGTTATACATGTGTTATATGGCTAGATATCTGTGTTATATTGTATTATATTTGTGTTAAATTGCTATGATATGTGTGTTATGTTGTCATTTATATGTGTTATATTGTTAGATAGTTGTATTATATTGTTAGATATCTGTGTTATATCGTTAGATGTGTGTGTTATATTGCTTGATATGTGTGTTATATTGTCATATATTTGTGTTATATTGTTATATATTTGTGTTATAATGTTAGATATCTGTGTTATGTTGATAGATACTTGTGTTATATTGTTAGATGTGTGTGTTATATTGTTAGATATATGTGTTATATTGTTAGAAACGTGTGTTACATTGATAGATATCTTTGTTATATTGTTAGATATTTATGTTATATTGTTAGATATGTATGTTATATTGTTAGATATATGTGTTATATTGATAGATATCTGTATTACGTTGTTAGATATGTGTGTTATATTGATATGTTTTTTTTTAAAATATTGTTAAATATCTGTGCTATATTGTTAGATATGTGTGATATATTGTTAGATATCTTTGTTGTGTTGTTAGATATTTGTGTTATATCGTCAGATATCTGCGTTATATTGTTAGATATGTGTTATATTGTTAGATATGTGTTATATTGTTTGATATATCTGTGTTATATTGTTAGATATGTGTTATATTGTTAGATATGTGTGTTATATTGTTAGATATATGTGTTATATTGTTAGATACGTGTGTTATATTGTTAGATACGTGTGTTATATTGTTATATACGTGTGTTATATTGTTAGATATATATGTTATCAATTTTTTGGGCATGTTATGAGAAGAAATAATTTGGAGAACTTGGTGACAACTGGTAAGATCGAGGGGAACAGAATAAGGGAAAGACCTAGAAGCAAGTACCTGGATGGCTTGGCCTTGTGGCATGGTCGAGACAGAAACACGGAGCTGATCCACGACTCTGGTGATCGAGTGAGATGGCAGAACATGACCGCCCACGCTTACCGGCATGGCACATGATGGATGGATGTATATGTGTTATATTGTTAGATATATGTGTTATATTGTTAGATATATGTGTTATATCGTTAGATATTTGTGTTATATTGTTAGAAAGTTTAAAAAAATATTATTAGATATGTTTGTTACATTGCTATTTGTGTTAAAAAATTAATTTGCGCTCTCTCGTTTTGAACTCAAGTATAGTCCATAGACACTACAGTCAGTGCTGACTGACTTTTGCTTATGGAGTAGCTTTCCCTATTTACAGTGTCCCTCGCCATCAGGCGAACCCACTCCGACTTCGGAGCTGCTTATCTGTTATATCGCTACATATGTGTGTTACTTTGGTAGATATCTGTGTTATATTGTTAGATATTGCTGTAAAATTGTTACATCTTTGTGAAAACACGAGACGTTGCTGGGTAGAGTTGACAGGTATTCCTGTACATTTGTATGTTCTACTCTCGGGCAAATATGTGCGACTGTCATCAACAATGAGATATTCACATTGGGACGCTGATGGCATGAGTCCGATCTTGCAAGGTTTCCATATCAACTCTCGTTGTTCGCTACGGGAGCTATTGACTGGTCGCCTAGTACTCCGGCCTACACAGTGTGATGATCCTAACCTGCCACATAGCCACGGCATGTTGCCGCTACTGGATGGGGTTTATTGGATATTCGTGGATTGCGCACACGTAAACATAAATATACACATATTAAAAAAAATTAAGTTGCATGTCCTTCACAGGACGTAGCAGTCAACCCCAGCATTTTCGCTGTTCGTGATTCCTGGGCAAATTTTACGTTCAGTAGTTTGCCATTGCTTTCTGAACGACCGGCTCCTATACCTTTTTCGAAAAAAAACCAGCACCGCAGTGTTTCGAACCCGGGTATACGGGCTCACAAACCGCGTTCGCAAGCCCTTAGACACACATATAAATAGACATACACACTTATGCATACATAAACTTAAATATACACACATATACACATACATTTGCATACATATTCACATACATACATACATACTTACTGGCTGACTGACGTAATTGTTTATTTACTTACTTTCTAACGTTCTTACTTACTTACTTACTTACTTACTTACCTACCTACCTACCTACCTACCTACCTACTTACTTACTTACTTACTTACTTACTTACTTACCTACTTACTTACTTATTACCTACCTACCTACCTACCTACTTACTGACTTACTTACTTACCTACTTACTTACTTACTTAATTACTTACTTACTTACCTACTTACTTACTTACTCACTTACTTACTCATTCAATCACTTACTTACTTACTTACTTACTTACTTACTTAATTACTTACTTACTTTCTTTCTTTCTTTCTTTCTTTCTAGTCTACTTACTTTCTAACTTACTTCCTTACTGTCTAACTTACTTTCTAACTTACTTAACTTCTAACTTACTTTCTAATTTACTTATTTATTTTCTAACTCACTTACTTTCTAACTTACTTACCTTCTCATTTATTTACTTTCTAACTTAGTTAATTTCTAACTTACTTAATTTCTAACTTACTTTCTAACTTACTTACTTACTCTCCGGCTTACTTACTTACTTACTTATTTACTTTCTAATGTACTTAATTTCTTACTTTCTAACTTATTCACTTACTTACTTACTTTCTAAGTAACTTACTTTCTAACTTTCTTACTTAGTTACTTTCTAACTTACTTGCTTGCTTCCTTACTTACTTTCTAACTTACTTACTTACTTATTTACTAACTTACTTATTAATATTTTCACGGGAAAGTGTGTGATATTTGTGGAAACACTTGTTACATTTACAAAGAATTGTTAAATATTTGTTTTAAGAATATTAACAAATTCTCGCGAGAAATTGTCCACGATCATTTGCCGATGTCGATGTGGAATTGTTGCCCGACAGTTATGGACAGACGTACTTGATTACTTTCTAACTAGCTAACTTACTTACTTTCTAGCCTGCCTATTTCCTTTCTAACTAGCTAACTTACTTACTTACTTACTTTCTAACTAGCTTACTTTCTAACTCACTCACTTACATACTATCTAACTTACTTTCTAACTTGCTTATGTACTTAGATATTTGTGGAAACACGTTTTAAATTTACAAAGAACTGTTAACTATATGTTTTAAGATACAAGTGGCTTCTCATAAGTCTTTAGCCTGACCATGAAGGAGTAGGTGGAGAAACTTGAAATTGTGCACATGTATAGCTCATTCAATTTGTAATAGAATATGAATTATGAATTTCCCTCCTCAACTGGTTTTCCCGGTATGGTGCATGGCACAACACACCCTGTTGACCAGATCTGCACATCCAACGATTTGTCAGAACAATGGAGACATCAGGCGCCAGGACTGTGATAAAATTCTTGATGTTACAGAAAAAAAAAGAAAAAAAAAACACCTACAGAAATACACAGGGAGATGGAGCCAGTGTTTGAGGAAGTCTGTCCTTCGTATGCTTCTGTAAAAAATTGGTGTTTGCAATTTAAGTGTGGCCGTTCCCAAGTTGCTGATCTGCCAAGATCAGTACGATCGTCCTCAGAGTGAAGTGATGCAAATGCTGCAAAAGTGAAGAAAATCATAGACCAAGATAGGAAAATGACAAGTGCAGAGATATCGGGTTCATCAAAACTGAGTAAAAGTATTTTTAGAATTTTACACAACAGACTGAACATGAGAAAAGTGTGACCGCTGGGTCCCGCGTGAACAGAAACAAACACGGGTTGAATGCTGTGGCCAGTTGCTCAACATGTGGCGGTCCAAAAACATGTTGACGACCATAGTGACGGTAGATGAGACTTCGATTCACCATTATGACCCAGAATCCAAAATTGCCAGCATGCAGTGGAAAAACCCGTGCTCGCCAACACACGTCAAGCCAAGAGCACAAACATCTGCAAGACAAGTGATGCTGACAGCTTTTGGGACGTCAAAGGTGTCATATTGAAAGATTACATGCTTCATGGCAACACCGTTAATGGGCAGTACTATGCAGATCTCCTTATCAAACTAAGATAGGCTGTGACCGGAAAACGAGGGAATGCGCGTAGGCAAATTCTGCCTTTGCTTCAAGACAACGCGCCCTCCCATAAAGCACGGCTTGTGCTGCAAACTGCCAACGATTTGAATATTGAAATTCTTCCACACCCACCATATTCTCCAGATTTGGCCCCATCAGACTTTTCTTTTCCCATATCTTAAAAAATAACAGCTGAAAGAAAACCGTTTTGACAGTGACGAAGATGTCATACTGGCTTGTGATAACTGGTTTAATTCGAAAAATAGGTTGTTTTAATGTGAAGGTCTTTTCAAGGTCACGTAGAGATGACAGAAATGCATTAATTCAAGTGGTGGCTACTTTGAGAATGTATAAGCACTGTGCCAAATTTCAATTTTCTCCGCCTACTTCTTAATGGTCAGGCTAAAGACTTATGAGAAGCCCCTTGCAATTAATCAACAATCGTGAGAAATTGTCCGCAAACACTTGCCAATGTCGATAGAGACTTGTTGCCCGATAACTATGGACAGATACTGTCTCCATAAATGCGAGGGATACTAAATCATGCCAACACGGCAACCTTGACATTTGAGGTTTCTTTTCTCCTAATGCGGTCATGAAGCAGAAACGGATGCTGTGGCGAAGTGAGGCGCGCAGTTTTATAATACTCCTACACATCAAGTCCAGGGTTCGAGATCTGCCGCGCTCGGTTTAGAAGCAGGCCGCTCTGCGTAGCTGTCCATGGTATGATGAGTCGGCTGCTAAAATTCAATGGCAAACTACTGAACTAAACTGCCAGGTAAATCACAAACATCCACTACATGCAGTGGTTGATTGCGACGTACTGCAGAGATCATCGCACCAATTAGTGAAGCTGATGCGTTGATGTAACGGTTAGGAAGTTACGCTGACAACGACATGACGCAGGCGAACGGATGTTCCAGGTATGTGCTCGACGTTCACTACGGGAGGGAGGGACTGGCCACCTGTTGCTGCCTGCACAATGAACTACAGATTGTGATGGTCCTAGCACTTCAGAGACAAGTGGGGTTGAGAGTTTGTAGACAAGTGGGGTCGTGAGTTTGTAGATAAGTGGGGACGTGAGCGTCTAGATGCTTGGGGTCGTGAGTTTGTAGACAAGTGGGGTCGAGAGTTTGTAGACAAGTGGGGTCGTGAGTTTGTAGGCAAGTGGGGCCGTAAGTTTGTAGGTAAGTGGGGTCGTGAGTTTGTAGAAAAATGGGGTTGTGTGCTTTTAAAAAATGTGGTGTCCTGCCTTTATAGAAAAAGTGGTTTCACGTGTTTATAAAATTGTGGATCATGTCTTTATAAAAAAAGTGGGGGTCATGTCTTTATAGAAAAGTAGGGTCAGCTGTGTATAAACTAGATGGAACTGGTGTGTGCAGTCAACCCCAACGTAGGTTGAATTTCTATACAATTGTACCTTCAGTAGTTTGCCATAGCGTTCTGAACGATAATTCAGCGTTTGGATCCAACTGACCTGTGTAAGAAATTAACCGAATACAACATCGTCAGTACATCAAAAATCTAAGAGAGAGCGCCAGGGTGATCTCTGTGTGCAGTTATGTAGAGACAAACATCGCCTCATCTATATAACTTTCCTCTGCTTCTATATGTGCCTATCAATACATGCACAGTAACTCGTCGTGTCCTTGAGTTTGTCTGAAGCTGATACTGTCTGAGTTTGTCTCATTCCACGACCGTCTTTGTCTTAACTTGCGACTCTCTTTGTCTCAACCCACTACTTTCTTTTTCTCAAACAGCTTATGTCTTTATCTCAACCAACAACTGACGTTGTCTCACCCCGAGACTGCTTTGTCACATTACACGACTGTCTTTGTCTCAACCCGTCATTGTCTTTGTCTCAACCCTTGACGTTCTTTGAATCAACCAGCTTCTGTCTTTGTCTCAACCCACAATTGTTTTGTCTCAACCCAGGACTGTCTTTGTCTCATAAAATGACTGTCTTTGTTTCAACCCCCTACTTTCTTTATCTCAGCCAACGTGTGTCTTTATCTCAACCAACAACTGACTTTGTCTCAACCCGTCACTGCTTTGTCACGTAACACGACTGTCTTTGTCTCAAATTGCGACTTTCTTTATCTCAACCCGTCATTGCCTTTGTCTCAACCCTCGCCGTTACTTGAGTCAACCAGCTTCTGTCTTTATCACAACCCACAACTGTTTTATCTCAACTCAGGACTGTCTTTGTCGCAACCCGTCATTGTCTTTGTCTCAACCCTCGACGTTCTTTGAGTCACCAGCTTCTGTCTTTATCTCAACCCACAAATGTTTTTGTGTCAGCCCAGGACTGTCTTTGTCCCAACCCAGGACTGCTTTTGTCTCATTCCACGACTGTCTTTGTCTCTCACCTTGCGACTGTCTTTGTCTCAACCTCATAAAATGAATGTTAATTAATTAATTAATGATATTACTTTCAGCCACGATGGTTGATGGTTTTCCCTGAAAGATTAGCTTTGCAATTGTGTTGCTAATACCGGAGATGTGTTGTGTGACTGTCGCCAGTTCCGGAAACGTCTTGTGCGACTGTTGCTAGTTCTGGAGACATGCTGTGTGACTCGCTCTAGTTCCAGAGACCTGTTGTGTGACTGTCGCTAGTTCTGGAGACATGTTGTGTAACTGTCACTAGTTCCGGAGACGTGTTGTGTGACTGTCGCTAGTTCTGGAGACCTGTTGTTTAACTGTAATTAGTTTCGGAGACCTGTTGTGTGACTGTCGCTAGTTCCGGAGACCTGTTGTGTGACTGGCTCTAGCATTGACCACTGGTCACTTCTTCCATAAACAAGGACAAGTGAATTCATTCAGTGTGGACCCCGGACAGTCTCCTGCTGTATACGACACCCGCCCACCACTTCGTTCATTTGATGCCGAATGTGAAAAGGAGTTGTCACCCTAACAACGTATGTGATTTTATGTGCACACAGCTGTTGTGATGGCTGATAGAACGAGCACTTGGGGCTTCGGCTGAGGTGAGTAATAACTTTATTCTTCGCCTCTTCTCATGATTACTTAGTGTGATCCCTGTATTTAGGTCTCCTCTTGTCTATATTTAGTGGTATCTCCTTCATCTAGATCTCCTCTATTTTATATTTAGTGTGATCTCCTTTATCTAGACCTCCTCTAGTCTGTGCTTAGTGTGATCTCCTTTATCTAACTTTTCTTTTGTCTATATTTAGTGTGATCTTCTTTATCTAGGTCTCCTTTTGTCTATTTTTAGTGGTATCTCCTTTATGTAGGTCTCCTCTTGTCTATATTTAGTGGGATCTTCTTTATCTAGGTCTCCTCATGTATATTTTTAGTGTGATCTCCTTTATCTAAGTGTCCTTTTGTCTATGTTCAGTGTTATCTCCTTTATCTCGGTCTCCTCATGTCTGTTCAATGTTATCTCATTCTAGCTACTTCTTTTTGTTTATACTTAATGTGAACACTTTATATGCCTCCTCTAGCCCGTATAGGATGGTATCATTTACCTTAACCTCGTGGTCCTTGTTATTACAATGTGATTTATATCTCCTGTCATTTTTATTAGGCTGGTCAGGTTTATTTAAGTCTCTTACTGTTGTTATGGGTGTCATACGATTTATGTAACTGTGTCGGATAAATAGTTGATGGCTCAACCCCAAAGAGATAAAGGATCCTCAGTTCCTCTTTCTCAATGTGATCCTGCCCGTTAAAATTAATTTAGCTGTTACTGGCTCAATGATTTGAGACCATTAAATAGAGTTTTGGAGAACCAAGGAATACCTCCAGGAAAACAATGAAATTTTTACTGAGTATCCCAAATGTCCTTAGGGGTGGTTCCTTGCCTCTCCTCTACCAACTAAATAATTAATCTAGGGTAATTGCTTACAACAATTTTACTATGACAAGAGAACTTTCGAAAGAGAAAATAACCCGTAATTTTCATCATTATATATATATATATGGAGTTATTGATTATAGATGTAATAACATCCAACATTCAATGCAGTACAGTTACAAGATTATTTACATATTCATCTCTAACTAATTATCTATCTCCTGGCTGTGCCACTGTATCATACATTATCCTCAGTGTTGTATCCGGTTTTACTTATAATTATTGGGCCTCTTCTGCTGGCTTAATTATAACCTGTGGAAAGAAACTGGGTACACCCTGGTTGGTCTCCCATCCAGTTCTTGGATCTCGGTAGCATTCAGTCAGTGTAGACTACATTCTTGAGTGATCTTTTATTTCTTCCCCCGGTTAGATTTATTATGGTTCACTGTGTTTCCTCCACACTTTACTTAGACAAAGGGATATGTGATACCTGTCCTGGAAGGGTGGTGAAAATTGGCAGGAAGTTGCTGTGGAATAGTATTTGGCCTCACTATCTCAGCTGCCTCACTCAGTTAAGTGGCTACTGTATTCAGTCAAGCTGCTACTACTACCATCACAAAGTGCTGCATTCACAAAGTCAGGTCTGGATAATGACACTACCTTATTTATTAGAATGACTTCAACATGTCGACACGTTTCATGATCTGAATGAGATGCAATTTCTCATAAGCGATGTCGTAGGCTGAGGATTTTCTTCTCTCGTGAATTTGATTTTGACACTCTCTCACTCCTTCCGCTACTTCAGGTCTTATGTCTCATGCTGGCTGATAAACAAACAGGCCATGTCGCTTTGCATGCTGCTGTTTATACGCTGGCTTTTCCGGTTCACGTTTTTTTATTGCCAATGGGTATATTAAATCTTGAATCATACAATTGTGGAACAAACAATCCTGTTGCGGTGTTCAGGCTTTAATTGTCGACGGGAAATATCTACAGCATGTTCCGTTTGTGAAAATAAAGTTATCACAAACTGACATTTCGCCTGTTTAGTGTGAACTCGTTTATCTAAGTCTGTTTTTGTCCGCATTTAGTGTCATCTTGTATCTTGTCTATGTTTAGTATATGTGTACATGATTAGTATATGTGTATATGTTTAGTATAATTCGCTGGGCTGGTCACTTGACTCGCGTGCAAGATGTATGCTCCCTAAACGAATTTTTTACAGCAAGCTGCATTGTGGTAAACACTCCCAAGGCTTTATGCACAGTGTATCTGTGCGGGCTGTTGTCTGTCGAGACTCCTGTCTTTTCCACTTTTCACATTGGGCAGTGGGGAGCATTTTATGTGATATTCACTGGCACAGGAACGGAGCATAATGGGGACGACCCGTTGCTGTGAAGTTGGAACCGTGACTAACTAACTAACTAACTAACTCCCAAGGCGGCCAGAGGAAACGTTTTAAAGACACTGAAGATCTCACTAAAAGCTTGTGGAATGCATCATGACACTTGGGAGACTGCTGCCAAAGACCGAAATTCGTGGCGTACATCATTACGCAAGGGTGTAGTCACGTGTGAGGCAAACAGGGCTGCAAGAGCTGTGAAAAAAAAAAAAAAAGCTGGGCAGAAAAACCACTGCAGGAGATCCTCCTCCTGGAACGTGAAGCATTCTTTGCCCACATTGTCAAAGAACATTTCGAGCCAAAATTGGCCTTATCAGCCATCTTAGAACTCACGGCTCCATACGTTCAACCCTAGTGGATGAAATGAATGGTCATCATCAATCTTGATGTTTAGTACATCTGTGTATGCTTGGTACGAGGGTATGTTAATAAATAAGTCACACATGGCTGTAGAAAAATAACTAAATATGATAACAACTTGAAACCAGTTTATTTTTATACATACATTGTCCCTTTATTTCTCAACATAATTTCCACCAACATTGATGCACTTATCCCATCGTTTTATCAGTCCTCCCAAACCGGCTGCATAGAACTGCGTGCTCTGTTTTCTAAACCACGTTTTCACTTCACATTCAACTTCGGCGTCATTCGCGAAATGTCTCCCGCCAAGGTGAGTTGTCAGTGTTTATGCTGACAAATGTTTATCCCGTAAAGCGGTGCATAGCTGGGTAGAAAAAGTTACGAGGGCGAGTCAATAAGTAAGTCACACAGTTCTGTGGGATGGCAGGTAAATGAAAACAAAGCACGCAGTTCTATGCAGCCGGTTTGGGAGGACTGATAAAACGATTGGATAAGTGTATCAATGTTGGTGGAAATTATGTCGAGAAATAAAGGGACATTTTATGTATAAAAATAAACTGGTTTCAAGTTGTTATCATATGTAGTTATTTTTCCACAGCCATTTGTGACTTACTTATTAACTTACTCTCGTATATGTGTACATGTTTAGTATATGTGTACATGTTTAGTATATGTATATATATTTAGTATATGTGTACATGTTTAGTATATGTGTACATGTTTAGTATATGTGTACATGTTTAGTATATGTATATATATTTAGTATATGTGTACATGTTTAGTATATGTGTACATGTTTAGTATATGTTTACATATTTAGTATATGTATATATATTTAGTATATTTGTACATGTTTAGTATATGTGTACATGTTTAGTATATGTTTACATATTTAGTATATGTGTATATATTTAGTATATGTGTATATATTTAGTATATGTGTATATATTTAGTATATGTGTATATATTTAGTATATGTGTACATGTTTAGTATATGTATATATATTTAGTATATGTGTATATATTTAGTATATGTGTATATATTTAGTATATGTGTACATGTTTAGTATATGTATATATATTTAGTATATTTGTACATGTTTAGTATATGTGTACATGTTTAGTATATGTGTATATATTTAGTATATTTGTACATGTTTAGTATATTTGTACATGTTTAGTATATGTGTATATATTTAGTATATTTGTACATGTTTAGTATATGTATATATATTTAGTATATGTGTACATGTTTAGTATATGTGTACATGTTTAGTATATGTGTACATGTTTAGTATATGTATATATATTTAGTATATGTGTACATGTTTAGTATATGTGTACATGTTTAGTATATGTTTACATATTTAGTATATGTATATATATTTAGTATATTTGTACATGTTTAGTATATGTGTACATGTTTAGTATATGTTTACATATTTAGTATATGTGTATATATTTAGTATATGTGTATATATTTAGTATATGTGTATATATTTAGTATATGTGTATATATTTAGTATATGTGTACATGTTTAGTATATGTATATATATTTAGTATATGTGTATATATTTAGTATATGTGTATATATTTAGTATATGTGTACATGTTTAGTATATGTATATATATTTAGTATATTTGTACATGTTTAGTATATGTGTACATGTTTAGTATATGTTTACATATTTAGTATATGTGTATATATTTAGTATATGTGTATATATTTAGTATATGTGTATATATTTAGTATATGTGTATATATTTAGTATATGTGTACATGTTTAGTATATGTATATATATTTAGCATATTTGTACATGTTTAGTATATGTGTACATGTTTAGTATATGTGTATATATTTAGTATATTTGTACATGTTTAGTATATTTGTACATGTTTTATATATGTGTATATATTTAGTATATTTGTACATGTTTAGTATATGTGTATATATTTAGTATATGTGTATGTGTTTTGTTGGAGCCAGCAGCAATACAAGTTCCCATTATTTTGTAAAGTGTCGATGTACAAGTAACCATAATGCAGAGAGGTTGTCAGAAAATGATCACACAAAGACAGCAGCACGTCCGCTATAGTGAAGACATTCAGGGATCTGTTCGCTGAACTAAGCAAAATAACAGGAATTGTGTCGCTGAACTACACAGAGTAACAGGAAATGTGTCGCTGAAATACATAAAATAATGTTTCCTGTTTCGTTATATCTTTAGTTCTGGCTTCTCGCATCCTTTCGGATTGAACATAATCCCTGATCGGGGTCTCCCGCCTATCCGTGCCGTGCATTTCCTTCTTTCGTGAACTTTTTTTCCCTTGTCTTCTGACCTAACATTTTCTCTATCGGAATGTGATGTCTGAGATATCTCCTTCTCTCTCTCTCTCTCTCTCTCTCTCTCTCTCTCTCTCTCTCTCTCTCTCTCTCTCTCTCTCTCTCTCTCTCTCTCTCTTTCTCTCTCTCTCTCTGTCTCTCTCTCTCTCTCTCTCTCTCTCTCTCTCTCTCTCTCTCTCTCTCTCTGTCTCTCTGTCTGAACTGAACACTTTCCACTACTGGAGTGTCTGAGATGTCTTCCCTTCGCTAACTGTACATTATTTACTACTGGAGTGTCTTGTCTGAGATGTCTTCCCTTCTCTTTGAACTGAACATTTTCTGCTATTAATCTGAGATGCTATACTTCTCTACGAACTCACAATTCTCCACTACTGGAGTGTCTTGTCTGAGATGTTTCCCTTCTCTTTAAACTGAACGTTTTCTCCACCTTATTTTCACCTATTTCTCTGCCTCCTCCTGCTGTCTCCATTCCCTCGTCTTCTTTGCTTTATCTTCTTTTCGCTAGCTCCCGACACTGACATGTAGCACAGAGCACGCATTGCCCGGAGGTGACTGACCTAGTCTCGGAGACTTAACACTGCCTGGAGGTGACTGTTCTAGTCTCCAAGACTTAATACTGGCATGGAGGTGACTGACATAGTCTCGGAGACTGAACACTGCCTGGGGGAGACTGACCTAGTCTAGGAGGCTTAGCACTGCCTGGAGGTGACTGACCTAGTCTCAGAGACTTAGCACTGACATGGAGGTGGCTGACCTAGTCTCAGAGACTTAGCACTGACATGGAGGTGACTGACCAAGTCTCAGAGACTTAGCACTGACATGGAGGTGACTGACCTAGTCTCGGAGGCTTAGCACTGACATGGAGGTGACTGACCAAGTCTCAGAGACTTAGCACTGACATGGAGGTGACTGACCAAGTCTCAGAGACTTAGCACTGACATGGAGGTGGCTGACCTAGTCTCAGAGACTTAGCACTGACATGGAGGTGACTGACCAAGTCTCAGAGACTTAGCACTGACATGGAGGTGGCTGACCTAGTCTCAGAGACTTAGCACTGACATGGAGGTGACTGACCTAGTCTCAGAGACTTAGCACTGACATGGAGGTGACTGACCTAGTCTCAGAGACTTAGCACTGACATGGAGGTGACTGACCTAGTCTCAGAGACTTAGCACTGCCATGGAGGTGACTGACCTAGTCTCAGAGACTTAGCACTGACATGGAGGTGACTGACCTAGTCTCAGAGACTTAGCACTGACATGGAGGTGACTGACCTAGTCTCAGAGACTTAGCACTGACATGGAGGTGACTGACCTAGTCTCAGAGACTTAGCACTGACATGGAGGTGACTGACCTAGTCTCAGAGACTTAGCACTGACATGGAGGTGACTGACCTAGTCTCAGAGACTTAGCACTGACATGGAGGTGACTGACCAAGTCTCAGAGACTTAGCACTGACATGGAGGTGACTGACCAAGTCTCAGAGACTTAGCACTGACATGGAGGTGGCTGACCTAGTCTCAGAGACTTAGCACTGACATGGAGGTGACTGACCAAGTCTCAGAGACTTAGCACTGACATGGAGGTGACTGACCAAGTCTCAGAGACTTAGCACTGACATGGAGGTGGCTGACCTAGTCTCAGAGACTTAGCACTGACATGGAGGTGACTGACCTAGTCTCAGAGACTTAGCACTGACATGGAGGTGACTGACCTAGTCTCAGAGACTTAGCACTGACATGGAGGTGACTGACCAAGTCTCAGAGACTTAGCACTGACATGGAGGTGACTGACCTAGTCTCAGAGACTTAGCACTGACATGGAGGTGACTGACCTAGTCTCAGAGACTTAGCACTGACATGGAGGTGACTGACCTAGTCTCAGAGACTTAGCACTGACATGGAGGTGACTGACCTAGTCTCAGAGACTTAGCACTGACATGGAGGTGACTGACCTAGTCTCAGAGACTTAGCACTGACATGGAGGTGACTGACCAAGTCTCAGAGACTTAGCACTGACATGGAGGTGACTGACCAAGTCTCAGAGACTTAGCACTGACATGGAGGTGGCTGACCTAGTCTCAGAGACTTAGCACTGACATGGAGGTGACTGACCTAGTCTCAGAGACTTAGCACTGACATGGAGGTGACTGACCTAGTCTCAGAGACTTAGCACTGACATGGAGGTGACTGACCAAGTCTCAGAGACTTAGCACTGACATGGAGGTGACTGACCTAGTCTCAGAGACTTAGCACTGACATGGAGGTGACTGACCTAGTCTCAGAGACTTAGCACTGACATGGAGGTGACTGACCTAGTCTCAGAGACTTAGCACTGACATGGAGGTGACTGACCTAGTCTCAGAGACTTAGCACTGACATGGAGGTGACTGACCAAGTCTCAGAGACTTAGCACTGACATGGAGGTGACTGACCTAGTCTCAGAGACTTAGCACTGACATGGAGGTGACTGACCTAGTCTCAGAGACTTAGCACTGACATGGAGGTGACTGACCTAGTCTCAGAGACTTAGCACTGACATGGAGGTGACTGACCTAGTCTCAGAGACTTAGCACTGACATGGAGGTGACTGACCTAGTCTCAGAGACTTAGCACTGCCTGGAGGTGACTGACCTAGTCTCAGAGACTTAGCACTGCCATGGAGGCGACTGACCTAGTCTCAGAGACTTAGCACTGACATGGAGGTGACTGACCTAGTCTCAGAGACTTAGCACTGACATGGAGGTGACTGACCTAGTCTCAGAGACTTAGCACTGACATGGAGGTGACTGACCTAGTCTCAGAGACTTAGCACTGACATGGAGGTGACTGACCTAGTCTCAGAGACTTAGCACTGACATGGAGGTGACTGACCTAGTCTCAGAGACTTAGCACTGACATGGAGGTGACTGACCTAGTCTCAGAGACTTAGCACTGTCTGGAGGTGACTGACCTAGTCTCAGAGACTTAGCACTGACATGGAGGTGACTGACCTAGTCTCAGAGACTTAGCACTGACATGGAGGTGACTGACCTAGTCTCAGAGACTTAGCACTGACATGGAGGTGACTGACCTAGTCTCAGAGACTTAGCACTGACATGGAGGTGACTGACCTAGTCTCAGAGACTTAGCACTGCCTGGAGGTGACTGACCTAGTCTCAGAGACTTAGCACTGACATGGAGGTGACTGACCTAGTCTCAGAGACTTAGCACTGACATGGAGGTGACTGACCTAGTCTCAGAGACTTAGCACTGACATGGAGGTGACTGACCTAGTCTCAGAGACTTAGCACTGACATGGAGGTGACTGACCTAGTCTCAGAGACTTAGCACTGACATGGAGGTGACTGACCTAGTCTTAGAGTCTTAGCACTGACATGGAGGTGACTGACCTAGTCTCAGAGACTTAGCACTGACATGGAGGTGACTGACCTAGTCTCAGAGACTTAGCACTGACATGGAGGTGACTGACCTAGTCTCAGAGTCTTAGCACTGACATGGAGGTGACTGACCTAGTCTCAGAGTCTTAGCACTGACATGGAGGTGACTGACCTAGTCTCAGAGACTTAGCACTGACATGGAGGTGACTGACCTAGTCTCAGAGACTTAGCACTGCCTGGAGGTGACTGACCTAGTCTCAGAGACTTAGCACTGACATGGAGGTGACTGACCTAGTCTCAGAGACTTAGCACTGACATGGAGATGACTGACCTAGTCTCGAAGACTTAGCACTGACATGGAGGTGACTGACCTAGTCTCAGAGACTTAGCACTGACATGGAGGTGACTGACCTAGTTTGGGAGGCTTAGCACTGACATGGAGGTGAC
>JACEFZ010020076.1:255000-307500 GCA_014155875.1 Cepaea nemoralis
GTGAGTGGTCCACGGTGTGTTGTGAGTGTCCACGGTGTGTTGTTAAAGTCTACGGTGTGTTGTGAGAGTCCACGATGTGTTGTGAGAGTCCACGGTGTGTTGTTAAAGTCTACGGTGTGTTGTGAGTGTCCACGGTGTGTTGTGAAAGTCCACGGTGTGTTGTGAGTGTCCACGATGTGTTGTGCGTCCATGGTTTATTCATTGAGTTTGTTTTCTCGCGGGACTATTTCTGTGTGAACTCCAAGTCTCCAGCATTCATATAGTCACAGTCATTAAAAATACACCCTGTACTTAGTTTCACAGTTAATTGACTCACTGCCGACGGATAAAATATCATCAAATGTGACCTCCCATGTGGACAGAAGGAGGGTATATCGCCATACTAGAATCATTATGTTATTTTATTTTGTGTCGTGGCATCATCCTCAATTTCAATGCTCAGTGAACGGAAATTCCCATGATAATACTTGTTCATTTGATTGTGTACCATGTCTGGTCCAAACTTTCTTTTTGTTTGGCACTGAAGCAGTTAAATTACATGTGCACTTTTCTCGGATACTGGGGGTTGTCGCTGGATGATCACTGCTAGTATCTTCATATCTCAGATGTTCATGATGAAATATTACTGCTAGTATCTTCATATCTCAGATGTTCATGATGAAGTATTACTGCTAGTATCTTCATATCTCAGATGTTCATGATGAAGTATTACTGCTAGTATCTTCATATCTCAGATGTTCATTGTGAGATTTCTGCTAGTATCTTCATATCTCAGATGTTCAATGTCAGATCACTGTAAGTATCTTCATATCTTAGACGCTCATGATTAGATCACAGCTTGTACATTCATATCTCAGATGTTCATGATGACATCACTGAAAGTATCTTCATATATCACACGTTCATGATGAGATCACTGATAGTATCTTCATATCTCACATGTTCATGATGAGATCACTGCTAGAACCTTCATATTTCAAATATTCATGGTGAGATTAATGCTAGAATTGTGACTGTCTCCGGCCACTAAAGTAGTTCTGACAACTATATCAGCGTCTCTGTTAGTTAAACTCTAGTTCCCTATAAGTGAGTGAGCCAAACTCCTTGCCACAGACTTACAAACCTGTGTTCTGCCGCTTTGTTCTGGTTGCGGCGCCCCGGCACCCGTTATTGCTTTCATTTCTGCTTTATTGCAGTTTAACGAGCAGGGGGAAAGAGTCTGAAGTCAGCGTGACGTCACACAGCCGGCAACAGTTGTTCAGGCCTGTGATTTCTGTGGGTAGACGGTTATAAAACTATCATCAGCATCTGGCTGCTGGAGCGTGCCGACCGTCGTAAACTATGTTACCTGTTCACACCTGACTCTGACAAACGTGTTTCTCTCCCTTGATGTGTTTCTTCAGGTTGCCGCAATTATCTTGTCTGTCTTCTGCTTTCTGTCACTTTGTTTGTCTTGCTTCTTTCCAGCCACAATAATATTATCAGTATAGTATTATTATTATTATTACATTATTACTTGTATTAGTGTGTTAATAGTAGTAATATGTAGAGAATAATATTATTACTAATATATAATAATAGTATTACTAATGTTGTCCCACTAATAGTAGTAATAATAATTATTATAGTTCGATTAGTGAGATAATAGTAATAATGACTGTATTAGTGAGATAATAGTAGTAATAACTGTATTAGTGAGATAATAGTAGTAATATTTCTAATGGTGTGATAATAGTAGTAATAATTGTATTAGTGTGATAATTTTTTTTTTTTTTTGCATATCCTTTATAGGACATCGCTGTCAACAGCAGCATCTTTCAGCTGTCTGTTGATTTCTTGGCAAGATTATGCTCAGTAGTTTGCCATTGCTTTCTGAGCGGCCGGCTCAGTATCCCGCAAGTTACCAGCGGGGGTCGAACCGCTCCCAGTTCTCTCCCGCTACGAGACTGCGTGATAAACGGGATTATGGAGAAAGTGTTGTAACCCCTCAGGCAGAGAGACCGGCAGTGTGATAATAGTAGCAATAATTATAGCATTTTGATAATAGTAGTACTATTTCTAATAGCGTGATAATAGTAGTAATAACTATCGTCTGTCAAGACGGCAAGGTGTCAATGCAAATGTGACTATAGTAGTAATAGATCTGTTAGTGTGATAATATTAGTAACAATTCTATTAATGTGATAATGTAGTAATAATTCTATTCTTGCGTAATAGTAGTAATAATTATATTAGTGTGGTAATAGTAGTAATAATTATATTAGTGTGACAGTAGTAATAATGTTTTAATAGTGAATAATAGTAGTAATATTTTAATAGTTCTCTGCTGCCGGTTTTGGAGGACTGATAAAACGATGGGATAAGTGCATCAATGATGGCAGAAATTATATTGAAAAATAAAGATACAATGTATGTATAAAAATAAACTGGTTTCATGCTGTTATCATATTTAATTAGTTTTCTACAGCCATTTGTGACTTACTTATTAACTTACATTAACTTACTCTCGTAAAATGCGTACACGTAAATGTGTGTGTGTGTGTGTGTGTGGGGGGGGGGGGGGGGGGGGGTCGGGTCCAAGCTGGACACAGACCAAATCTGCCACCGAGTGCCGTGTGGGCGGTCAACTCTGGACCCAGCACTATATGTCCAATGTGCTTTCGGCGTGTGGAAAGAATCATTACTTGTTGATATTGTTATTATTATTATTATTATTATTATTATTATTATTATTATTATTATTATTATTATTATTATTATTCAATCAATCAATTGCCGTCTCCAAAATGAAGGTTGGATGCAATGGACCTCCAACACTGTCTGTCTCTCGCAGTGATTGTACAATCTGTCAGACTGCTGTTCCTCCATCTCTTGATGTTATCGTCCCACTTGTATCGTTGTTTACCCCTTGCTCGCTTGCCCTCAACCTTGCCCTCCAGTATGGTTTTTATAAGAGTGTTAAGTCTTTTAACGTGGCCGAAATATTTCACTTGCCTCTTTTTTATTTCTTTCATCAGCTCTCTTTTATTATTATTATTATTATTATTATTATTATTATTATTATTATTATTATTATTATTATTATTATTATTATTAAATAAGATTGGGAAAGATTAAATAAGGCGGTAATTTACCTCTGTGTGGCAAGGCAGAAGAGGAATACGTGCATAGCTGTGTTAATGAGGTTGATTGTGATGATTATTATGATGATGACGATGATGATGATAATGATGATGATGATAATAAAGTTGGTTTTACGTCCCCTACAGGAGGTCGCAATCAGCCCCGGCATTTGATGACTGTTTGTGATTTCCTAGGCAATTTCAGTTCAATTGTTTGCCATTGTTTCCTGAACTACGTACGTCCCTACGTATAAACCAATGCAAGGCTGTCTGATTCCAAAATGTCTGCAGCCAAAACTAGTAATAATAATATTAATACTGCATGGGATATTGCTTCAGATGGAATTTATGTCCTGAAGAAAGATTTCACGTTGTCCTTACTCGTCCATACACTTTATAACAACATTTCTGTTACTTAATGACTTTCCCTCGTAGTTGCTTTTTAAAAAGTTAGTACATATCCTTTACATGACGTAGCAGTCAACCCCAGCATTTTGTGGCTAAGTTCAGTCATTTACCATTGCCTTCAGAACGACCGGCACTTATACCATTGTATGAAAACTAGGCGGTCTTCTTCCAAATCGCTGTTTCGAACGCGGTATGCGGGTAGCGTATTGCGTTTTCGCACCGCCTTCGCGACAGCGTGGGACGTAGTTACTCGGTAGCCAAGACAGTTAGAACAATGGCGAATTGAACATGAACAAGAACACGCGAGACAGAAAGTGAGATGAACATTTGTAAAGTGGACGATAACACGCCGTTTTGTTGTGTTTCCAGGCAGACGAGTCTATCAGGAAATTGAGGGGCGCCAACGTGAGGTCGCCTAACCATGTATTGTAACGATATCTGCTCTGCGGTGTGGACCAGCCACCCTGACACCCCCTGGAAGAAGTGAGTGCTCATATTGTTGTGTGTATGTATGTTTTTAGGGACATTGATCTTTCCTTTTCTTTCTTTCTTTCTTTCTTTCTTTCTTTCTTTCTTCTTTCTTTCTTTCTTTCTTTTGCTTTCTGCTGCTGCTGCTACTGCTGCTACTGCTGCTGCTGCTGTTACTACTACTACTACTACTACTACTACTACTACTACTACTACTACTACTACTACTACTACTACTACTACTACTACTACTACTACTACTACTACTACTACTACTACTACTACTACTACTACCACCACCATTATAGCCGCTGCTGCTGCTATTACTACTACTACTACTACTACTACTACTACTACTACTACTACTACTACTACTACTACTACTACTACCATCATTATAGCCGCTGCTGCTGCTATTACTATGATCCCTCACGTATTAGTTCCCGCGTCCTCTGCTCATAACCTTTCACCTTTGACTTATACCAGGACAGAATTTCACCTGCAGCACAGGGTCACAGGTTATGTCGGGTCAGAGGTTGCGTCCGGTCAGTTTGTAAAGCCGGAACCCCGGACATAACAACAGATCTGTTCGTGAGGATTGTGGGAACGACCACTGGTCGAGTTTTACACGAGGGATTTCTGCAATAGTCACCGGGGTTTGGTCAGTTCGACACACACGCACCTGTAATCATACTTTGATTAACGTGAACTCTGAATCGCTGATTCGTTTTAATTTTGCTACGTTCACTTTGAACTTGAGCGTATTCCTTACACATACTGCTATGACTAGCTGCTGATTCACTAGGGAGTATCATTGGTACCTTGCCGTCTTGACAGACGATAGTTTGCCACACTGTACTTCAAAAAGGCATAATAACTACAACCCATGTTCGTCCACGGTGGATGCATGTGAACACATGATCATTTCCATCCATCTCGCACCATCTTACGTCTCAAGCGCTCAGTGTGTGACTTATATGCAATCATTTTGTGCTTTGTCTTTATTCCATTTCTGATCTTTGCCCTCCATGCAACACGTTCGGCGGCGACTTGCTCGACTCGACTGATACCTGCCTATGAATTATCGTTCCCTATTAATCAGTGTACCTCGCCATCACTGGACTTATAATGTGTCCCTAAGTTCATGAAGAGAAGTCAGTATTTTAGCCCAAATGAACTGTGTAGTAGTTGAATCGCTACCTCGCCATCAGCGTACCAGAAATTTGAGAGCGAGAGCTCCTTTTGGCCATGCTGACCTGGAGATTCGTAATACTGTAATCATAAATTGATTAACGTAAACTTTGAATCATTGATTAGTTCGTCTAACTGTAATGTACCGTTGATTAACGTGAACTATGAATTTCTAGTTTATTTCCATAACTAAAATCAAACGTTGTTTAACGAGATCTGTGAATTATTGCATAGTTCTCGCAGCTGTAATCATAAGTTGTTCAACATGAACTATGAATCTCTCGTTAGTTGATTAAAGTGAACAATCAAGCATCAGTTAGTTCTCGCAACTGTTATCATAAATTGAATAACGTGACCTATCAGCACACTGACCATGTCTGCTACATTGTTACACTGACCATGTCTGCTACATTGTTACACTGACCATGTCTGCTACATTGTTACACTGACCATGTCTAGTACATAGACATTTTTATCAAATCTAGAACATAGTGACCACACCTCTCTCACAGTGACCATATAGACAAGCTGACCACGCTTCAGAAACACATTTTCACATGAAAGGCAAACTAAAACCACAAGTCTTAGAAGAGTTCATGATTCCGGGGTGCCTTCTGCATCTTATCACTTATACATTCCTTTCTGCGCTTGCATTTCTTGGTTACGGGGGAGGGGGAGAAACCCGAGCCAGTTTTTGCCCTCGTCATCATTTGAGACTCGCTGGCTGGCTCGACTAATGAAGTCAGGGGAAATGTTGGCAGTTTTAATGATGTCATGTGTGAAACAGGAGCTACTGCAGTCATTGATGAGCACAGGAGGGGAGGGGGAGGGGGAGGGGGTTGTTGTTCCATCCTAGGGTGTACTCGCGAGGGTCGTGTGATCAGCTTAACTACACCCGGTCGTACATACAGACGGACTCATACATACACAAGGAGGAATACACACACAGACACCCACACAAACGGTGGCACATAGGACACATTGACTAACCAATGTAAATACGCGTTTGCAGTGTTACATAACAACCCACGCATAGACACTCACACCATCCCACTCATTCAGCCACCTAGCCATACACATACACACACACACACACACACACACACACACACACACACACACACATATATATATATATATATATATATATATATATATATATATATATATATATATATATATATATATATATATATATATATATATATATATATATATATATAGAGAGAGAGAGAGAGAGAGAGTGTGTGTAACATACATTTACGTACAGGTTCATTCATACATATGTCTATTCACACAATCCCACATGAATCACCAATGTGTGTAGACTGATATATGCAGAGACAGACAGATGTACACACGTTAGAGCAGTGGTTCTCAACCTTTTTTGGCCCGTCCCCCCCTACTTCACCATATTTTCAGAACGCCATTCCCCCGCCCCTTGTCGTATTTCCTACCTAAAAATTTGGCCCGTGCCGCCCTTCATCATATTTTCATAACGTCATTCCCCCCCCCCCTTTTTCATATTCCCTACCTAAAAATCCCCCCCCTTTTTTTTTTCTTCTCCTATACAGTATACGTAATAATGGAAGCATATACCAAAACAAGTCTAGACGTCCACATAAAACGTGATTTGTGGGTCTACTTACTTTATATAATGAATTTTAGAAGGGGTGAGACGTACAGAACCGTAAAGTATGAAGGGAAAAACAATATCAAGTAATCGGTTCTTGTATTAACGCAATCTCGAAATAATGTTCATTGCCCCCCCCCCCCCCCCCCCCCCCCTGGAAACCTAAACTTCCCCCCAATTCTCCACCGGTTGAGAACCATTGCGTTAGAGGAATGATATATGCAGAGACAGACAAATGTAAACACGTAAGAGAAATGATATATGCAGAGACAGACACATGCACACACGTTAGAAAAATGATATATGCAGAGACAGACAGATGTACACACTATAAGAAATGATATGTGCAGAGACAGGCAGATGTACACACTATAAGAAATGATATATACAGAGACAGACAGATGTGCACGCGTTAGAGAAATGATATATGCAGAGACAGACAGATGTACACACTATAAGAAATGATATATGCAGAGACAAACATATGTACATACGTTAGAGAAATGATATATGCAGAGACAGACACATGTACACACTATAAGAAATGATATATGCAGAGACAGACACATGTACACACGTTAGAGAAATGATATATGCAGAGACAGACACATGTACACACTATAAGAAATGATATATGCAGAGACAGACACATGTACACACTATAAGAAATGATATATGCAGAGACAGACACATGTACACACGTTAGAGAAATGATATATGCAGAGACAGACACGTGCGCTCATCTCATCTCATCTCATCATGTTCCTCTTGTACCTTGCGGTGTCGAGGTGAAGTATAAACAGCTGGAGAGTGCCCGCTTATGGGCTTCATGTATCGATATTCCCATGGACTATGTTATTCCCTGCGTCCATCGTTTACGTGGTCGGCCTCTTCGTCTGCTTCCCTCTGGTCTGTATATCATTGCTTGTTGTGGTATACTGTTAGTTGGTAATCTACTTGCATGGCCAAACCATTAGACTTGCTGCCTTTTAATAAAATCTAGTGCTGCTTTAACCCCCACTTTAGTCCTGATTTCTTCATTTCTGATCTTATCTCTTCTTGATACGTTGAGTATTCTTCTCAGGAACCTCATTTCTGTTGTTGTGATTTTTCTTTTCTCTTTTTCTGTCATTGCCCAGGTTTGGCATTGGTAACATATAGTTGGTAGGAAGATTGTGTTGTAAAGTGCTTTCTTAGTAGTTACTAATACGTGTTTGTTCTTTAGTATTGGTGCCATTTGTCCAGTGAGTTGGTTTGCCTTATTACATCTATTTTCGATCTCGTCTTCTGATCTTGCTATTTGATGATATTATACTTCCTAGGTACCTGAAACTCTTTACTTGTTTCAAGGGATGTTCGTTTAGGTGAATCGTTGTTGTTTTATCTTCTTTAGCTATAGTCAATACCTCTGTTTTACTTGTGCTAATTTTCATGTTATGTTCCCTACACATTTCATAGATTTCACACGTGTACACACGTATGACAAATGATGTATGCAGAGACACACATGTACAAACGTAAGAAAAATGATATGCAGAGACAGACACATGTACACACGTAAGAGAAATATACATTATTATTATCAAGTGCCTTATCGGTTGGCGTGGGCGAGCATGCTTCTCCACAAATTGCGATCTCCGACGTCATGGATCAATTCATGTGTTCCGTGCCATGACACAAGACTGTCAGAAATGTGCTCTCGCTGTCTTCCCCTATCTCACTTTCCTACACATTTCCGATCGTCACACCATGTTCCAGTTTGTGTCTTCTCATAACGAGGCCAAAAATGATGACTGCCTCTTTCTGATGTTTGTGATAAGTTGTCATTGCGACTTGTTGTTTGTCCATCAAGAATGATGATGACTATTTATTTCATCCAGTGAGGTTAAAAGTAGGAAGCCGTGAGTTCTACGACCGCTGACAAGGCCTATTTTGATTCGAAATGTCCTTTGACAATGTGGGCAAAGAATGCTTGAGTTCCAGGAAGAAGATCTCCGGCAGTGGTTTTTCTGCCCAGCCTTTTCTTCACAGCTCTTGCAGCCCTGGTTGCTTCACAAGAGACTGCACCCTTGCGTAATGTTGCACGCCACGAATTTCGGCCTATGGCTGTAGTCTCCCAGGTGTCATGATGAACTCCAAAAGCTTTTAGTGAGATTTTTAGAGTGTGTTTAAAGTATTTCCTCTGGCCGCCTTGGGAGAGTTTACCACAACGCAGCTCGCCTTAAAAAAATCCGTTTAGGAAGACTGTGATCTGGCATGCGACTTAAGTTACCAGCCAAGCGTATCTGATTCTTCATCAGTAGAGTGTGGATACTGGGCATAGACGCTCGTTCTAGGACTTCAGTGTCTTGGATCTTGTCCCGTCATTTAATCTTCAATAGCTTCCTAAGGCAGACTGTGTGGAAGTGGTTTAATTTCCTAGCGTGTCGCTGATAAACAGTCCAGGTTTTTCAAGCATATAGCAGTGTGGATAATTCAACTGCTTTATAGACTTTCAGCTTTGTATGCAGGTTTATTCCATTTCTGTCCCATGCATTCTTGTACAGTCTGCCAAAGACCACACTGGTCTTGGAGATTCTTGCATTCACTTCGTCATCGATTGTGGCAGCTTGTGACACAGTGCTGCCAAGATAGGTGAATTTGTCCACAACACTTAGTCTATGACCATTCACTTTGATATTCGGCACAGTGTGATTATTCCCTTTAGCTGGCTGGTACATAACTACAGTCTTCTCCAAATTGATATTGAGCCCAAAGTTGGCACAGGCATGTGAGAAAGCTGAAACATTATGTTGCATGTCTGCCTCTGAGTTGGCGTATAGAGCGCAATCATCAGCAAACAGGAGCTCTCTGACGGTGTCGCTGTTAGTTTTGGTTTTAGCTTTCAGCCTTCTGAGATTGAACAACTTTCCATCCATGCGGTAGTAGATGTCTATTCCAATGGCGTTGTTCTCGAAGGCATTCGTCATCATAGCTGAAAATATGAGGCTGAACAGTGTTGGTGCCTGGACACATCCTTGCTTCACTCCATTGGTGACAGGAAAGGGCTCAGACAGTTCACCATTTTCCAGAACTCTTGTCTGCATACCATCATGAAATAGTCGCATTATTTGGAAAAACTCGTGGACAGCCATATTTCGCCATAATGTTCCACAGTCCTTCTCTGCTGACTGTATCAAAAGCCTTGGTAAGGTCAATGAAAGTGGAGAACATTTTGGAGTTCTGTTCCTGACATTTCTATTGCAGCTGCCTTGCAGGAAATCATGTTAACAGTTCCTTGTTCTTTTCTGAAGCCACATTGACTCTCAGGAAAAAGACCTTGGTCGAGATGGGCCGTGATGCGATTGAGAAGAATTCTGGCGAGTATATGCCCTGCAATTGAGAGCAAGGAGATGCTTCGGTGGTTGTCACAGGATTGGCGGTTTCCTTTACGTTTGTAAAGGTGGACTATTGACGCGTCCTTGAAATCTTGTGGCATGGTCTCGTTTACCCATATGCTGTAAGGACCTGGTGAAGCTGCTCTATTAGAACCAGTCCACCTGCTTTGTATACCTCTGCTGGGATGGAGTCAGGACCAGGCGCCTTACTGCTGGAAAGTTGCTGGATGGCTTTGTTTACTCCCACTATGGTTGGCAGGTCATCAAGGGTATCATTAGTGGGGACTTGACGAAGGCAGTTGATGGTCTCATCATCGAAGAAGGAGGTTGCATTTAAGATGTTGCTGAAATGCTCTGTCCAGCGTTGCAGGATTTCTTTCTTATCGGTGACCAATGTTCCCCCATCTGCACTGGGGAGGGGAATTATGCCTGATGATGTAGGACTATAGGTCGCTTTCAGTGAGTCGTAGAAGTTTTCCGTATCATGTCTGTCAGCAAAGCCTTGAGGAGAAGATGTTTCTCGGCCCGCAAATGGTTGATGTCTTCAGAATGTTCATCAAACCAGGCTTTCGACAGGCTGGACCAAGGATTTCCATAGCAGTATTGTAAATTATGTCTTTTAGGGCTCTCCACTCTGTTTCCGCATCCTGTTTAGTTGCAGCATTGGGATTGAGGCGGTATTCCAGCATATTTTCAAACGACAGCTGCATTTTTTGCTGTTTTTGCGGGTGACATTTAGTTTTGTTTGTTTGTTTGTTTGTTTTGCACGTTTACCCCTTGAGAACGCCGTGGTGGTTTCTTCTGAGTTCATCCGGAGGGTTTTGTCAGACATAATTGCGGTGTGTCTCGTTATGCACCCTTGGGCCAAGACCCTCAGGCCAACACATCCGACTTTAGCGGGCGTGTTTTAATCAGGTTAGCCGTACTGGGGGACTCTCACTGTTGTGGTACCGTCCACATCCCAGCTGGTCAAGTTAGAACGGTCGAAGACTTCACGATCAGCCCTGAAGGGAAGGCAGGGGCAGTCCATGGGCATTTACCGCTTTCCAAGGAGGATTCCATAATTGCAGAGCCGGTACGTAGCGCTCTGGTATTTGGCTCACCCAAGTAATCGCCACATCCTGCACATGACTGCTTTAATTCATCACTTCCATGTATAGGGCATTTCGTTCGCCACAGACCGCTCCTCGCATACACCAGGAACGGTCGGTCTGCAGATGGCGTCCACTCAGCGAGCTTTCGGTTCGGACATGTGTTGGACGCTGTCCACGGAAGACAAAATAGTCAGAGCTGTTCCAGGTATGAAGAACATTCCACTCTCACTCGGACGTTTTTGCGTTGTGCCAATTTTATTTGCACTCTTAGTACGACACTTCCGATTTCTGCGGGCGTTTTTGTTCAGGTTAGTCTTCCTGGGGGTTTCGAGAGACATTTGACTGTTGTGTTGTCGTCCACATCTCTGCTGGTCAAGTTAGAACAGCCAAAGACATCACAGTCAACCCTCAATGGAAGGCAAGGGCAAACCATAGGCATTCCCCGCCATCCAAGTAGGATTTCATAATTGCAGAGCCGGCACATAGCGCTCTGAGACTGGGCTCACCCAAGGAATCGCCACGTCCTGCTTATGGCTGTTTTAAATCCTCACTTCCATGTATTGGTTATTTCGTTCGCCACTGGCTGCTCCCCACGGAAACCAGGAATGGTCAGTCTGCAGACGACATCCACTCGGCAAGCTTTCGCTTCGGATCTCCAAGTTATGGATTCGATAGCCAAGCGTTCTATTTCGGGTTAATGAGACGACATACACTCAGCAAGCTTTCTCTTCGGACTTCCACGTAATGGATTCGGTAGCCAAGTGTTCCATTTCGTCTTAATGATACGTTTTTTCACTGTTGATAACGCTCACTCAATGAGTTTTTGATATGGACGCTTTTTCCACCTTTAGTATCGCTCACGGCTGCATGTTTTGCCGGCTCAGCATCTTTCCTCCATGCAGCAGAGATCGAGTAACGGCCTGGCCCTCTCATTCGGGGGGGGGGGGGGGGGGGGGGGGTATTGACTTAGGAGTGTTTAGCAATACCCCTCAGATAATATCCGTAGAACAAGTGTCTGGGTCAAGCATGTAGCAGGCTCAACATCTCACCTATATTCTGCAGTAGGTGAGTATCGGCCCGGCCCTTACATCCGAGGGATATTGACTCCAATGGCGTTCAGCCATATCACCTCAGCTGTGAGGTGATGTGATTTGTGGGGATGTAGTGTGTGGATGGGGGATAGAGTGTGGTGTGTGGGTGGGGGATGTATGTGATGGGTGCGGGGATGTGTGTATGGGTGAGGGATATGTGTGAGTGAGTAGGGAATGTGTGATAGTTGGGGGAAGCATGTGTGGGTGGTGGGTGTGTGGGTGGGGGATGTGTGCGTGGATGGGGAATGTGTGAGTGGGGGTCTGTGGGTGGCTTAGGGATGTCTAGGTAGGTGAGGGATGTGTATGTGTCGGGGCGGGATGCGTGAGTGGGTGGAGGATGTATGTGAGTGGGTGTATGTGTGATAGAGAGATGTTTGGTTGGGAGTGGGTGGTGGGGTGTGGGGGTGCGTAGTGGAGGATGTCTGAGTGAGTGTGTGTTGGTGGATGGGTGGGGAATGTGTGTGTGAGTGGGAAGGGGTGTGTGGTGTGTTGGTTGGGATATGTGTATGGTGTGTGGGTGGGGGATGTGTGGGTGGGTGGGGGTATATGCGGGTGGGTGGGTGAGGGTATCTGTGTGGGTGTGGGTGGGGATATTGTGTCGTATGCGGGTTGGGGATATGAGTGTGGTGTGTAGGTGGGAGATGTGTGGTGGTATGTTGGTGTGGGATGTGTGGGTGGGGGATGTGTGGTGGTATGTTGGTGTGGGATGTGTGGGTGGGAGATGTGTGTGTGTGTATCTGGTGCGTGGATTGGGAATATTGTGTGGAAGGGGATGTGTGTGATGTGCGGGTGGGGACTGTGTGTGGTGGGGGATGTGGGTTAAGGCATATGTGAGTGGGTGGAGGATGTATGTGTGGGTTTTTGGGTGTGTGTGTGTGTGTGTGGATTGGGGATGTATAGGTGGTTAAGGAGATGTGTGTGTTTGGGTAGGGAGATGTCAGTTGGTAGGGATGTGTGTGTGTGGTTTGGGGATATGTGAGTGGATGTGCGATGTGTGGGATTTTGGGGGATGTGTGTGCATGGGTGGGGAATATGTGGTCGATGGAGGTGTGGTTGGGGGATGGGTGGTTGGAGGTGTGGGTGGGGGATGGATGTGTGGGTTAGGATGTGTATGTGGGTGGGCGCGGAATGTGTGGGTTAGTGGGGGGTGTTTGTGTGGGTGGCGAATGTGTTTGGGTTGGGAGAACAGGTGAGGGCAGTGTGTAGGTGAGGGATATGCGGGAGGGGGATAGGTCGGTTGGTGGGGTATGTATGTGTCCCTGGGTGTGTGTGTGGGTAGGTGGGGGTGTGTGTGTGGTTGAGGTGATGTGTGGGTAGGTGGGAGATGGGCGTCATAACATGGTAATTTGTCTTATTTATGTTTACAACATTCATTTCACAATGTTATTTTTTCTTCCCATGTGAATGTATAATGCGCTTAATGAACGAAAGATGAGTGATTGCAAGGGCCGAATGAAAGACGGGCCTGCGTGCCCAATTTGTGACCCTTTTAAAATAAAGTTGATTTGATTTGATTTGATTTTGCTGTCTGGACCAAGATTGTAGTGGCATCGTGCGCCTGATGTGGACTTTGAGTGCAATGGATTTGCTTAACCCTAGCCTTTGACTGCCTGCCCCCAGTCTACCTGCAAGGCAGTAGGTTTGTGTCTCTCTTGGTCTCGTTCTCATCCCTTGATACGTTCTACATGGGAGACCCTGCCAGTAGTTGTGCTACCGTCAGCACAGCTCTTGGGGTCATTGGAACACGCAAGCCCCTCTACCACGGCAAGGTGGAGACACGTCAGAGGGGCCACAGTTATCCAAGTAGGATCGTGTCGTCTAAGGAACCTCGACTGATGTAATGAGTCATTCGCGGTTTCACCGTGAGATAGTGTGAACTTAGACATGCGTGACTTAATCTTTGAGACAAGCATATGACTACTGGCAGGATCAACCAGATATTTATTGGACATACGGAGTATTCACACACTCGCAGGCAAAGAGTAGCAATCACGCAGCGCGCTCCTTCGGTACCCGGTGATACATGCAAAACCGCTGGACGCCTTCGCCGGCAGGCTGACTGAAAAGCTATGCCAGACTGCAGGCCCACTGCTCATCGAAAGAGAGTGGGCGCTTATCGAGACTTTGTCGAACGGTCGTACAAATGTGCTCTTTTGTCCGCTCAAAACACGACACTGGCTTCACGATGCGGTTACATTTTCCAAACGCCTGCCTCGCTAACATGCGTAGGCTGGGAAGATCCAGATTGGGTGCACCTCACACAGCCATCCGAGAAAACGAACTCTAGACGCGGGACTGATCTTGCGAACCAGACCAGTTCTTACCCGTGGTGGTTTATTGTGTATGTTTATTTTTGAGACAATGAGACGATGATCTGTCCAACATTCGGCACCACACATGGATTTTGTCACCCGAACATCTTGTCTGTCTCTCCTCCTGAAGATGACATAGTCAATGAGGTGCCAGTGTTTCGAGCGAGGGTGAATCCTCGATGTCCTATTTCTCATGAGAAGACGGAAAATGGTGTTGTTGATCAGGAGATCGTGTTCGGCACACGTCTGAAGAAGGAGGAGTCCATTGCTGTTATAATTTATGACTCCATACTGTCCAATAATGCCACTCCAGGAGGTGGTGTCCGTGCCTACTCTTTCATTGAAGTCTCCAAGGAGTATAAGTTTATCTCCTTTGGAAACAGACGTTAATACGTTGTGCAGATCCTTATAGAACTTGTTCTTGACGTCATCTTCATTGGTAATGGTTGGTGCGTAGACACTCACGATGGTTGCATGCTTCCTTCCGTTCAGCAGGGGCAACTTCATGGATCATGAGCCTGTCGTTTATAGTCTTCGGAAATCCAGCTAGTTTGCCGACCAGGGCCGACTTAATGCAAATCCCAACCGGACTGGCGTCTTTTCTCGCTCTTCTTTCCACTCCAGAAAGATGTGTAGCCGGTACCTACTTCACAGATTTGGCCTTCTTCTGAAAGACATGTCTCGCTCAAGGCTGCAATGTCGATGTTGTACCTGCCCAGCTCTCTCCCAACCAGCACTGTTCGTCTCTCTGGGCCCGACGCGCCGTCTCAAATCAAGTAGCGTGCGTACATTCCAAGTTCCGATTGTCAGAGGAATATGGTTTGCTTTTTTAGCTTTATCTGTTTTTACTTTGTATGTCGACCGCAGCTTGGGTACCCACCAACTGCGGCTAGCTGGTTAGGTGATGATGGAGCCCCTTCTTCAGTCTATGGAGGTGAGCATTGCTTTCCTTTAGAGGGCTGCTCAGTCACTCAGGGGGGCTGCCAAATCCCACTGCTGCTCTGGTCAGTGGAAGACGACCATATGGCCTGAGCTGCCTGTGTGCAGGTCTGCGACTACGACTGCCAGCGTACCCACGCCTGCCGCTTCGCCGCTCGCCCATCGCCACAGGGCTTCAATGTGATATATGAAGTTGGATGAAGAATGACTTGCGCGATGAATTGGATTAAAGTGAGGAAGAGTTGGGCAATTCGTCGACCTCACTCTCTCGCCTGAGTCCATCTGAGTCCAGTGGCAAGACAAGTCAAGACGACTGGAGACGAATACAGGTGCAGTGGATGACCAGGGCGCCCTACGTGCCTTGCCGTGCTCATTACGTTCCACACCGCTTTGCAGGTAAACGCCGTCTTGCCCGTTGAATCGTAATGATTTCTTCCGCACAGTCTGCCGAATCCTGCCTTCACTTGCTGGGTAGGCATACCCTAGTTCATCGATTGGTTTGACACCAAATCGGTTACCCACGCCTGGTTTAGCCAGCCTGTCACAGCTGTTACCCGGTGGGTGACCGCTGTCGCATGCTGACAGCTACTAGGAGCCACAGGCGTGAGCTGGATGTCAGGCTTGGACCAGTGGGGGATGGGTCCTGAAAAGGACATGAGAGTCATCCTTACTAAAGGTGCTACCAATGCCTGACACCCCCCCCCCCCCATTGCATTGTGACCTAACCTCCCTCAGAATGTCCAGATTGTTTATTTTGGCTGTCCAATGAATTATCCAATGAATTGGGAATATAAAAGAGATCTCCATAACATTTTTGTGGATTTTAAAAAGGCTTATGGATAGTGTCTATAGGAATAGTCTATGGAATGCTATGCGGGAATTTGGAATACCAAGGAAGTTAATCAACATGCATGGAAGATACTTATAATATAGTAACAAATAAAGGCAGGAAATAAGACCCTTTCCAAATAACATCTGGCTTGAAACAGGGTGATGTACTATCGCCGCTACTCTTCAATCCGGCTCTAGAGAAAGTTGTAAGGAAGGTAAAGGAGGAATGTGGTATTGGAGGAACATCCAAGCTGCTTGGTTATGCAGATGGATATAGATATTATAGGGGAAAATGAACAAAAGACATTAGAAATATTGATTCACCTAAAGGAAAAAGCCCAACAGATGGGGCTGGTTATCAATCAAGATAAGACAGAATATATGGTAATTTGAAGAGTAATTTTGAAGTAATTTTATCGCTCTGATGCTGGGCTCACCGAGGGAATCGTCACGTCCTGCTCATGGCTGCTTTAATTCCTCACTTAAGTATATTGGTCATTTTGTTCGCCCCGAGCCGTTCCCGCACAAACCAGACAGGTCTGCAGATGGTATCCACTCAGCGAGTTTTCAGACATGTGCTTGTCGTTGCGCCCGTCAGAGCTGTTCCAGGCACGACAGACATTCGGAAAACTACCTAGTCAGAGCTGTTCCGAACAAGAGCGGCATTCGGAAACTAGGTAGTCAGAGCTGTTCCTAGCACGAGAGACATTCGGACGAGACATTTCACTCGGACGTAAATGCGTAGTGCCAATTTTTAGTTTGCCACCCGTAGGACGGCACTTCCGACTTCCGGCGGGCATTTTTTAATGAGGTTAGCCTTCCTCGGGTTTCGAGGCACGTTAGACTTATTGTCGTGGTGTCGCCCACATCTCAGCTGGTCAAGATAGAACGATCAACGACATCGTGGTCGGCCCTCAAGGGAAGGCAGGGGCAGACCATGGGCATTCCCTTGCTATCCAAGGAGGCTTCCATAATTGCAGAGCCGGCACATATTGCTCTGAGACTGGGCTCACCCAAGGAGTTGCCACGTCCTGCTCATGGCTGCTTTAGTTCCTCACTTCCGTGTGTTGGGCATCTCGCTTGCCACTGGTCGCTCAAGCGCACACCAGGAACGGTCAGACTGCGGGCGACATCCACTCGGTAAGCTTTTGCTGTTGCTTCGGACCACGCAATGGATTCGCTAGCCGTGCGTTCCATTTCGTGTTATTGAGACGTTTTTCCACTTTTGTCTACACTCTCTATGAGTTAGATACAGACAGTTTTCGTAACCATTTCATTCGACTGGGGCACTTTTCTTACTTTGTACTCGCTCACGAGGTAGGCTACATGTGCTGCCGGCTCAGCACCTTACCTCCGTGCAGCAGTGAACGAGAAACGGCCAGACCCTCTCATCCGGGAATCCCTCATATCCCCCAGCTGAGAGCCTTCGAACAGGTATCAGACCTGGGCTTGTAGCTTGCTCAGTATCTCACTTCTATTTTCGGAGGGTGGGTATCGGCCCGGCTCTCAGATCCGAGGGTTTGTGGCTTAGAGCGTTCAGTCTCAACCCTCGACAGAGAGCCTTAGAGTATTGTCCGGACCAAATTTTTTGCCTTCGTGCGCCTGATTTAAACTTCTGACTGTTATCCTCACCTCAGTCTACCCGCAGAGCAGCAGGTTGTGTCTCTCTTAGTCTGGCCCCTATCCCATAAGCTGTCCGATATGTAGTTTTCATCCATCGGCAAGCACATGGGGTCAGAGGGACACACAAGCTCCCCCACCGCGGCAAGGTGAAGACACATCGGGGGAGATACCTGGGTACAATCTTCAACTGCCCCAACATCATAAGGGAAGAAATACAAACTAGAATCAATTCTGGAAATAAGATATACTATGTACTACAGCATCTACTAAAATCAAATGCGCTATCTCGTAACACCAAAATCACAATATACAAAACACTGATCAGACCAGCTGTGCTGTATGGCTCTGAAACCTGGAGTACAACGAAAGGAGAGGAAGCCTTGTTACAAACCTTTGAGAACAAAGTTGTAAGACGCATCTTTGGACCCATTAGGGATACACAAAGTGGAGAGTGGAAAAGAAGAAGTAACAAAGACATTTATGATCTGTTTAAGTCCCCGCTAATCACTGGTATCATGAAGGCTAATAGACTACAATGGCTGGGGCATATAGAAAGAATGGAAGATAATAGGGAAACAAAACTCGCTTACACTCAGGAAATAAATGACAGTAGACCCCGAGGTAGACCAAGAAGACGGTGGAGAGATAATATATATATACAGATCTACAAGCACTTGGAATCAACGACTGGCAAGAGAAGGTCAACCAGAGAGACGAATGGAGACGGACTGTACCTGCAGCAAAGAACCTCAATGGCTCGGAACGCTGAAGAAGAAGAAGAAGAAGAAGAAGAAGAAGAAGAAGAAGAAGAAGAAGAAGAAGAAGAAGCAGAAGAAGAAGAAGAAGAAGAAGAAGAAGAAGAAGAAGAGAAGAAGAAGAAGAAGAAGAAGAAGAAGAAGAAGAAGAAGAAGAAGAAGAAGAAGAATGAATGAATTATCAGCATTCTTCTATAAAACCACACCTCCAAGGTTTCTTTTGATTTTGATTTTTTTCACCTGTTTACGAATTGTCCACGATTCGCAGCCATATGTCAGAACTGGTTCTCTGAAACATGCAAGAACTCTTTTTCTAACTTCTATTGACAAGGACTTATTGCACAAAATATTCTTCATTTGATAGATTGCCGTGTTTGCTTGTTCTATTCTGTTCTTTATCTCTGCGATGCATCTTCCATAGTGATGTTATCCATATGCCTTGATATCTGAATTTCTGCATTTGCCCCAAAATAACGTCATTTACTTTAATTGCACATTTAGGCACAATCTGTATCTTTGATGTCACCATGCTTCTGTTTTTCTATTATTCAAGCCAAGTCTCGTTTCTTTGTTCACTTTCTACAACCACTCGTATATATCATTTCCTGTAAATCCTTCTGCCTTGTTGCTATCAAGGCGGTGTCATCGGCATAACGTAAGTTGTTTGTATGGTGTCCACCAACCAGAATCCCTGGCATATTTTCTGTTGATCTCATTATATGTTCACTGTACAATGAGAACAAATCAGGAGACAATACACAACCTTGTCTGACGCTCTTCTTTATACACTGAATTGTTCCTAACAAGTCGTTGATTCGTATGGCTTCTGTATGCTGTCAATATATATTCTTTATTATTCGCAGATCCAATAAAATCATTATGTCAGCTCTACTTGAAAATGAACGAGTGTTAGAATTCTCATGGATAACAAGTCATTGTGACATATTTCTAGATAATAAACTATTCTGACACATTCCATAGGTAATAAACTATTGTGATACATCTCATAGGTACTAAATTATTGTGAAACATCTCATAGGTAATAAACTATTGTGATACATCTCATAGATAATACAATGTTATGTTACATCTCATAAGTAATAAACTATTGTGACAGATCCCATAGATAATAAACTATTATGACAGATCTCATAGGTAATAAACTATTGTGACAGATCTCATAGGTAATAAACTATTGTGACAGATCTCATAGATAATACACTATTGTGACAGATCTGATAAATAACAAGCTATTGTGACAGATTTCTAGGTAATAAACTATTGCGATACATCTCATAGGTAATAAACTATTGCGATACATCTCATAGATAAACTATTGTGACACATTCCATAGATAAACTATTGTGACACATCCCATAGGTTATAAAATATAGTGACAGATCTCATAGATAATAATTTATTGTAATAGATCTCATTGGCAATAAACTATTGTGACTGATCTCATAGATAATAAATAATAATAAATTATTGTGACCGATCTCATAGATAATAAAATATTGTTACAGATCTCATAGATAATAAACGAATGTGACAGATCTCATAGATAATAAACGAATGTGACAGATCTCATAGATAATAAACTATTGTGACAAATATCATAGATAATATATTATTTTGACACTTTTCATAGATCTGTTACAATTGGCCGGACTTGCGAGTCGTGTGGTCGGATTTATGAGTCAGTGTAACAGTGATACTAATGGCATAAGCGTGCGGTGGTACTTTCGGGAAAGCTGAAACTCTAGGTGTTATTATCTAAACATATGTCGATGTCTGTTGCTGTTATTTTTCTATACGTATGTCCGTGGCTGAGCTACATATATATATATATATATATATATATATATATATATATATATATATATATATATATATATATATATATATATATATATATATATATATATAATGTCCATATTTTTAGTTAGCTTTTATCCGTCTGTAGCCTTTCTCCGACGCTAGCCTTTCTGCATTTCTAGCCTTTCTTGGTCTCTAGTCTGTCTCGTCTGTAGTCCTTCTCCGTCGCTAGCCTTTCTCAGTTTCTAGCTATTCTTTGTCACATCAGCCATCTAGTATGGGTCGGTCTAACAATACTGGGCCTGTATGATATGTTCCTTGCCTTTCATTGCGAGAATAACAAGAATAAGGGGAACTGCAGTAAAGCTTAAAAACGAAAAACGAGAAGTAGATATTGTGAGTTTTACTAGAGCACGATTACAAGAGACGAAATGGACGTTGCGGCCAAAGCCTTCGTCAGCAACAGAACAAACAAATAAAACTAGACAAACAAATAAACGAAAGACGCTGCATGAAAGTATTAAGGGTACTCATCTGTATCCTAGCTTGAGCGGCTATCCGTGGATGGAATGTATATCTACTACAACATCTACTTCTCGTTTTTCGGTGATTCATTCATGGCGAGAATAAGGATCATATACTTTTCTCTGTTGTTTTCTGTGTGCCAATATCTCTGCCACTCTCTCTCTCTCTCTCTCTCTCTCTCTCTCTCTCTCTCTCTCTCTCTCTATATATATATATATATATATATATATATATATATATATATATATATATATATATATATATCTGTGCCATTCTCTCTCTCTACCACTCTCTTTCACTGCCACTCTCTCTACCACTCTCTGTCTCTCACTGCAACTCTCTCTATCACTCTCTCTGTCTGTCTGTCTCTGTGCCACTATCTCTGCCACTCCCTCCCTCTCTCAGTGCCACTGTGGTACTCTTTGCTTCTTTCTCACGGTCTCTCTGGGTTTCACTCACCCGGCCGTCTGTATGTCTGTATGTCTGTCTTTCTGCCTCTCTCTCTCTCTCTCTCTCTCTCTCTCTCTCTCTCTCTCTCTCTCTCTCTCTCTGTCGAAATGTCTGTCTGTTTGTCTGCCTGCCTGCATATCTATGTTCTTGTCGGTCCGTCTTTTTTGGGTATTTCTCGTTCACTTTGCCCCTAACCCCTACCCCCTCTCTCTCTTTTAGCTCTGACTCTCCTCTCCCACTCTCTCTTCCCTCTCTCACTCTTCCTCCCTCCCTCTTTTTCACATGCATTCCCTCTCTTTCTCTGTCACTCTCTCCCTCTCTTTTTCTCTGTTTCTCTCTCTCTCTCTCGCCTCTCTCTTTCTCTCCCCCACCCACCGACAATGTACAGAGACGGTAGATGGAAGTCGCTGAAAACGACGTAGGAATACTCTCCCTTGGAGCAGGCAACTGAAATCAAATTCCTCCAGCACTTAACGAATAGAACTGCGGAGAAAGATTGTCAGAACGACTTCTCCAGATTTAATTACCGCAGAGGTGAAACCTGATCGCTCCACAATCTTCTCCCAGTCAACAGACGATGCGCTCCACGTCTGGAAGCTCACGGCAAGATGGAGGCGGCCAGTTCAAGTGAGCGTGTCCGTGTTTTCAATATGGCGCCCGCCTGTTTCGTCTGCTTCCTGCAGTTGCACTAAAATCTACATTTAAAAGGATTTTGCTGTTTCATCACGTGAGATGACTTAATTGTCGGAGCTGCGGCGCTAATTGGGCGACTATCGGGGCATTGAACACACGGCGATGACATTAATTGCGGGTCTGTGCTTACAGAATAATTGGACAATTTGTGGTGCATGATAACCAAGGCCACACGGTATGGACTATCAGAAGGAATGCTGGTTTTAAGATCGCGTTCATGAAAATTGTTGCTGCAACAAAGCTGAGGCTGGATGTCCCACGCTGGGTCACCGGCACTGAAGATCTGGGCGTCTTAGTGCAGCCAACTGGGTTGTCTGGAGCAGACATTGTGTGGTTCAGTGTGGTGTGTGGAGAAGTCCACCAGTCCGGCCACCTACAACGGCGGCTACTCGGTGCAGACCCTCCAGCAGTCCAAGTACGTGTCATCTCTCCAGAGATGTTGACAGTCTGTGGCGATGCCAAACTCCAGTTGGGCTTAAGAAGACTGCGATAGCTGAATCAATTCCCTTGGTCAACTTACGTGGCATTTTTCAGCCGTGCCGAAGATAACGTGGTTTTTTACAGCTGTGCCGAAAATAACGTGGCATTTTACAGCCGTGCCGAAGATATCGTGGTCTTCTACAGCCATGCCAAAGATAACATATAACTTCTTCAGCCGTGCTGAAGATAAATAAACAATATAAAATAACACAAAGTAATGAAGCTTTACATAACAGAATTACGAACAATAAAAGGACTTTGCGGCGACTAGCCTTCATCAACCATCAAAGATATACACAAAACACAACATATTATCACGGAGAAGACCATCCAGTGAGTACATTAAAACATAAGAACAGGATGAGAACAAGAAGATGAAAAATTAGAACAATGAAGAGACAATTTAAAAAAAAAAACGTTAAAATAATTGTTTGCTATTTTATCTCAGAATCCCAGGCTGTGATACTAACTCGAGCTTCACCTTGATACTCTTGTAGTGGACGTATATAGGCCGGCTCCGTGGGGAAGGAGTTACGGATGCAGTTCGTTATCCGCACACCCACGTTTGAATCACAGCCGCATGCGATTCGGCAGCAGACTGCCTTGCGTTGGCTTTTTTCTGTAAAAGGTATGGGTGCCTGTCTTTCAGAAAGCAATAGCAAACTACTGAAGGTAAACTTGCCAAGACATCACGAACAGCCAAAAAATGCTTGAGTTGACTGCGACGTCCTGTAAAAGATATGCAACTAACCCATTTTTACACTCTCATACAGACAGCCGTGGGAGTTTGTGGGTCATGGGGACCGGGGTAGGGGATGGTAACGGTTCAGTGAAGATCCCAGGTAAATGAGTGGAAGTGGTACATGAAAAAGGGGCAGGAAGGTAAGGCGGGAAACTGGAAGCTATGGAGATGTGATTGTGGTCCGAGAGTGAAAACTAAGGAGTGCATCGGTGGATGTCCGTACAATGCATGAGTGGGTACGAGTAAAGGGTGGCCATAGTGGACGGACATCAAACGGCAACGAAGTGTGCACCTAAGTATGATGTTGCTAATAACGAAATGGTTCGATGTGCAATGAGGATGATCTGTCGACTAACTAACTAACAATGTCATTACTTCTTATATATATATATATATATATATATATATATATATATATATATATATATATATATATATATATATATATATATATATATATATATATATATATATATATATATATAAGAGAATGTTTCTTTGTGTGTCCTTTATGCGTTCCCGAATGGTCCATCCGATTGAAATGAAATTTTCTACAGATGTTGTTCTCACTCCCGCGGATCCAACTGAAATAGTTGGTTTAAAATCAGTTATTAATTTTTACACGAAAGAAAGGCATTACGAGCTTCAGAAACAAGCGATCAACGGGAACGGGAACGGGAGCATCAGAAACAGACGAGCAATGGGAACGGGAACGGGAGCAGGGGCAGAACGCGTACTCTGTGCGCTTAGAGAATTGTATTTGAATGTACAATGACTACTTATATGAATTAGAAATGATTCGATATGCAATGAGGATGATCTCTTGATTAACTAACTAACTAACTAACTCACTCACTCACTCACTCACTCACTCACTCACTCACTCACTCACTCACTCACTCACTCACTCACTCACTCACTCACTCACTCACGCACGCACGCACTCACTCACTCACTCACTCACTCACTCACTGATAATCTAATGACTTATTTATATAAAGAATGTTACATACTCTGTGCACAACGTCGTCAGCAACCCCAGGTTGATATTCTAGGCATTTGTACGTTTAGTAGCTTGCCATTGCTTTCTGAACGAATTGTCAACGTTTAAGTCCAATTTAATGCTTATGTAGAGGCTGAACCCCCTACATCACCATTAGTGCAAGGGAAGATTAATAGAAAGCGCCATATAAGTCGAAATATAAAAGATATCGAGAGACGAAAATAACGATGCACAGGTTATATTACTCATTATAAGAAGCCGAGAGGTACAAGATATCGAGAGAAGAAGATAACTATGTACGGGTTATATAACTCATTATGACAAGTGGAAAGATACAAGATATCGAGAGATGAAGATAACTATGTACGGGTTATATAACTTATTATAAGAAGCCGAGATATACAAGATATAGAGAGACGAAAATCACGATGTACAGGTTATATAATTCATTATAAGAAGTCGAGACATACAAGATATAGAGAGACGAAAATCACGATGACACGAAAAAATTTAGAGTTGAAAATAACGACAAATCTGAGGAAAGAATGAATGAGTAAACTGGGAATGAAATCAAGAATAAGGGAACGCAGGATGGAGAAGGAAGAGGGGATAGAGAGGGGAGGAGGAGGTTACATGACTGCTAAACGCATGAGTGAGTTTTCTCATTTGTCATGGTGAAGACATTTCGTGAGTCCGTGAGCGTTCTGCCCTCGCTGTCTGGGGGCCGGTGCTGGGACGGCAGGCACGGCGCGGCAAAGTGCGCTCATCCAGCGCGCTGTGGACTCTGATAGGACGCTTACAGCAACAACTCACGCTAACGCCGGCCCGGTTTTGAGCGGAGCTAACTTGCTCACTGACAGCCGGCATGGCTTATCCGTCTGCCATCAGTCGTTCTGATCGCTGTAACAGACGCACGAGGAGTGCCCGAGTCTTACACTAATCTATCCTTTGATGATAGTGTATAGAGGACGAGTCCCTCCCTCGACGGCAGGACATGGCCGACCCGCGAAGGGAAGAAATAAATCCTCAATATAGATAGAAGCAGCGAATGGAGAATGGCAGCGGGGAATTCCTAGCTTGTCTTGATTGTTAACGTAGGTAGCTGTTGATTGTCTGTGCAGGCATGCGTTGAGCGGGTAATGATTGTCTGCACAGACAAGATTTGAGCGAGCAGTGATCGTCAGTACACACACGATTTGATCGAATAGTTAGATTGTCTGTACAGAACACGTTTAGAGTGAGTAATGATTGTCTGTAAAGACAAGTTTGGGGGTTGTTTGATTGTCTGTACAAAATAGTTTGCGGGATATTTGATTGTCTTTAGCGGGTAGTGATTGTCAGTACAGACAAGTTTTGAGGGCAACACGGCTGTCACGAGATTTGTGTACTCTACCGTACTACTTCACACATCTGTCACAAGATGCATGTATTCTACCACTACTCCACACGGCTGTCACAAGATGCATTTACTCTACCACACTACACCACACGGCTGTCACAAGATGCATGTACTCTACCACACTACTCCACACGGCTGTCACAAGATGCATGTACTCTACCACACTACTCCACACGGCTGTCACAAGATGCATGTACTCTACCACACTACTCAACACAGCTGTCACAAGATACATATACTCTACCACACTACTCAACACATCTGCCACAAGATGCATTTACTCTACCACACTACACCACACGGCTGTCACAATATGCATTTACTCTACCACACTACTCCACACGGCTGTCACAAGATGCATGTACTCTACCACACTACTTCACACGGCTGTCACAAGATGCATGTACTCTACCACACTACTCCACACGGCTGTCACAAGATGCATTTACTCTACCACACTACTCCACACGGCTGCCACAAGATGCATTTACTCTACCACACTACACCACACGGCTGTCACAATATGCATTTACTCTACCACACTACTCCACACGGCTGTCACAAGATGCATGTACTCTACCACACTACTCCACACGGCTGCCACAAGATGCATTTACTCTACCACACTACTCCACACGGCTGTCACAAGATGCATGTACTCTACCACACTACTCCACACGGCTGCCACAAGATGCATGTACTCTACCACACTACTTCACACGGCTGCCACAAGATGCATGTACTCTACCACACTACACCACACGGCTGTCACAAGATGCATGTACTCTACCACACTACTTCACACGGCTGTCACAAGATGCATGTACTCTACCACACTACTTCACACGGCTAATAGCGGACCCAACCAACTTCCACAATCCTGTCATCTCATTACACCTTCCCAAATGCCCCATCCAATATAACACCAATTAGGCTCCCCTGCCTTAACCCCCCTTTCTCCATCTTCATCTGCCTGGTCTGGGAACCCGCGGTAGCATAGTGGCTAGATGCTCACCTACGCACGGTAGCCTAGTGGCTAGATGCTCACATACCCGCGGTAGCCTAGTGGATAGATGCCCTTCTACCCGCGGTAGCCTAGTGGCTAGATGCTCACCTATCCGCGGTAACCTAGTGGCTAGATGCCTTATACCGCTATAGCCAAGTGGTTAGATGCCCTTATACCCGCTATAGCCTAGTGGCTAGATGCCCTTCTACCCACGGTAGCGTAGTGGCTAGATGCCCTTCTATCCGCGGTAGCGTAGTGGCTAGATGCCCTTCTATCCGCGGTAGTCTAGTGGCTAGATGCTCGCCTACTTTCGGTAGCCTTGTGGCTAGATGCTTGCCTACCCATGGTAACCTAGTGGCTAGATACTTGCCTACCTGCTGTAGCCTAGTGGCTAGATGCTTGCCTACCCGCGGTAGCCTAGTGGCTTGATGCTCGCCTACCCGCGGTAGCCTAGTGGCTAGATGCCCTTATACCCGCTGTAGCCTAGAGGCTAGATGCTCTTCTACGCACGGTAGCCTAGTGGCTAGATGCTCGCTTACCCACGGTAGCCTATTCGCTAGATGCCATTCTACCCGCGATAGCCTAGTGGCTAGATGCCCTTCTACGCATGGTAGCCTAGTGGCTAGATGCTCGCTTACCCACTGTAGCCTAGTCGCTAGATGCCATTCTACCCGCGGTAGCCTAGTGGCTAGATGCCCATATATATTGGCAGAGATATTACTGTTTCTCTGTACTTTAGAGTGTGTATTGTAATAAGGGACGTAAGTTGTATTCACCTTGTGTGTGTGTATGTGTGTGTGTGTGTGTGTGTGTGTGTGTGTGTGTGTGTGTGTGTGTGTGTGTGTGTGTGTTTCTTTTTGCTTTTAAACTTATGATTACGCATTGTTGAAATGTCTAATAAATACGGACACTAGCTCAGTAATAATGGTCTCAGAATCGGGCATGTAAACATATGCCATCTATTAGGTAAGCTGCCCGAACTATCACTTATACTGAATCAAAATTTTCACATGTTTGGCGTTAGCGAAAGTCGATTAAATGGCAACATCTCAGATGATGACATCGCTATCAGAGGTTTTAAAACCATTAGAAGAGATCCCTATCAGAAACAAGAGACGGGTATTGCAATTTATATTTCTAACTCGCTTAACGCCCACCACAGGCTAGATTTTGAAACCTGTGAGATTGAGTGTGTATGGCTTGAGGTTAAACTTCAAAATCGCATACCGGTAGTAGTTGGCTATCTTTATCGAAACCCCAGTGCAGGAAATATCTGGTATGAAAATTTTACCACTATGATGGATGTAGTCATTAGTAATGCGAGAGAAATAATACTGCTAGGTGACTTCAACATAGTCACTAACAAATCAAACAAAACATGGGAAAACATAATAGAGTCATATAACTTCCAACAGTTAGTCAAACAAGCCACTAGAATAACAAAATCATCTGCAACACTTATAGATCATATTTATACTACGTGTGCTGACAACATCACAGAATGTACTGTACCTATTAATGCAATGAGAGATCACTACCCAGTATGTTGCACGTGGTCGAAAAGAGGCACCAAAACTCCAAACCACAAACATTTAAGTATAAAATATAGAAATTACAAAAATTTCAATCGAGACGTCTTCTAGCTAGACTTGCTCAACTCATCTCTGGACTATGTTTACCAGCTTCCTGACCCAGACGATGCTCTGGACCACTGGCTGAAGACCTTTCTAAGTATATTTGATAAGCATGTTCCATTTAAGGAAGTTCGTGTTAAACATCACACTAAGCCCCCGTGGATCACACAGGAGGTAGTTGAACTTATGAGAGACCGGGACAGGGCACATAAAAATAGAGATCTAACTATGTACCGTAGTCTGAGAAACAAAGTTCAATATGTTATTCGAAAGGAAAAGAAAAACTATTTTAAGAACTTAATAATAGATAAAACCAACACTAAAGATATATGGAAAGCAATTAATACCTTGACAAACAAACACAAATCATCACAATCATTACCATCAAATCAGGTTACATGTGATCAATTCAGTAGATTCTTTCAGTCCGACATAAACCAACTGAAGGCTGCAATACCAGATGCGCCTCATGACATATCTTTATTATCATCATTCTGTGAGAACAAATGCTATGGAGACATTCCCTCCAACATACCGCTAATGACTACCACTGAAGTATTTACTCATCTCAGTAATCTAAAAAACAATAACTCATCAGGACTAGATGGAATCAGTAATCGGATTCTTCATCATGCTGCACCGGCGATCTGCGAGTCACTAACTTTTATATGTAATCAGTGTCTCACCAAAGGTCACCTCCCATCAGCCTTTAAAATCGCAAAAGTGTATCCTCATTTAAAAGCTGGTTCTCTAGACGATCGTCTCATGAGTAATTATAGGCCAATTTCCATATTATCCTCACTATCCAAACCGCTAGAAAAGCACATCCACAAAACAACACTAGAGCACTTAGTTCGCCACAAACTAATAGTTGACAGTCAGTCAGGATTTCGGCCAAAATATTCTTGTCATACGGCCCTAACAAACATGATAGAAAACTGGCATCAAAATATTAACAACAATACTCTATGTGGAGCGGTATTTATAGACTTTAGAAAAGCATTCGAAATGATAGATCATATTCTAATTTAAAAAACTAGAAACAATGAAAGTAAGCTTTAATATAGTGACATTAATAAAATCATTTTTATTAGACAGAAAGCAAGTAGTATCACACAATAAAGCTTTATCTCAAGCCATTACCATTAATATTGGAGTACCTCAGGGGTCTATTCTTGGCCCTCTGTTATTTGCCATTTATATAAATGATCTTCCCTTAAATCTGTCGTCGTCCTGCGATCTATTTGCTGATGACTGCACAGTATATACAAACGCTATTGATCGTAATGTGCTAGAATTATCCTTGCAACAGGAAATAAATAGTGTAGTTAACTGGAGTCATGCAAACCGCATGCAAATTAACATTTCTAAAACAAAGTCTATGTTAATAGGAACCAGGCAAAGACTTCACACGCTAAACTCGCAGAGAACTCTACAGCTGCACATTGGTAGCATGCCTATAGAAAGTGTAACCGAGCACAAGGCACTGGGTCTTATCATAGATCAAAATCTAACCTTTAACTCACATGTTCATGCTCTCGTTAACCAAATAGCCAAAAAAAAGTATACCAACTTGCCAAAATTAAAAATTTCCTTGACGAAAACACAAGAGAGATATTCTATACTTCACCTATACAAACACATATTGATTACTGCTCCACAATTTGGAATGGATGCTCCAAATCAATAACAAAACGCCTATATTCACTCCAGAAAAGAGCAGTGCTTTAATTAATGGTGAAAAGCTTACCGACAATTCTTACCTGCATAAATGTCTTCGGTTACTGCCACTCCACAAACTCCTACTTTTTAATAAGGCCAAACTAATTCACAAAATCCTATTTCAAAATGCTCCAAGCTACCTTTGGCCATTGTTTAAATATAACGCAAGACATAGCGAACGGCTAAATATACTTCATGTCCCTAACCCTAGGATAGACTTATATAAAATAAGCTTAGCATACTCTGCCGCTCAGTTGTGGAACAATCTTCCACAAGAAATCAAAGACACCACCAATCATTATACATACATTCGCAACCTGTTTGAACACTACCTCAGTACAGACTACATTCCCCCATAAACAAAAACACAAAAAGACAATAATAATGGTAACTTATCTCAAACGACAACTAGCCAAAAAACATTCCCATATGTATGGCACGTTGCACCCTCCTTAGGTATTTATAATGCCCATGTTAAACACTGCCTCAGTGAGTCATTTGTTATTGATTATCCTTCATGCCTTGATTATCTTTCATGCGTTTTAATGCTATTGTTCTTTTGTTGTCAAAATTTGCTTCACAAGTGATGTTGAAAGAAAGAATGTATGAGAGGAAATAGAGAAGAAGGGCAGAATGTCAGACGGGCCTGCGTGCCCAATTCTTAACCGTTTGAAAATAAAGACTTTCGTTCGTTCTACCCGCTGTAGCCTAGTTGCTAGATGCCCTTCTAGCCGCGATAGCCTAGTGGCTAGATGGTCGCCTACCTGCGGTAGCCTGCTGACTAGATGCTTGCCTACCATCGGTTGCCTAGTGGCTAGATGCTTGCCTACCTCGGTAGCTTAGTGGCTTGAAGCTTGCCTATCCGCGGTAGCTTAGTGGCTTGAAGCTTGCCTACCAGCGGTTTTGTTGTTATTGACATTGCCCTGTGACGATTCTTTGTTGTCACGTCATCTCCTTCGCTTTTCTTAGCGTTGTGGTTCTGGGATTCTAGGATCTTTCCTATTTACGTCATTATGTCGCACTTGCTACTTGGCAGTATGCACCCTCCCCTTTGAAAATGATGCAGTCATTATTAACTGTCATCAATTAATTTCCTGACAAGTAGCAGTGCAGACTTAATGAGCCATATATTATGCTAATAGGATGGTATGGTCTCCTACAGCGAATTGCGTACAGCGAACTGCGTTGTGGTAAACGCTCCCAAGGCGGCCAGAGGAAACGCTTTAAAGACACTCTGAAAATCTCACTGAATGCTTTTGGAATTCATCATGACACCTGGGAGGCTGCAGCCAGAGACCGAAATTCGTGGCATGCATCATTATGCAATGGTGCAGTCATATGTGAGGCAACCAGGACTGCAAGAGCTGTGAAGAAAAGGCAGGACAGAAAAACCACTGCAGGAAATCCTCCTCCAGAAACGTCAAGCATTCTTTGCCCACATTGTCAAAGAACATTTCGAGCCAAAATAGGCCTTATCAGCCATCTTAGAACCCACGGCTCCATACCTTCAACCCCACTGGATGGAATGAATGGTCATCATCATTCTTGATGGACAAACAACATGGTCTCCTATCAATCACACACAAAATGTTAATTTAAAAAAATTACATGGAAATGGAAGAGACAATCTGTAGAAGTAACACTTATCGTAGCCACAAATAAACAGGCAGACGAACGCAGAAAACTCGATGTCTGTGAAGCGGCACGAAGGACACTTGGCGGATTGAGAGAAGAATTCCGTGAGGACGAACAAGGACATTTTGTTTTTATTCGCATATCCTTTACAGGACATCGCTGTCAACAGCAGCATCTTTCAGCTGTCTGTTGATTTCTTGGCAAGATTACGCTCAGTAGTTAACAAGGGCATTAGACATTATTAATATTAGAGCGGAGATGGCTCGCAACATAGCATTGATCTTAATTATAATATTATTATAATATTCTTACTGCCCAACCTAGTTAGAACAGGTACAGTAATTAGTTATTGTTGTTGGGACAAGCCTGTACGCTGCGAAATTAAACGACGTCGTAACTGTTAAAAGGCAACTGAGTGGACTCAGTCATTTTAGTTCGTATTGGCTTCTGGAACCTGCTATTGCTTTTCGAGCCGTGTTTGTTGATCCAGTTATTGTTGCAATTATTATACATCCCGAGATGTCGCATGGCACTTTACTTGTCACTCCACTGTCTACCCTCCTTGAGGTGTGTGAGAGGGTTCTTTACTTGTTACTCCACTGTCTACTCTCCATGATGTATGTGTAAGGGTCCTTTATTTGTTACTCCACTGACTACCCTCCTTGAGGTATGTGAGATATGGTAGATCACAATATTTTAATTAGCAAATTGAAACAAATGAAGGCTAGTGCCGATATGGTGAACCTAATTACGTCATTTATATCCGACAGACAACAAGTCGTGTCCTTTAACAACAGTCTTTCAAGACCCACACAGCTTAATATTGGTGTGCCCCAGGGCTCAATATAGGTCCGCTGCTTTTCACAGTTTATATTAACGACCTTCCTCTGTATCTCAATACTACATGTGATCTATTTGCAGACGATTGTACTATATATGCTAGTCAGGAGAATAATAGTGAATTAGAAATTTATTTACAAAAAGAACTTGATAATCTTACTAGATGGAGCAATGAAAACCGCATGCAAATTAACATCAACAAAACCAAATCCATGCTAATAACGACCAGACACAGTCTTCAGACACTAGCCGTTACTGGGGCAGCGCTCGAACTCCGCATAGACATGTTACCTATAGTTAATGTAAATGAACATAAGTCACTAGGTCTTTTAATTGATAGACATTTAAATTGGAGCTCCCATGTCCACGTCCTTACCAAGAAAATAGCACAGAAAGTTTACCAACTTGCTAAAATTCAGCACTTCCTGGACGAAAGCACGCGAATGTTATTCTATACATCCTATATTCAATCTCATCTCGATTATTGTTCCACAGTCTGGGATGGTTGCCCTAAATCCAATATGAAACGACTTTGTTCTCTTCAAAAGCGGGCTATACGTCTAGTTTCTGGCACAAAACACGCTGAAAGTGATAATTTATATAGTCATCTGAGGCTTCTACCACTTCGAAAGCGTTTCCTTTTTAACAAAGCCAAATTAGTGAATAAAGTAATATCTAAAAATACCCCAGAGTATCTTCAACCGTTGATCCAATCTCATGCAATGAACAGCAAGCGCTTAAATTTATTATATGTCCCAAAACCTAGATTGGACTTATACAAAACTTGCTTTGCGTATTCTGGTGCCCACTTATGGAATGACCTTCCAACAGATCTGAAAACTCCAATGAGTCCCTACACATTCAACCGAAAACTCTTTCAATACTTACTCCATACCGACTATATGCCTCCATAAGTCACCTAGTGGTATCATTTTTCACAATGTGTATGTGTGTGGGTGAGAGTGTGAAAGTGAGTGAGTGAGTAAGAGAGGATGTAGAGAGAGAGAGAGAGAGAGAGAGAGAGAGAGAGAGAGAGAGAGAGAGAGAGAGAGAGAGTATGATACAAAGAGAGCGAGAGGGAGTGTGTATGTGTGTTTGAGAGAGTAAGAGAGAGTGACAGCGAGTGTGTGTGTGTGTGTGAGTGAGAGAGAGAGAGGGAGAGAGAGACTGTGTGTGTGTGTGTGTGTGTGTGTGAGAGAGAGAGAGAGAGAGAGAGAGAGAGAGAGAGAGAAAAACAATGAGAGATAGTGTGAGACAATGAGAGAGATAGTGTAGTGTGCGTGAAAGAGAAAAAAGAGATATATGATATTCCATATTTCTTCTGTATCCTCATATTTCATATTATCATTTTTACTGCCACTTAATTCGACTATGAACAGTATTTTTCGTGGAGGACGTTTGTGTTGGCAATCTGTCGGCGGCAATATGCATAGTGTACCTGTGCGGGCTGTTGGCTTGCCGAGACTCATATACCATGCTGTTCCATATTGTGTGTGCATTCTTATATTCCATATTGTCAGTTTGAATGCCACTTGATTCCATATTGTTTAGTATACTCTCATCTTTCATAGTATCACTTTGTATGCCACTTGATATAATCATGTATAATACGAACACATGCACATTAATGTAAAGTGAGTGGGAGAGAGAGAGAGAGAGAGAGGAGAGAGAGAGAGAGAGAGAGAGAGAGAGAGAGAGAGAGAGAGAGAGAGAGATAGTATGTGCGTGTGTGTGCGTGTGTGTGTGTAAGGTTGGTGTGGTATGTGTGTGTGGTTGGGGGTGTGATGGTGGGTGGGTGGAGCATGTGTGTGTTGGCGAGTCTGCGTGGGTTGGGGTATGTGTGAGTGGGGAGTTGAGTCTGAGTGGGGATGTGTGCGAGGGATATTTGTGTGTGTGGTTGTCAGATGTATGGGTTGGTGAGGGGATGTGTGAGTGGGTGGAGGGATGTGTGGTGGATGGGGATGTGTGGTGGATTGGGATGTGTAGTGGGTGGGGAACAGTGGGAGAATAGATGTGTTAGTGAGTTGTGTTTGTGAGTGTGTGTGTGTGTGTGTGTGTGTGTGTGTGTGTGTGTGTGTAAGAGAGAGATAGAGTTGAACGCATGCATGTCATGTAACATGCTATTACTATTACATATTTTATGTGTGTTTTCATCTTCATATTATCATTTTGAATGCCACTTTATTCCATCGCTTTTAATATGAACACATGTACATTAATGTAGAGTGAGTGAGAGAGTTAGTGAGTGCGTGTGTGAGTGTGCGAGTGTGTGTGTGTATGTGTGTGTAAGAAAAATGAGAGAGTTGAATTGCATCACTATTTTTTATGCTACACTATGTATATGTACAATTTTTTTCTCAATTTTTTTACAATTTTTATGAGAATGCTCACGACAGTCGTCAGTGTATGTGTGTGTGTGTGTGTGTGTGTGTGTGTGTGTGTGTGTGTGTGTGTGTGTGTGTGTGTGTGTGTGTGTGTGTGTGTGTGTGTGTGTGTGTGTGGGAGATTGTTCATACTAGTTTAAGTGATTACGTAAAGCATCATGTCTAGATTGAGAAAGTGTGTGTAGGGCACGTATGCGTGCGGGGGATGCGTGTGTAATGGATATATGTGTGTGGAAGGAGTGTGTGTAGGGGATGCGTGTGGGGATTGAGGAATGGGTGAGTGGGGAATGTGTGTGGGTGGGGGATGCGGGTGTGAGTGAGGGATGTGCCGGTGGGTGGTAATGTATGGGTGGGTGGGGAGATGTGTGGGGTATGTATGGTGGGTGGGGAATTTGTGTGGGTGAGGGATGTGTGTGTGTGGGGGGTGTTGGGTGGATGTTAGGAAGTGTGTGGGTGTTGGTGGGTGGGGGGGGGGGGTTGTGTGGGTTGGTGGGTGGGGAATGTCTGTGTGGGTAGGTGGGTGCGGGGTGTGAGCGGCTGGGGGAATGAGTGTTTGGCTGGGTGGTTGGAGGTGTGTGAATATGGGTGGGTGGGTGTGTGTGTGGGCTTGGGGACGGGTCTGTTTGTGGAGAATGTGTGGGGGGATGTGTGTTAATAGGCAAGGGTGGGTTGGTGGGTGTTTGGGTGGGGATGTATGTGGGTGAGTGGGGTGTAGGTGGGATGTGTTTGGGTAAGTGGGGGATGTGTATTGCTGGGTGAGGCTGTGTGTTGTTGGGTGGGGTGGGTATGTGAGAGGGTGGAGTGGGTGGAGTGTTTGTGGGTTGTTTGGGTTGGTGGGTGGGGAATGTGTATGTGGGTGTGGGGTATGTGTGTGTGGTTGGGGGATGAGTGTTTGGCTGGGTGGTTGGAGGTGTGTGGATATGGGTGGGTGGGTATGTGTAGGCTGGGGGATGGGTATGTTGTGGGGAGATGTGTGTGTGTGTGGGGGGATGTGTGTTAATAGCGAAGGATGGGTTGATGGGTGTTTGGGTTGGGTGTGTGTTGGTGAGTGGGTGGGTGTGTGGATGGGATGTGTGTGGGGGATGTGTGTGGGTGAGTGGGGGTGTGTAAGGCTGGGTGCGGCTGTGTGTGGGTGGGTGGGGTGGCTATGTGGGAGGCTATGGTGGGTGGGGGTGTGTGCAGGTGGGGAATGTGTGTGGGTGGATGGGGGATGTTGATTGGTGATATGTGTGGGTGGGAGAGGTGTGGGTGGGGGTTGTTTGTGGGTAGATGGGGATGTGGTGGGTGGGTTTGGGTGCATGTGGGTGGAAAGAGGTTGTGTTAGTTTGTGAGGGATGTGTCTCATAACATTGTAAAATGCATTGTTGAATTTTTCTATGTGAATGCATCCTGCACCATTGATGAATGAAAGATGAGTGATTGGAAGGGCCGAATGTAAGACGGGCCTGCGTGCCCAAATTGTAACCCTTTTAAAATAAAGTTGAATATTATTGAATTGAATTGAGTGGGACCTTTACTTGTTACTCCACTGTCTACCCTCCTTGAAGTGTGTGAGAGGGTCCGTTACTTGTTACTCCATTGCCTACCCTCCATGAGGTATGTGTAAGAGTACTTTACTTGTTACTTCACTGTCTACCATCCATGAGGTATATGTAAGAGTCCTTTACTTGTTACTCAACTGTCTACCCTCCTTGAGGTGTGTGAGAGGGTCCTTTACTTGTTACTCCACTGTCTACCCTCCTTGAGGTGTGTAAGAGGATCCTTTATTTGTTACTCTACTGTCTACCCTCCTTAAGGTATGTGAAGGATCTTTACTTGTTACTCCACTGACCACCCTCCTTGAGGTATGTGAGAGGGTCCTTTACTTGTTACTCCACTGTCTACCCTCCTTGAGGTATGTGAGAGAGTCCTTTACTTGTTACTCCACTGTCTACCCTCCTTGAGGTATGTGAGAGGGTCCTTTACTTGTTACTCCACTGACTACCCTCCTTGAGGTATGTGAGGGACCTTTACTTGTTACTCCACTGTCTACCCTCCTTGAGGTGTGTAAGAGGATCCTTTACTTGTTACTCCACTGTCTACCCTCCTTGAGGTATGTGAAGGACCTTTACTTGTTACTCAACTGTCTAGCCTCCTTGAGGTATGTGAGAGGGTCGTTTACTTGTTACTCCAATGTCTACCCTGCTTGAGGTATGTGAGAGGGTCCTTTACTTGTTACTCCACTGTCTACCCTCCTTGAGGTATGTGAGGGACCTTTACTTGTTACTCCACTGACCACCCTCCTTGAGGTATGTGAAGGACCTTTACTTGTTACTCCACTGACTACCCTCCTTGAGGTATGTGAGAGGGTCCTTTACTTGTTACTCCACTGTCTAACCTCCTTGAGGTATGTGAGAGGGTCCTTTACTTGTTACTCAACTGTCTAGCCTCCTTGAGGTATGTGAGAGGGTCCTTTACTTGTTACTCCACTGTCTACCCTCCTTGAGGTATGTGAGAGGGTCCTTTACTTGTTACTCCGCTGTCTACTCTCCTTGAGGTATGTGAGAGGGTCCTTTACTTGTTATTCCACTGTCTACCCTCCTTGAGGTATGTGAGAGGGTCCTTTACTTGTTACTCCACTGTCTACCCTCCTTGAGGTATGTGAGAGGGTCCTTTACTTGTTACTCCACTGTCTACCCTCCTTGAGGTATGTGAGGGACCTTTACTTGTTACTCCACTGACTACCCTCCTTGAGGTATGTGAGAGGGTCCTTTACTTGTTACTCCACTGTCTACCATCCTTGAGGTATGTGAGAGGTTCCTTTACTTGTTACTCCACTGTCTACCCTCAATGAGGTATGTGAGAGGGTCCTTTACTTGTTACTCCACTGTCTACCCTCAATGAGGTTTGTGAGAGGGTCCTTTACTTGTTACTCCACTGTCTACCCTCCTTGATGTATATGAGAGGGTCCTTTACTTGTTACTCCACGGTCTACCCTCCTTGAGGTATGTGAGAGGGTCCTTTACTTACTATTCCATTGTGTACCCTCCTTGCCTGTGTACCCTGTCTGCATATTTCCTATCCCTCTCATCCTCCTGTCTTCTCTTTATCCCCTCCGTTTGTCCGCTCTCATACTTTCTGTCTCCGTTGTCTATGTACCCTTCCCTCATGTTTCCTCGCCTTCACCTCTCTCTACTTCCTCTTTCTCAACCCATTGTCTCCTAAACCTTTCTTTCTCGCCTTTAATCAATCTTCATCAAGTATCTCTTCTTCCTTTCCCCTATCTCCCTGTTCATTTTACTCGTTTGTCTATTTTCCTGCCCAATTTAACTGTTCATCTATCCAGTTTTATCTATTTTCTTGTCCATGTTACCTGTTTGTCTGTCCGATTTGTCGATTTTCCTGTCAGTTGTACCCGTGTGTCTATTTTCATGTCAATCGTACCTTTTTGTCTGTCCCGTTTGTCTAGTTTCCTGTCCTTTTTACCTGTGTCTCTGTCCCATTTGTCTATTTTCCTGTCCAGTTTACCTGTCTCATTTGTCTAAGCCCTGTCCATTTTACTTAATTGTCTGTCCCATTTGTCTATTTACCTGTCCTTTTTACCTCTTTGTCTGTGTCGTTTGTCCATTTGCATGTCCATTTTACCTGTTTGTCTGTCCCGTTTGTCTATTTTCCTGTCCAGGTTACCTGTTTGTCTGCCTCATTTGTCTCTTTTCCTGTCCAGTTTACCTATTTGTCTGTCCCATTTGTCCATTTTCTTGTCCATTTTAATTGTCTGTCTATCCCATTTGTCCATTGTCCTGTCTCCTCTTCCTATCTACCTGTCTCCTTTGTCTTTATATCTGTCTCACTTCCGTGTCTGCCTGTCCTTTTTATCCATCTCTTTGCCCCTATATGTATCATTTTGTCTCTTTTGAGTGTCTGCTTTATGTATCTATATGTCCTCTTTATCTATCTCCTTGGCCCTTATCCTATCGTTCTGTCAGATTGACCAAACTTTATGCTTCCTTTATCTACCTTTCTGTCCCATTTATCACTCTTTTTGTTCCCTTTATTGAAATTTATGTCCCCACTACCTATCCGCATTTCCCTTTGACTATCTTTATGTCCCCCTAATTTATGTTTATGTCCCCTTTAACTATCATTATGTCCCGTTTACCTATCATTATGTCCGTCTAATGTATGTTTATGTCCCATTTTTCTTTGTTCCCTTTATTTATCTTTATGTCCCATTTACCCATCGATATGTCCCCTTTACCTTTGTCCCCTTTAATTATCTTTATGTCCCCTTTACCCATCTTTATGCCACCTTTAATTTGTCCCCTTTTATTTATCTTTATGTCCCCTTCACCTATCTTTATGTTTCCCTTTACATATCTTTATGTCTCCCTAATGTATGTTTATGCCCCCTTTATCTGTGTTCCCTTTATTTATCTTTTTGTCCCCTTTCTGTCTTCTTATCGTTATTAGTCAATAGTATTCCTCTAGTGTGTGTCTTATCTTTATTTGTCAACAGTGGCCCTCTATTTGTGTTTGTTTATCTTTATTTCAACCGGCTCCATGGTGAAGGTGTTACGGATGCAATTCGTTATCCCACATACCACATTCGAAACACAGCTACAAGCGATTTGGCAGCAGACCACCTTGCGTTGGTGTTCATACTTGGTTAAGTGCCGGTCGTTCAGAAAGCAATAAGGAACTTTGGTTAGTGTTGCATATCCCAACAGGACGTTGCAGCTGCTGTTGACGTACTAGGCAAGATTATGCTCAGTAGTTTGCAATTGCTTTCTGAGCGACCTGCTCACATACCCAGTAAGTTACCAACGCGGCGATACAGCTACTGATTCTCGCTCAGGTTACGTTACTCACGTGGATATACGGGATTATGAAGAAAGATGTTAACACCTGGAAACTACTGAACGTAAACTTGCCAAGAAATCACAAACCTCCAAAATGCTGGGGTTGACTGCAGCGTCATGTAAAGGATAATCAACTAACTTTATGTCAAAATCGTGTTTCTCTAATTAGTGTCTTATCTTCACCTCAACAGTGTCCCCCTAGTCAGTGTCTTTTTATCTGTATTTCTCAACAGTGACCGTCTAGTTTGTTTCTTCTTATCTTTATTTCTCAATAATATACTTCTAATTTGCATATTCTTATCTTTATTTCTCTATAGCGTTCATATAATACGCACCTCACTTTAAGGTACTCATTCAGTATAATACTTCACTTTTAGCTACCCCATTCCCTATTTTTTGTAACTTCCGGTCCTCAACATGGCGGATAAACAATTGAACCTTTAAGGCCTCTGGAGTGTTTATGCTTGTGGCTAGAGTTTATATTGGCATTTTCCTCATGTTAGACTGGTAGTGCATGGTTCCGTTGCCCTGCTACTGAGTGAGTGCGTGGCGCGACACTGTGAGCTGTAATTTCGTATGAAATGCTTTTATATCTGTCCGTACGTGAACTGCATGTTCGGAACGATGGTGGCCGAAAGTTGCTGAATTGACTGGTTTGCCTTTTCGGTTCACGAGTGCATTTTTCAGGAGACTCATGGGAATCGTTGCTGGAGCTACGGAGTTCGTACTTTGTGCAGCACTTTCGGCGGGTCTCCCTGCGGAAACAGACCGAGCCATAGGGGATAAAACCAGGGTCAATGAAGTCTTTCTGGTGACTGCCGATTCCATCGACGATGAACAGTATTTTTCGTGGAGGACGATTGTGTTGGCAATATGTCGGCGGCATTATGCACAGTGTACCTGCGCGGGCTGTTGGCTTGCCGAGACTCCTGTCTGTTCCACTTTTCACATAAGGCAGTGAGGAGCATGTTGTGTGATATTCACTGGCACAGGAACGGAGCATAATGGGGATGACCCGTTGCCGTGAAGTTGGAACCGAGACTAACTAACTAACATTCCCTGTAATACTTCACTCGTAGCTACTGCACTCCCTGTAATACTTCACATGTAGCTACTACATTCCCTGTAATACTTCACTTCTAGTTACTACATCCCCTGTAATACTTCACTTCTAGTTACTACATTCCCTGTATTACTTCAGCTGTATGTACTACATTCTATGTAACACTTCACTTCTAAGTACTATATTCTTTGTATTACTCCAGCTGTAGGTACTACATTCCCCTTAAAATTTCATCTGTAAGTACTACATTACATGTATTACTCCAACTGAAGGTATTACATTACCCTTAATACTTCACATGTAAGTACTACATCCCTGGTACTACTTCAGTTGTAGGTTCTACATTCCCTGTACTACTCCAGCTGTAGGTACTATATTCCCTGTACTACTTCAGATATAGGTACTACATTCCCTGTACTACTCCAGTTATAGGTACTACATTCCCTGAACTACTCCAGTTATAGGTACTACATTCCCTGAACTACTCCAGTTATAGGTACTACATTCCCTGTACTACTCCAGTTATAGGTACTATATTCCCTGAACTACTCCAGTTATAGGTACTACATTCCCTGTACTACTCCAGTTATAGGTACTATATTCCCTGTACTACTCCAGTTATAGGTACTACATTCCCTGTACTACTCCAGTTATAGGTACTACATTCCCTGAACTACTCCAGTTATAGGTACTACATTCCCTGTACTACTCCAGTTATAGGTACTACATTCCCTGAACTACTCCAGTTATAGGTACTATATTCCCTGTACTACTCCAGTTATAGGTACTACATTCCCTGTACTACTCCAGTTATAGGTACTACATTCCCTGTACTACTCCAGCTGTAGGTATTATATTCCCTGCACTACCCCAGCTGTAGGTACTACATTCCCTGTACTACTTCAGCTGTAGGTATTACATTCCCTGTACTACTCCAGCTGTAGGTATTACATTCCCTGTACTACTCCAGTTATATGTATTACATTCCCTGTACTACTCCAGTTATAGGTACTACATTCCCTGTACTACTCCAGCTGTAGGTGTTCCAGCTCCCCTAATCTCAGCGCTGTCTGTCTGCCACTGTTCGGGCAGTGATGATAAATCAGACGATGCCCATGGATGCGCTGGCAGGCTGTCTGGAGATATACTCGCAACCCAACCCTCGCCGACACTCGTGGGAGCTCAGATCGTCGCTTCAGATACGAGCACCTTTAGATCGGAGAGTTAGATTCACATAAGGAAGAAAAATGAGATGCAAGAATCATTTGCCGGCAGTGAAAACTGTACACAAAAACACACTTGCTTGTCTCGCCTGTCACTTCCCTGAGGCACGGACAAGTGCTGGTAGGCGATGACTGAGCAAACTCCACACTTCTTACAGTCCACAAGTCCTGGAAGGCAGTCTGCCTGTGGGGGGAGAATTTCAGGAAAGAAACCTTTAAAAAAGTCGCTTAAAAGTCGACAGGGTCGACTTCATTGCACCGGGTTTTATCGCATATGGCTCGGTCTCTTTCCGCAGCACGGAAAGCGTCGCACAAAGCACGAACTCCGTAACTTTTAGCGACGACCCACAGGAGTCTCCAAGACATTTAACTCGTAAACCGAAGGACGCGGCCCGGAATCGAACCCACAACCTTCGGAGCACGAGTCAAACGGCTTGACCACTTCGCCACAGAAACTCCCTGGAAAGGATAAACTGTACACAAGGAAATAAACCTGAACTGTCGAAGTCGTAAAATGTTTTCCTAAGTGGCGTGGGACTAGAAAACGGACATCCACGCACTACAATAGATGTAATGCAACATCTTTAGGAATAGACGCCTAGAAAACTTTGATCAACGAAAAAGAAATACTCCGTGGCGTCGGTGATCATGTCTGCCCACAGCCTTCTGTCTCGTGTACTGCCAATCTTCTTATAGTCCATACCGTGTGGGGTCGGTGATCATGTCTGTCCGCAGCCTTCTGTCTCGTGTACTGTCAATCTTCATATATCCATGCCGAGTGGGGTCGGTGATCATGTCTGCCCACAGCCTTCTGTCTCGTGTACTGCCAATCTTCTTATAGTCCATACCGTGTGGGGTCGGTGATCATGTCTGTCCGCAGCCTTCTGTCTCGTGTACTGTCAATCTTCATATATCCATACCGTGTGGGGTCGGTGATCATGTCTGTCTCGTGTACTGCCAATCTTCTTATAGTCCATACCGTGTGGCGTTGGTGATCATGTCTGTCCGAAGCCTTCTGTCTCGTGTACTGTCAATCTTCATATATCCATACCGTGTGGGGTCGGTGATCATGTCTGTCTCGTGTACTGCCAATCTTCATATATCCATGCCGTGTGGGGTCGGTGATCATGTCTGTCTCGTGTACTGCCAATCTTCATATATCCATGCCGTGTGGGGTCGGTGATCATGTCTGCCCACAGCCTTCTGTCTCGTGTACTGCCAATCTTCATATATCCATGCCGAGTGGGGTCGGTGATCATGTCTGCCCACAGCCTTCTGTCTCGTGTACTGCCAATCTCTTGATAGTCCATGCCGTTGGCGTTGGAGATCATGTCTGTCCACAGCTCTCTGTCTCATATACGGACAATTATTTCTGATACTGATGTTCCTCCATGCTATGGTGTCAAACTGTCCAGCATCTTCTCTCGTGGTCCACTATTGCCTCTCTTCCGCTCCAACCTTCCCGTTGTAACAACACACTTCAGCGTTCTCGATCTCATGATATGCCCAAAGAATGTAGACTATCTTCTTCTGATGTGAGTAGCCAGTTCTCTTTCTGCGCTAATTTCTTTCAAAATATCTGGCCAGTCAGTAGGTCACTAGGTCAGCATTCTTTAGCCAGGGATATGTAGACAGGGACATGTTGACAGAGTCATAAACTGGAAAAATTATGGGGAGTCAGTGACTCAGGCACGGTACAGATACAGACGGACTAAAGGGCGGAATACGTGGATGATTACGTGAATAAATGAGTGGATGAATAAGTGGAAACGTGTGCTATATGGATTTGATAACAGACGTAGTTGATGATGTTTCAGAGATGTAGTTTATGATATGTTAGAGATGCGGTTGATGATATGTCAGAGATGCAGTTGATGATATGTCAGAGATGTAGTTTATGATATGTTAGATATGCGGTTGATGATATGTCAGAGATGTAGTTGATGTTATGTGTCTTGTCACCAGATCTCTTCTCCCTCTATAGCGAAGTAATAATGAGAGAGATCAAAGAGAAGCCGGGAATACTAATCGGCAGTTATATTATAAACAATATACGATATGCAGATGGCACAGTATTGGGGGCAGATAATGCAAAAGATTTACAACAATTATTGGACATTGTAGTAACGGAGAATGCAAAGAAAGGACTTTCCTTGAATATCATGAAAACAGTGTAGGTTAGCTTGGCTGAATGGATAAGAACGTGTGTTCTTAAACATTCGGAGTGCTGATGCCGAGGTAAGGGGATCACACTCTACACCGGACAGTTGGACTAAAATTTTCACCTCTCGTCCTTGACTTGGGGACGTCAGTTAAGTACCTCTGAAGTCGGACTGGGTTAGGTAGGAAACCTCCCCAACGATGTACAAGAGGGGCGCACAGGAAACTCCTCCTGTGCTGGACGAAGAGGAGACGGTAGGAAACCTCCCGAACGATGGATAAGAGAGATGCGATAGTCCCTCTCCTACGCTGGACACAATACCCAAGAACAAAGATGCAAGAAAACAGATGACCAGAAGGTGAGCCCGCCCAGGGGTTCAGTGCAAGAAAACCGCAGAAGTCATCAGACGAGCCCTTATCATGGCCCACAGTAAGAAAACAAGCGCAGGCGTTAAAAGACAGACCCTTTTTAGGGTCCAACTCAAGAAAACAAGCACAGACGTTAGAAGACGGGCATCTTTATGGACCCAACTCAAGAAAACCTCAAACCAAGCAAGAGCGGGACCAATGTAAACAAACATCAACCCGACCACTCAAGAAAACGCCTTACAAGAGGGAAAGGGAAGACTGCAGGCAGCGGAACAGGGGGAACAAGAACGTGTACATCAGGGAGGAAAACCGACGTCCTCATACAGAAGAGAAACCACTCACAAGGAGGGGATACAAGCGGAATCTCCAACTAACAACTCACTATAACTAAATAAATAAACAAACATATAAATAAATAAATAAATGACTAATTAACCCAAAGAAAGGCTAGAGCAATAGTATACCAAACAGGATGCAACTTGATAAAGAAAAATACCAACAAAAACCATAAAACCACTAACCACAGGCAATTAAACAACGAGAAACACAAGATGCCAGGAATAGAGATACCTAGTTAGTTAGTCGACAGATCATCCTCATTGCACATCGAAACATCAAGTCTATAAGTGCTCGGATCCCCTCCTCAGTAAATCTCGCAGCGTGTAGCAACTGACGACACCAGTTCTGTGTTGGTTTATCAGTCTTCTTTGGCTTCCTGCGTTGTGTTCTTGTTTGGCCACACCCCTTTTAATTTGCTGTTCTCGCAGTCTGACCATGGTTGTAGATTCACAGTCATCACTTGGTTCTCGCAAAAGTCTTACTTCACGTAGAGCATTCAGAATGTCAGCCTGGTCCATGGCTCGTCCGCCTTCCACAGTAGCCACACCTGCAAGCCTGCCAGCCCGCTCATTTCCTTGTACACCCGCATGTCCTGGCACGAAAATGAACCTATTCTTTGCCAGCCGAGACTGCTCCAGAGACAGCAGCAACTCTCTTCGGAACCACCCCATCTCTATCTTCTTGAGCATGCTCATTGAGTCACTAAGGAAACATGCCCTAGTGAATGCGTGTGTCTCGAGCCATGTTATTGCTTTACTTACTGCCATGACATCCATAGTCAGGCTACTTGTGGTCTCAGCAAAAGCACCAGAATCTTCCTTCACAATTCTCCCTCCGGCCTGAGCCGTAAAAGCCCATGAACTTATCACTCGTCGAGCGACCGACCCATCTATGTAAATGACAGCATCACCCTCCAGTGAATTCTTGAAAAACAAAGCCTGTACTTCCGATTCCACAGCAGCCGGATTTTCTTGTCTGCATTTTCTGTCTAGTTGGATGCAAACTGAAAAGGACGTATAGAAATATGTTGCTTTAGTACCCACTCCTCTCCAGGTTCTAAGTCCTCAAGTGAACACGCCTGTTGGAGAATGTCTTCGGCTTGACCCATCCACGACTTTCTCTTTTTAACCTGCTGCCCTCTACCTTCTTAATTTCACTGTGCAGTGGATGTTGTGTGTTTGCTTTGACTCTGAGGTAGGCGCGTGCTCTGCATGGTGTATCTCTTGTACATCCAAGAATAATACGCATAGCTTCGTCCTGTATCCTTTCCATCTACTTACGGCTGATGGTCAGGATCACCATCGCATACTCCAAAACAGAAAGGACCAGACTCTCGTAAAGGAGACATAGATGGCGCTGCTCACAGTTTGCCGCCATCACCCACAACGCAGCCAAACGTCACTTGGCCTTTGTTATCACCCGGTCTATGTGCTCATAATAATCAAGACTTCGATCAAAACGTACCCCCGAGTAGTTCATTGCGTGCGTTCTTTCCACCGTTTCTAAACCCAGATTTACAGTTGGTGCTGGAGTGTTGACAATATAGTTATTCAAAGAGAACCATGTCACTGCTGCCTTCGTTGGGTTGACCCTTGCCCCAGATTCCACACACCGAGCGCTTATGCGATTTAGTTCTGTTTGTAGACCCACAGCGACTCGATCTGTATCCTTACCCTGACGATACACTAACACATCGTCGGCATATGACAATGTCCTCTCCGGTCCTCTGATCTGTTCGCCGGTAATTCTCACAGTGTTGGCGCTTAGCAGCACCGGAGATAATGGTGATCCCTGTGGCAGGCCCGGATATATTGTTGTTGGTTTCAGAGGTCCAACTGCCACATCTAAAAACTACTTTCCGTTGGAAGAGAGCTGCGGCGATCCAACTAAGCAGGAATGGACTTACCTTGAGTTCAAGAAGCTGAAACATTAAGCAATCCAATGGTACTCTGTTGTTTGCATCCTCAAGATCAATCGCCGCAGCACATGTTTCAGTGCCTGAGTGCAAACCTGCATAGACATTATGGCAAAAACTGTTGCGTTGGTCCAGGTTTCTCTGTTGGGACGGTACCCTCCAAGGTAGGTTGCAATTAACTTCTCCAGCAGCTTGCCTATTGTATTTTGCACGGTTATTACCCGAAATCCCTGAATTTTTGTGTGGTCTTTGCCAGGCTTCGTCAAGGAAATCAGATATCTGTGTATCCACTCTTCCTTGATGCTAGCACTCCCTATGCTGTTGTTGTACATATCTGCCAATTCCTCTAACTCGTTGTCGGTACACATAGTGATGTCGTCATACCTTATACCATCTGGCCCTGGTGCGCTGTTTTTTGTCCGTCGAAGCACAGCCCTGATCTCTTTCAATGTCAATGTGTCTTCATCTGCAATGTTCTGGGCCTTACACCTACCTAAGGTAACCGCCTTGGCAAAATTTCCGCCTCTCGTGTCTGTCTGGTTGCTCTGCTCTAGATAGCGTTCAAAAAGGACTTTGCCCTTATTCTCGTCAGACCTCTGCCAGATAAGGTCAGCATTTTGGAAGTCAGGAACACTCTTATTCTTTAATACCCCATTCATAGTTTTATGTAGTCGCCAGAATAATTTCAGTCACTTGTCTGTGCTTATTCTTTGACACAACTTTGCCCACTTTTCAATTTTAACCACTTTATCCAGGTTTTTGAAATAGCTAACTTTTGTGTCAATCTCTCTTTTCCAAGTACACGATAACACTAGGATGGACAACTCTGTCCTTCTTAGGCGTTTTGCCATTTCCTTACAGCACCATACTTATCCATCCAGGTCTTTTCCACCTCACAATTCCACTAAGGTGGCTGCACCCAGCTTTTTTGTCCTGTCATGATGATACCTGTGCTTGTCGCGTCTTATTTTACTCACTACATCTTGTCCTGAACTGTCATACTTGAAGGTCTTCACTGTTGAATTGTGCTGCCTGCTTTTGCCGTTCTCCGCCCATATGCTGCAAGGGTGGTGGTCGCTGACTATGGTACCATAAGACACCCCATCTACATACTGTCGTGAGTGAAGGAGAAACCAGCGCCAGGTCAATAACACTGTCCTCATCACTAGGATGACTTTCTGTCCTGGAGACGCAGCCATTATTGATACAAACAAGGTCACTGGTTTCAAGCACCGTCTCGAGCTCCTCCCCCTGTTTGTTGGAAGAAATGTTACCCCATGATTTGCCTTTAACGTTGACATCGCCGCAGAGAATGACATTCCTCTTATGACATAATATGTCACACAGACACTGCCATCTCTGGGAATTCACACTCGCGTTACAGGCATAAACATTAACCAACACTGAGTGGTAGACCGGATTGAACTCTAAGAGCCTGTGTTTGTATCTCGCCACTGTCCCACCTGGGACACTGTCCAGCTCTGAAGCCACAATGCTGTCCTCGAATCAGAATCGCCATTCTCATGTGTCGCCTTGTTGTAATAACATTGAAGCTGGCTATATGGAGTGTATTAACACCCAGTCTCGACTCCTGAAGCGCTACTATATCGTGTCTGTATACCAGGCTTTCCAAAATTGAGCCACGTTGTTTTGCGCTTGCACAGTTCCAATATAGAATAGCCGTGTTCTTGAGGCCCAGAGGGTCGCATTTACGCCGGTGACGCCTGGCTCCGACCCGTCTTCCCTATCGTTTACGTCGTTGGACCTCGTCTAGTCGGTGGTTTCTTTACCCTTTGTACGGGACACAAACGCTGGTCTGCCATGATGAAGGAAATCAAAGCGACTACACACCACTACTAGTGAACTACACATTAACCTAAACATGCTGTGAAAAACACTTAGGATTGATTCGCACTGATGCATGAAACTTGGTTGCACCGGCGAAAATCTTGAGAGGTAACTCCTGGTTTACATCATAGTGCAGAAATTACACACACGAGATGAAATTCTCCTAAGTGAACAGAAAGGAGCGATTTAATATCACACAACCGCCCGCCGCCATCTTGACCGGAAGCTCTGATAGAGATAACTAAGAAAAGCACAACGTACAACCAAGAGTAAATGAAGAATCAATAGAAAAAAAAACACCAGACGACACTGATTGATTGATTGATTGATTGATTTAGCAACCGACATCATAGCATTCGTGGCATTTCCATAAGCGCTCCGTCCCCATCCTCAGCAGCCAGCGAAGAGTTCCAACACCAATAGTTCCAGTAGCAATCTGAATATAAGTCCGTCTCGCCAGATCCCCTCGTCACTCCTCGTTGCCTCATTCTTGCCAGACTATGGTGATCCATTTGCTCCTCCGAGGTGTACACGTGCTCCCACAAGGCCGCAACCCCATCTACCTTGTCATGCATCAATACTCCACCAATTTTTGCCGAGCCAGCCAATTTGTCCGCCTGTTCATTCCCCAGCACACCGGCATGCTCCGGAGAAAAGACCCAGGTGATGCTTGCCACCCGTGACCTCCGAAGCGAAGCAAGCCACTCTGCACGAAGCCTGCCTGTCCTCACCCTCCTCAGCATGCTTTCTGAGTCAGTTACAATCACGATGTGTGTATGTATCGTGTTCTCCATCCAGCGGAAAGCTGCACTGACCGCCTCCACCTCCATTCTTAAGCTAGATGTTGTGGTATCATACGCCAGGCTCTCCTGCACCAAACGTCGACCATTAGCTTTTGCTAAGAATCCCCAGGCACTTCTCCTACCTCTCAACACCGAACCATCTGTGTAGATAATCACATCAGCCGGGCGAGCATTATCCTGAATTAGTTTCTGGATTTCCACTTCCGTGGCCTCTGCTGGCCACTCCCTGCACTCCCGGCTCAATGTGATTATAAATCTGCACAAGTCTGACTGCTCCGCTGGCACTCTGACCCACTCCTCTCCTCGCCTAATGTTCTCCAAGATGCACACCTGTCTGATCGTATCCTCCGCCTGAGCCATCCATGATTTCCCTCTTATCAGTCTCTGACCCTTAACTGCGTCCAGCGCCTCATGCAACGGGTGATCTGTGTCTGCAGCTACTCTGAGGTATGCCTTCGCCTGCATCACCTTGTGCCTACCAGCAACAGTCGGCAGACCAAGGATGTAACGCATACACACTACTGGGGTGTCTCTGGTGCATCCCAGAATGACCCGCATAGCTTCGTTCTGTATGCGCTCTAATTTCACCAGCTGACTCTTTGAGACAGTGAGCAGTCCTAGTCCATAATCAATCACTGAGAGGATCAAGTGCTGGTATAGTGTGAAGAGCATTCTCTGCTCTGTGTCCATTGCAGCCATAGTTTTAAGTGCATTGAGTCCCTTTTGAGATCTTGTCACAACCGTCTCCACATGGTCCTTGAAGGACAGACTCCTGTCAAATGTGATTCCCAGATACTTCAGTTTGTTCTCTCTGTTGACGCTTCTACCATCTATTGTGAGGCTTGGGACATCAGCTCTCACAATTCTGTTGTCCAGAGAGCACCACAAAACAGCCGCCTTTTCCGGGTGGATGACAGCACTCATTTCAGTGCACCAATCAATCACTTTGTCTACTGTCGCCTGTAGCTCCTGGGCTGTTTGCTCCCTATCTCTACCCTGCCTATATGCAAGAATATCATCTGCAAATGTTAGTATCCTTCCAACCCCTGGTGCTTCTAGGTTTGCAATCTTGCTCGTATACACGTTAAAGAGCACCGGTGAGATTGCAGATCCCTGTGGCAGTCCCGGGTTAAAATATGTGGCTCTGAGGTCCATGCACCCAGACAGAGAGCAACCCGACGAGAATGCAGGACGGCTGCTATCCAGTTCACCAACCAGGGATTGACCCCCTTCTCCATCAGTGCGGTCATCAAAATATCATAGCGAACTCTATTGTACGCATCCTCGAGATCAAGCGCTGCCGCCATCGTTTCCTGTCAACTCTGGAACCCCTCATAAACGTCAAAGGCAAAAGTGGCTGCATTTGACCAGGTATCTTTTCCTGGCCTGTAGCTCCCCAGGCCTCTTGGAAGAAGCTTCCCCCTTTCCAAAAACTCTTGCAGCTTGACAGCGACTATGTTCTCTAAAACCTTCCCAAATGTATTTTGAAGGGTGATGATCCTAAAGCCGCTAAGCTTTGAATGATCCTTGAATGGTTTTGGGAGAGGGATGAGATAGCTGTGTACCCAATCCTGCGGTACTGATGCTGTCCTAAAATGGCGAGAAACAGAAGTCCGTAGATACAAGAGATAGGGATAACAACTAAAATAAGAAAACATAGATAGCATGTTACATTAACATACATAAATAAATAAATAAATAAATAAATAATAGCTATGAAAATAACACAAGCAATTAATTGTAGGGAAAGGTACATCCAGTAGCAACGGAACAAGCATCGAGAATGTGGTCGGCGAGGGAAGGAATGGAGGACAATAGAATAGAGGAACTGTACCTGGACTTACGTCAGTGGAAGTTCTCTAATGCGCAAAAGACCAGGACAACTTATACCGCACTATGAACCACCACAATTATAACCACCGCACTGAGGCTGGTTGAAAAGGTGGAAAGTTTCTTTTCCCCAAAAAAACTGGATGGATGGATGGACTGGGTTTGCCTGATGGCGAGGGACACTGTTAATAGGGAAAGCTAATCCACACGCAAAATTCAGTCCATCACTACTAGAAGTGCCGGCTTCCTGGCCTAGAGGTTAGCGACTTTTCTTCGTAATCTCGTATACTCTCGTAAGTAACGTGACGACGGTGAGAATCAGCAGTGGTTCGAATCGCGTCGATAACTTACGGGGTATGTGAGCCGGCCGCTCAGAAAGCAATGGCAAACTACTGAGCGTAATCTTGCCAAGAAATCACCTATCAGTGAAAGATGCTGATGTTGACAGCAATGTCCTGTAAAGGATATGCAAACATTTAAAACTACTAGAAGTGGTGTGTTTGGACTACACTTTAGTTCAAAGCGAGCGAGCACCAAAAAAAAAAAAAAAGGGAAAAGAAAACAGCAACAATGGTCACATCAAAGAAAAATGTGACACCAAAATATGAAATGGAAATAGAATGGAAAATTCCCCGGGAAGGTTAACCCGGTCAACAAATGCCCGCAGAAGTCGGATGTGTCGGCCTAACGGCGCAAGAACGCAGCTCTGCTGTAAACAGGCACAACGCAATCACATCCGGAAAAAAACTCCGGATGAACGAAGAAGAAGAATGGAAAATTCTTAACCAAATGGACAATTTTATGAAATGGAAATAGAATGAAAAATTCCTTAACCAAATGGATAATTTTTAATTCCTAGAGGCATTTATAACATAAGACAGGAGGTGCACAACAGAGATTAAGAGCAGAATATGGCAACCAAAACATGCATTTCAGA
>JACEFZ010020076.1:310000-371909 GCA_014155875.1 Cepaea nemoralis
GCTTGTTTAGTAAGTGTCCATGTCTCACAGGCGTATGTTGCAATGGGAAAGATGCATGCTCTTAAAAATCTAATTTTTGTAGTTCTGTCTGTCCCACTCCATAATTTATTCAGTTGTTTTAGTCTTTGAAGAGCAATTGATAGTCGTCGTTTAATTTCTTTCATTGTGTCACCATTGTTGGTAATCAATGACCCAAAATATTCAAAATTTTCCACCACCTCCAATTTTTCCTCATTAACATATATTTCTTTCTCCATAGTAGTTTTATCTGTATGCATTATCTTTGTATTTGCAATGTTAAGATATAAGTTGTGATTTTCACTATTCAATTGGGTTGAGGCTATTAGGTTTTCTATACCATTCTGTGTTGTGGATAGCAATACTGTATCATCAGCATATCGAATCTCTGGTATGTCATGACTCCCGATATTTAGGGCATCATATAGCTCCCTGTTTATATCATCTCTTACATTTCTCATTATATTTTCGGCGTACAGGTTAAACAAATAGGGTAACAGCACACAGCCCTGACGGATTCCTTGCTTGATCCTTGCTTGTCAAACCAATCTGATGTCTCGCCAACTATTCTAACTGCTGCTTGTTGGTCTAGATAGAGCAAATTATGAGTTGTATTACATTTGATGGAAAGGCGATATTCCTCATGATTTCCCAATGTTTCTGATGTTGTACACCTTCAAATGCCTTTGAATAATCCACAAAACGTGAGAATAGGATTACATTTAATTCTCTGCACTTCTCTATTATTAAACGTACGTTGAGTATGTGATCTCATGTTCCTCTTCCTTTCTAAATCAAGCTTGAATCGCGTTAATTTCTTCTTCCATTTTCTTAAGAAGTCTTCCCATTATGATTTTTAGTAGAATTGTACTTTCATGACTGATCAGGGCAACAGTTCTATAGTTGGTGCATAATTTGAGGTTGCCCTTTTTTTGGTATTGGAATGAAGATAGTTCTCTTCCAATCTTTTGGCCATATACCATACTTCCATATCTTTTTACATAATGCGTGATAGATTTGTATGCTTTCTTCTCCTGCCGCTTTAATTAGTTCAGCTGGTATCTCATCACATCCAGGTGATTTACTATTCTTCATGTTCTTTATAGCCCATGCAATTTCATCTAATAAGGGTTCAGGTTCTGTCTCTGCTGTTATTGGCTCATGTATCGCATTCATATCCTCACTGTCACTCATATCATACATTCCACTGCAGTACACATGCCATCTTTCTAGAATTTGTCTGGATCATGGGTGGCCAACACGAGGCCCTCGGGCCGCATGCGGCCCTCCGGTAGTCATGTTGCGGCCCGCAGAGTGGGAAACGACGATGTGGTCGAAACTGTAGCACGCTTGCTTGTTTACTTTAATTTAACAAAATAAACTAGGTACGTGGCCCGGCAGGAAATATTATTTCTGAAATTTGGCCCGCCTGCTGAAATTGTTGGCCATCCCTGGTCTATATTATGTTACGGTATTTCCTATCTTGTCACAGATAAAATTCAATTGAGGTTGAACATTACTTGTCACTGACTTCATTTCTTTGAACATTTCGTAATCTCGCCCAGTCTTATGGTATTGCTCTATTCTGGTACAACAATCTTGTATATATTGATTTTTGTCCTTTCTTACAGAACTAGCTGGTAAATTACTATGTACATGAAATATATTGTTGTCAAAGAATATAGCACGAATCGAACACAAGCCAATCACAATACAGCAGTCATTATTTGTAAAAGCGCGAAGTTTACAATGTGTACAAACTTATAACGTTACTCTCCGCTGAGCGATAATAAACCGATAATTAACGCCGTCAGGCTATTCGCCGTTGAGGTAGGCGCGAGAGATCTAGTCTCCCCCGCAATGTAGGACGTGATAAAACAAATAGGAATTAAGGGACAAGCAAGAACTCGGGCTCAAAAATAACTGTGTGAGGCAACCAAAAAGGCCTCGTGCTGGCTGTGGAATTGTCGGAACCTAAAGTGGAACGAGACTCGAAACTAGTATGGTTAGAAGCGGTAACTGCAGAACGCCTAACAATCTCTCAACCAAGACCTCGAACTTGCAACGTCTCGTATCAGCTCTTTAGCCTTTCCTCCGAGTGAGGGTGGTGAATCTGAGTGCAGTCAAATGTCGACCGAAGTCCAAGCTCCATAACAAAGCGGTTATCATCCGTAAGTTGCACTCACCTGCAGAGACCAAGAGGTGGGTCTAGAAACCAAAGGAAGAACCAGCTTCCTAGTAGAGTGCGGTGCCATGAACGGGGCACGAAGAAGTAACATGGCAACGGAGACGTATGGAGGCGACTGAGGCCGTGGCTGGGGAGGAAGCAGGCTCCCCACGACCACAAGTGCTAAAGGACAAGCACAGGCTGCACATACTCTCCTCTCTGAGGGGGGAGAGGCTTGAGAGTGGACATGGTAACAGCGAAGAGACAAGCATAACAACAGGGACAAAGAATTTGACCGAACGTCCCCACGGCATGGGAAAGACGCCCGGGGTCATGACCCCGACGGGATCGCCCCTAGAGAGTGTTAAGAGCATAATGGTCCGGAACACTTGGGGAAGTTGTACACTTCTGACGATCTGAAGCCCCCTGCCGTGTTTGCTCCGCGGCGGAGATTTTATCACCTTCAGTATTTATATCTTCAGTCAGTTCTATTTCTATTGTTCTCTTCTGGGTGATCATCGACTCTCTTACAGCAATCTGGTTGGCTGATTGTCTGTATAGTAATTAATCTTAAAGTTAATTGGTTGTGTTGTACTTACTCTTCATGTTGATTGGCTGTCTTGGAGTTACTCTTCAGGTTTACTAATTGTTAGAGAAGCGCAAAGGTTCAGATTGTACAGATATACACAGAAACATACAGATACACTCAGATACATACAGATATAATACAGACACATACAAATGCACACATATACAATACATGAACATATAGATACATACGAAAACACACAAACACACACACACACACACACACACATATATATATATATATATATATATATATATATATATATATATACAGAGAGAGAGAGAGAGAGAGAGAGAGAGAGAGAGAGAGAGAGAGAGAGAGAGGAGAGAGACAAGAAGAGACGCATGTATAATAGAGATAAACATGATACAGACATACAGAGGTACACACAAACACACATCAAGATAGAGGAAAGAAAGTTAGAGAGAGTGAAAGAGACACACATAGAGACACACAGTGAGGGAGAGACAGAAAGAGACACAAAGGGCCACCTAAAGGGGGAGAAAGGGAGAGACAGAGGGACACAGACACACACAGAGACGGAGGGAGTGAGGAAGAGAGACAGAAAGAGAGGGAGGGAGAGACAGAAGGAGAGACATGAGAGAGACACAAAGGGCCACCTAAAGGGGGAGAAAGGGAGAGACAGAGTGACACAGACACACACAGAGACGGGGGGAGAGAGGAAGAGAGACAGAAAGAGAGGGAGGGAGAGACAGAAGGAGAGACATGAGAGAGAGTGAGGGAGAGATAAAGAGATAGGACAATTTACATCTTTCTGATTTAAGACAATCCGCAAGTGATATTGCCATATTCAGAAAGTGCGTACTTGTAGAAAAAAGCTGCGTCTACTTCAGACTTTTTGTGCCACCCTACAGACCCACACATGACTCCCGAGCTACAACAGCCACTCCCAGGAGATAGCCACTTGGGCACCGGCTAAACGTTCGCTATTTCCAACTGGCAATCTACCTGCCTGGGCCAACCCTCCATTATGCCACCTTCTCCACACTTGCACATTCACTCAACATCACGTGTCTCCATTTTGGCGTCTCTTCATTAAGCTTTTGTTTTTGTGGTTTGCTTAATTAGTATGTTCTGTTGTTGATCAATCTGGAGCACAATTGTGAGGCAAAACCGCAGACCTGGGGACAATGGATGACTCGAGCTAGCGCAGTAGTTTTTGCCGTCTTACTGGAGATGTCATGTGGTGTTTAGTTCTCGTGGAGGGGTTCTGTCGTTCTGCAGACCCCGTTTTTTGGCTGATGTGGTGGATGAGTAGAGCTGAAGGGTGTTGCTGTTGCACTAATGTTCTTGTCGATGAACGGCCTCCATTTACAACCGCGAAATCTTTACAACATAACGATGTGTATCACGTGACTCAATTTGTGCATGACGACGATTTTGCCATGTTGCAGTTTTTTGTTGCCTTCCGTGAAGAGCGGGAGATTTCTGGATGCTTGTGTCACTGCTCCACATTACCAGGTTCTAGAAAAACTATGACCTAATTAAAGACCCGATTTTCTCGCCACTCAAGCTAAGACGGCTTTAGAGACTGATCAGGCAAGTGACAAGGAACAGGGTGAGAATAACAATTAGAACATAATGAGAATAAAACATTGGGATAAAATAACATTTAGAATAAAGGGGATACAACACTGAGGACAAAAGGTGAATATTATTATGAGCAAAGGGTGAATACTTAGAATAAAATGGGTGAATAACAGTAAGAACAGAAAGAGAGAGAGAGAGAGAGAGAGAGAGAGAGAGAGAGAGAGAGAGAGAGAGAGAGAGAGAGAGAGAGAGAATAACAGTATTAACAGAGGGGGAATAACAGTAAAACAGAGGGAGAATAACAGTAAGAACAGTGGGAGAATAACAACAAGAACAGTGGGAGAATAACAGCAAGAACAGTGGGAGAATAACAACAAGAACAGTGGGAGAATAACAATTAAGAACAGTGGGAGAATAACAACAAGAACAGTGGGAGAATAACAATTAAGAACAGTGGGAGAATAACAATTAAGAACAGTGGGAGAATAACAACAAGAACAGTGGGAGAATAACAACAAGAACAGTGGGAGAATAACAACAAGAACAGTGGGAGAATAACAACAAGAACAGTGGGAGAATAACAACAAGAACAGTGGGAGAATAACAACAAGATCAGTGAGAGAATAACAACAAAAACAGTGGGAGAATAACAACAAGAACAGTGGGAGAATAACAATTAAGAACAGAGAGAGAGAGAGAGAGAGAGAGAGAGAGAGAGAGAGAGAGAGAGAGAGAGAGAGAGAGAGAGAGGATAACAATAAGAACAGTGCGAAAATAACATTAAGAACAGTAGGAGACTAACAATAAGAAAAGTAGGAGAATAACAATAAGAACAGTGAGAGAATAACAATAAGTACGGTGGGAAAAGAACGGTAAGTACAATGGGAGAATAGCAGTATGAACACAGAGAGAGAATCACAGCAACTCGGGTGGGCCTGTAGGCCAGCGTTCGAACACTTATTCATGATGCGACCACACAACTGCTTGCAAGTTTCAAGTTTAAAGATTAAAAGCTGGGAGGATCAACTTCGTTGCACCGGGTTTTAACCCACATGGCTCGGTTTTTTAAGTAGACGAGACTGAATGTTGTGGACAGTCATGATCACCAACGCCACACAGCATGGATTTCAAAAAAGAAGAGTAAGTAAAATATAAACTAAAATAAATAATTGTGAGGGGCAGGAGGTAGTCACAGCGCTTCCTATGAATATGACCGAAGAATGCGGAAGACGACCATCTGATCATAAACACGCTGGGCAGGAATTTGTGAAGCAACATGGCGACCGCCGCCACACAGCACTACTCATGATGATAACCTACTATCATTTTTGGGAGCTGAAATGGAAACCCCTGGGAAACCCAACGAGTACCAGCAGCGGGCACGTAACACCGCTCAAGAGGTCACCACCGAGTGTGTGGGTGTAATGCGAATCGAGAGACTGCGGCAGTGCAGACAAATAGGATTGGGTGTAATCAGTGAGGATTTGTTCGGATTTCTGGGCTCTGTAAGTTATCATCAGTCGGCACGGCACTAGATGAAGTTTCCAATCGCGAAACTAGAAGGTTCGTCTGGCACTGCATGCCGGACCGGAATGTGTCACGTGACTCGTGAGAGTTGATTTCATTGGTCGGATATGGAAATCACTCCGCCATGTGGTGCAGTGAAACTAAATTACTTTAGCCAAGTGCATTATTGGTTTAAAAACTTAATTTCAAGACTTTCTGTGTCTGAAATCATCTGACTCTCTCTCTCTCTCTCTCTCTCTCTCTCTCTCTCTCTCTCTCTCTCTCTCTCTCTCTCTCACACACACACACACACACACACACAGAGGGAGGGAGATAGATAGAGAGATTATGTACGAACGAGTGAATGTGTGTTACTGTGAATGTGAGTGGGTATGTGTGTGAGCGAGCGAGCGTGTATGTATGTGTTGTTGAGTGGGTGCATAACTGTGACAGTTAGTATGCTGTATGTACATACGAATGTGTCTGTGTACGTATGTGTTTATGTATGTGTGATTGTGTCTTTCTCTCTATGCATGTGAGTGTGTGTGTGTGTTTGTCTGTCTGTTTGTCTGTCTGTTTGTCTGCCTGTCTGTCTATCTCCGGCTCCGTGGCGAAGGCGTTACGGACGCAGTTCGTAGTCCCGCATACCACGTTCGAAACTCAGCGGTGGGCGATTTGCCAGCAGACCGCCGTTCCATGGTTTAATTTTTTTTCTAATGAAATGGTACGGGTGCCAGTCGTTCAGAAAGCAATGGCAAACTACTGAGCGTAAACTTGCCCAGGAATCACGAACAGCAAAAAAGTACTGGAGTTGACTGCTACGCCCTGTAAAGGATATACAACTAGCTTTTATTCAAATTCACTACGATAAATAGTTAACTCTGGCTTCAAACCAGTATTGCTATATGGATGAGAAACATGGCGAGACTTTAAAACAATAACCACTTAATTACAAATATTCATTCCCTGCCACAGGACTTCATTGGTTTGATAGAATCACCGACAGGGAAATTATGGAGACAATAAAACTCCAACAATCACCGATGGGCAACTTATGCAGACAAAAACACTCCAACAATCACCGATGGGGAACTCATAGAGACAACAAAACTCCAACAATCACCGATGGGGAACTCATGGAGAACAAAACTCCAACAATCACCGATAGGGAACTTATGGAGACAACACAACTCCAACAATCACCGACATGGAACTTATGGAGACAACACAACTCCAACAATCACCGACATGGAACTTATGGAGACAACACAACTCCAACAATCAAGAGTTGTGAAAGACACCTGCACGAGATTGAGAAAACGTGGGGATAGCCTCACTAGAAACAACGGAAATGGGACTCTCGAGAAGAATGCTCAATGTATCAAGAAGACAACAAGTCAGAAATGATGAAATTAGCATTAAAGTTGGCTTTATAGCAGCGCTAGATTTCATTAGAAAACAGCAGGTGAAATGGTTCGGCCATATAACTAGGCTACCAATGACAGTTTACCACAACAAGCAATGATGTACTGACCAAATGGAAGCAGAAGAAGAGGCTAACCAAGTATACGATGGACAGAGGGAATAATCTTAGGGAGTCCATGGGAATCTCGACATATGAAGTCTATAGACGGGCAATCTCTGGCCGTTTATGCTTCACACAACACGCCAGGTACAATAGGAACAAGATGAGGTGATGGACTGGCACTCTCCCGCTGTTTATGTTTCACACAACACGCCAGGTACAATAGGAACAAGATGAGGTGATGGACTGCCACTCTCCCGCTGTTTATGTTTCACACAACACGCCAGGTACAATAGGAACAAGATGAGGTGATGGACTGGCACTCTCCCGCTGTTTATGCTTCACACAACACGCCAGGTACAATAGGAACAAGATGAGGTGATGGACTGGCACTCTCCCGCTGTTTATGCTTCACCTCGACACCGCAAGGTACAAGAGCAACAAGATGAGATGATGATGAGATCAGATCATGAGAGGATGAATGTCCTTTATTTTGAATCCATAAGAAATAGAAGGGAGAAAGCGGGGGGGGGGGAGAGTGGGGGGAGAGGGAGAGTGGGGGGGGGTAGGGGGAGAGGGAAAGTAGACATAAAACAAAGAGAGAAGAGACAAATATAGATAATATGGATAGGGCTTGAGTCGATGGAGGCATGAGCTCCATTCCCCGGGGAGCAGGGATGCGGGGAGGGGAGGGGGCTGAGAGACTTAAAGACAGGGAGAAGAAAGTAGACATGAGGTTACGGCGACAGTTACATGTATGTGCGTGTGTCTGTTTGTCTATGTGTCTGTCTGTGTTTGTGTCTGTCTGTCTGTCTGTATGTGTGCGTGTCTGTCTGTGTGTTTTTGTGTGTATGTCTGTCTCTGTATGTGTGCATGTGTATGTATGTATGTGTGCATGCGTCTGTATGTTTGTGTGTGCGCGTGTATACGTGTGTGCGTGCGTGTGCGTTGTTCGTGTACACGTGTGTGCGTGCTTGTGTGTTTGCAGTGCATGTCTGTGTGTGTGCATGAGTGTGTGTACGTACATGTGTGTGAGTGCATGTGTGTTAACGCGCGCGCATATGTGTGTGTGTGTACATGTATCGACATTTGAACAACTACCAGTACTCAGACACGACTCGAGTGTCAACGCCTGCAAGCGTGTGTTTGTGCAAAGTATGTCGCCATGTGCCATTACCGCAGTAATCAAGTTACGGCTTTTTGTTGAATGCGAGGAGATGACAGATGAAGTCATATGACAGGATGCGCACATTATTACATTTGAGATGCACTGGCCAGATTTCTGTGGCATTTTTTGGTACCCCTCCTGTGGTGCCTGCTCTGTCAGAAGTTGTCGCTAAATGCGCTAATCTGGAACAGATAGCGCGGCACTTTTTGTCCGCTGCAGTCGTAAAAAGATAATGGTCTCTAACGGATTGATTACAGGGATAACGTAGCGCTAACTAGGCACATCGTCCGTCTGTGATTCTCTCGTTCGTGCACCGCTGCTGATGATATTCCTCCATGTCCCGGTCTCAATCCATCCAGTATCATGTCTCTCGGTCTGCCTCTGCCTCTTTTCCCATTGATCTTTCCAGTTGTCACAGTGTTTCCTAGTGCCTCTTTTCTCACCACATGACCACAGAAAGCCATTGTCTCTTTCTGATCGTTGTGTCGTTGTTTGACTGAGATCTGCGGAGCTTCGTGAAATCTGTGCCTGGAGCGTTCACGAATTATTCTTGCCAGTCCCCGGAGCGTGCACCCAAGAGATGTTTGTTAGTACTTGCTTGTCATCAACAAATGCCATCTCCTCAGTGAATATCGATGGTATTGATTCTCCAACACATTCTCTTCTGTGTCTTCACAGTACATTCATACAGGCCTTGGTTCAGTCGATTTCTTGATGTTGTTTAACCTTTGGTAACGTTTCCTTCTGGCAGTGCATATCTTAATGATCACTTCGTTCATTATAGTCTTCATTGTTCAATTGATCTCTTGATGCTACCTATATTTGGGTGCCCACATTCTTGAGGGCCTTATCTCTTGTAAGGGTGATGACTCCACTTTTGTTTATTCTTGTCAACCCTATTGGTGTATGACACGCACTCCATTTTTTCTTTTACTTTTTCGCAGTTGAACGATATTCATTGTTTCTTTAACATTTGGCTTCCACATCTTCCTTGCATTTAAACCGTGAGATATTGCTGATAGTTCATTCATCTCATGTATTGATGCCGGGTCCGTGGCGAAGGAGGTTACGGACTCAGTTCGTAATCCCGCATACCGCGTTCGAAACATAACTGCGGGCGATTTGGCAGCAGACCACCTTGTGTTGGCTTTTAATGGGTGCCTGTCGTTCAGAAAGCAATTGCAAACTACTGAACGTAAACTTGCTCAGGAATCATGAACAACCAAAACAAAACAAAAAATGCTGTGTTGACTGTTACGTCCCGTAAAAAATATGCAACTAACTAACTAACATGTATTGATGCGGATCTCGGACATTTTCTATTTTGTTATGAAATGACCACTCAGCTCACTTGACCGCCAAGATGTCTGCTGTCTAGAGAACTGATATTGTTTCCACAGAGTGTCTCCAGGAATTGATTCTGACAGTTCAGACTTCTCTCTCTCTCTCTCTCTCTCTCTCTCTCTCTCTCTCTCTCTCTCTCTCCCCCCCCCTCTCTCTCTCTCTCTCTCTCTCTCTCTAGACGACATAGTCGCCTTTGGATAAGAAGCGGATGTCGGAGTGTTATGGACATCGTTCCGCGACATCTGCTTCTGTATCACAGTTGACAGCGGGGATGCCATAGACATCTCGCTTGGTGCTGCCTACGGCCACTGTCACTGTAATGTGTCTACATCTTGCAGTCAGTTCATGTCTTGATGTTTTGCCACCCAGATGTAATGTGTCTACGTCTTGCAGTCAGTTCATGTCTTGATGTTGTGTCACCCAGATGTAATGTGTCTACATCTTGCAGTCAGTTCATGTCTTGATGTTTTGCCACCCAGATGTAATGTGTCTACGTCTTGCAGTCAGTTCATGTCTTGATGTTTTGCAACCCAGATGTAATGTGTCTACATCTTGCAGTCAGTTCATGTCTTGATGTTGTGTCACCCAGGTGTAATGTGTCTACGTCTTGCAGTCAGTTCATATCTTGATGTTTTGTCACCCAGATGTAATGTGTCTACATCTTGCAGTCAGTTCATATCTTGATGTTTTGTCACCCAGATGTAATGTGTCTACATCTTGCAGTCAGTTCATATCTTGATGTTTTGTCACCCAGATGTAATGTGTCTACGTCTTGCAGTCAGTTCATGTCTTGATGTTGTGTAACCCAGGTGTAACGTGTCTACGTCTTGCAGTCAGTTCATATCTTTATGTTTTGTCACCCAGATGTAATGTGTCTACGTCTTGATGTCAGTTCATGTCTTGATGTTGTGTCACCCAGGTGTAATGTGTCTACGTCTTGCAGTCAGTTCATGTCTTGATGTTTTGCCACCCAGATGTAATGTGTCTACATCTTGCAGTCAGTTCATGTCTTGATGTTGTGTCACCCAGGTGTAATGTGTCTACGTCTTGCAGTCAGTTCATGTCTTGATGTTTTGCCACCCAGATGTAATGTGTCTACATCTTGCAGTCAGTTCATGTCTTGATGTTGTGTCACCCAGGTGTAATGTGTCTACGTCTTGTAGTCAGTTCATGTCTTGATGTTTTGCCACCCAGATGTAATGTGTCTACATCTTGCAGTCAGTTCATGTCTTGATGTTGTGTCACCCAGATGTAATGTGTCTACATCTTGCAGTCAGTTCATATCTTGATGTTTTGTCACCCAGATGTAATGTGTCTACGTCTTGCAGTCAGTTCATGTCTTGATGTTTTGTCACCCAGATGTAATGTGTCTACGTCTTGCAGTCAGTTCATGTCTTGATGTTTTGTCACCCAGATGTAATGTGTCTACATCTTGCAGTCAGTTCATGTCTTGATGTTTTGTCACCCAGATGTAATGTGTCTACATCTTGCAGTCAGTTCATGTCTTGATGTTTTGTCACCCAGATGTAATGTGTCTATGTCTTGCAGTCAGTTCATGTCTTGATGTTTTGTCACCCAGATGTAATGTGTCTACGTCTTGCAGTCAGTTCATGTCTTGATGTTTTGTCACCCAGATGTAATGTGTCTACGTCTTGCAGTCAGTTCATGTCTTGATGTTTTGTCACCCAGATGTAATGTGTCTACGTCTTGCAGTCAGTTCATGACTTGATATTGTGTCACCCAGATGTAACGTGTCTACATCTTGCAGTCAGTTCATGTCTTGATGTTGTGTCACCCAGATGTAATGTGTCTACGTCTTGCAGTCAGTTCATGTCTTGATGTTATGTCACCCAGATGTAATATGTCTATGTCTTGCAGTCAATTCATGTCTTGATATTGTGTCACCCAGATGTAATGTGTCTATGTCTTGCAGTCAGTCATATCTTGATGTTTGTCACCAGATGTAATGTGTCTATGTCTTGCAGTCAATTCATGTCTTGATATTGTGTCACCCAGATGTAATGTGTCTATGTCTTGCAGTCGGTTCATATCTTGATGTTGTGTCACCCAGATGTAATGTGTCTTTGTCGTGCAGTCAGTTCACATCTTGATATTGTGTCACCCAGGTGTAATGTGTCTTTGTCGTGAAGTCAGTTCATATCTTAATGTTTTGTCACCCAGATGTAATGTGTCTTTGTCGTGCAGTCAGTTCATATCTTGATGTTTTTTCACCCAGATGTAATGTGTCTATGTCTTGCAGTCAGTTGATATCTTGATGTTGTGTCACCCAGATGTAATGTGTCTACGTCTTGCAGTCAGTTCATATCTTGATGTTGTGTCACCCAGGTGTAATGTGTCTATGTCTTGCAGTCAGTTCATATCTTGATGTTGTGTCACCCAGATGTAATGTGTCTACGTCTTGCAGTCAGTTCATGTCTTGATGTTTTGTCACCCAGATGTAATGTGTCTATGTCTTGCAGTCAGTTCATGTCTTGATGTTTTGCCACCCAGATGTAATGTGTCTACATCTTGCAGTCAGTTCATGTCTTGATGTTTTGTCACCCAGATGTAATGTGTCTACGTCTTGCAGTCAGTTCATGTCTTGATGTTTTGTCACCCAGATGTAATGTGTCTACGTCTTGCAGTCAGTTCATGTCTTGATGTTTTGTCACCCAGATGTAATGTGTCAACGTCTTGCAGTCAGTTCATGTCTTGATATTGTGTCACCCAGATGTAACGTGTCTAAGTCTTGCAGTCAGTTCATGTCTTGATGTTGTGTCACCCAGATGTAATGTGTCTACGTCTTGCAGTCAGTTCATGTCTTGATGTTATGTCACCCAGATGTAATGTGTCTATGTCTTGCAGTCAATTCATGTCTTGATATTGTGTCACCCAGATGTAATGTGTCTATGTCTTGCAGTCAGTTCATATCTTGATGTTGTGTCACCCAGATGTAATGTGTCTTTGTCGTGCAGTCAGTTCACATCTTGATATTGTGTCACCCAGGTGTAATGTGTCTTTGTCGTGCAGTCAGTTCATATCTTGATGTTTTGTCACCCAGATGTAACGTGTCTTTGTCGTGCAGTCAGTTCATATCTTGATGTTTTTTCACCCAGATGTAATGTGTCTATGTCTTGCAGTCAGTTGATATCTTGATGTTGTGTCACCCAGATGTAATGTGTCTACATCTTGCAGTCAGTTCATATCTTGATGTTGTGTCACCCAGGTGTAATGTGTCTATGTCTTGCAGTCAGTTCATATCTTGATGTTGTGTCACCCAGATGTAATGTGTCTACGTCTTGCAGTCAGTTCATATCTTGATGTTGTGTCTACGTCTTGCAGTCAGTTCATATCTTGATGTTTTGTCACCCAGATGTAATGTGTCTATGTCTTGCAGTCAGTTCATATCTTGATGTTGTGTCACCCAGGTGTAATGTGTCTATGTCTTGCAGTCAGTTCATATCTTGATGTTTTGTCACCCAGATGTAATGTGTCTATGTCTTGCAGTCAGTTCATATCTTGATGTTGTGTCACCCAGGTGTAATGTGTCTATGTCTTGCAGTCAGTTCATATCTTGATGTGTCACCCAGGTGTAATGTGTCTATGTCGTGCAGTCAGTTCATATCTTGATGTTGTGTCTACGTCTTGCAGTCAGTTCATATCTTGATGTTTTGTCACACAGATGTAATGTGTCTATGTCTTGCAGTCAGTTCATATCTTGATGTTGTGTCACCCAGATGTAATGTGTCTATGTCTTGCAATCAGTTCATATCTTGATGTTGTTCACTCACATGTAAGCCTGTCTTAGTCTTCTTGTCCACCCCCCTCCCCGACCCCCAGAACACTTTTAGCAACGATCTGTATCTGTATACGTGGTCTCTTTTTTGCTGAAAACTATTTCACATGGTTGAATGTTGTATAGATGTGAGAAACTATTTCACAAGACTGGGTGTTGTATAGATGTGAGAAACTATTTCACATGGTTGAATGTTTTATAGATGTGAGAAACTATTTCACATGCTTGAATGTTGTATAGATGTGATAATCTATTTCACATGTTGAATGGTGTATAGATGTGAGAAACGTTTTCACATTTCACTCTAGTCTCCTATTGATCTCCTGTCACTCTAGTCACCTATTGATCTCCTGTCACTCTAGTCTCCTATTGATCTCCTGTCACTCTAATCTCCTATTGATCTCCGTTCACTCTAGTCACCTACTCATCTCCTGTCACGTTGTAAATATGTATAGCTATATGCTTGAACTCTTGTAAGAGGAATTTCCGATAAGAAGAACTGTTTCTTGGGTCCCAGGTAAGTTCTCCTTATCAGGTCTGCACTGTAATACCGTAAAGTAACAGAAAATCCAATAAGCAAGTCTTATTAAAAATAAAACTGAAAACCGTAAACTGATTAGAGAAATTAGACGTGGAGTGTAGGACATTTGCGGGCACATTGTTGGTAGAAATAAACTAAACGTGGTGACAACTGCCACAATTGATGGAAAGAACAAAGGAAAGGCACAAATAAATACCTGGACGGCTTGGCTGCGATATAGTCGGGACAAGAGCACAAACCTGATCTACGGCATGGCACATGATGATGCTGATGATATCCATCTGTACAACTTCCCTTCCAGGGAGTGAAGTCACACGTCCCTCCTGGCTCTCGTCTCTGTGGAGTATTTCTTGTACAGATAGAAACGCCTCCACACTCCCCCACTCCCGCACTCATTGTTGTACAGTCAACAAATGCCCCTCCCACTCCGGAAGCTATTGTTGTGGAGTAAGAAATCGCTCCTCCCAGCGTCTCCAATACCTCACGTGACACGCGCACGAAGGACACTCACTCCTGGATAAAAAATGTGTCATGTGCAGCAGAGTTACCGTTACTGTGTGCGCGGTCGAGGTAAGCAGAGTACACGTTCGATGACAGATTCGATCTCGTACCTTTTCGCTGGCCTAGTGTTACTGTTGACTAGACTCGACACGTGTAGTTCACAAATAAACACACAAGTATTGTTTAAGGTTCATAGAATTAGAAGAAAAACAGCAAAGACTAGAGGACACACTAAACAACATAACATTGAAAACTATAGTTATCGACCCATATTCGAACCTGACACGTCCAAATGAGACAGCGCCTCGCTGCAGAATCAAGTGTACTTCCACCATGCGTCAAAGTACTCTTCTTCCTGCAATGAGGTACTGTTATTATTTTGAGGTGACAGATTCGAATCCCTGTTTGTAACTATAGCTTTCAATTTGTATGTTGTCTCGTGTGTCCTCTAGTCTCTACTTCTTCCTTCTACTTCAATGAGTGCCAACAATACATGTGTATTTATTTATGAACTGTCTTAGTGGCCCTCAAAGGGTTCCCCAATTGATATTTTTGTATATTTCGCATGTTTAGATTTCGTTATGTGATACAGCTAATGTGGAGGTGTTCACATCATGTGAAAGTTTGTGATTTCTGGTATTCTCGGATTTATGTTTAATGCTGCAGGGTTCGTTCGTGGTCAGTGGTTTATATAATTACTATTAAGTGACCGTTGTTGCGGAGACGGCGCTTGATTAGTTTTGGTTTATGTGAAACAAAGTGAATTGTTCAGGTAGGGGCATTACACTCTCAGGTGGAGACATGTCCTCTCAAGTTGGGACATGCACTTTCAGGTGGGGACGTGCACTTTCAGCTGGGGACATTGCACTCTCAGGTGGAGACATGTCCTCTCAAGTTGGGACATGCACTTTCAGGTGGGGACATGCGCTTTCAGGTGGGGACATACACTCTAACCTGGGGAAATGTACTCTCATGTGGGGACAAGCATTCTCAGGTGGAATGTGCACTCGCAGGTGGAGACATGCACTGTCGGTGGGGACATACTCTCTCGGGTGGTAACATGATTTCTCAGGTAGAACATGCTCTCTCGGGTAGAAATACACTCTCAGGTGGTGAAATGCACTCTCAGGTTGGACTTGCACTCTAGGGTAGGAACTTGTTCTGTCAGGTGAGGACATGCACTCTCAGGTGGGAACATGCACTCTCAGGTGGGGATATGTCCTCTCAGATGGGAACAAGTACTCTAAGATGGGGATATGCTCTCTCAAGTAGGGACATGCACTCGCAGGTCGGGAAATATACTCTCAGGTAGGACATGCACTCTCAGGTAGGACATGCACTCTCAGGTAGGATATGCAAACCCAGGAGGGGACATGCACTCTCAGGTGGAGACATGCACTGTCATGTGGGGACATGCTCTCCCAGGTAGGAACATGCACTTTAAGTAGGGCATGCTCTCTCAGGTAGGACATACACTCTCAGGTGTAACGTGCACTCTCGGGTAGGACATGCACTCTTAGGGGGAACGTACACACTCAGGTAGGGCATGCACTCTCAGGTAGGAACATGCACTGTCAGGTAGGAACATGCACTCTCAGGTAGGAACATACACTATCAGGTGGAACGTGCACTCTCAGGTGGAACGTGTGCTCTCAGGTGGAACGTACACTCTAAGCTGGAACATGCGCTCTCTGGTGGTGACATGCACTCTCGGGTGAGATATGCACTCTCAAGTGGGTACGTGCACTCTAAGATGGGACATGTTCTTTGAGGTGGGGACATGCACTTTCAAGTGGGACATACACTCTCAGGTTGGAGATGCAATCTCAGGTGGCAGATGCACTCTCAGGTGGGGACATGCACTCTTTGGTGGCACTTGCACTCTCAAATGAGGAGATGCTCTCAAAGGTGAGAACGTGCACTCTCAGCTGGGGACATGCACTCTAAGTTGAGGAAATGCACCCTCAGCTGGGGACATGCACTCTCAGGTGAAGACATGCATTCTCAAGTGGGGACATGCACTCTAAGGTAGGACATGTAATCTCAGGTGGGGACATACCTCTCAGGTGGGGACATGCACTCTCAGGTGGGGACATGCACTCTAAGCTGTGACATGCACTCTCAGGTAGGACATGTACTATCAGGTGGGGACATACCTCTCAGGTGGGGACATGCACTCTAAGGTGGAGGAATGCACTCTAAGAAGGGGACATGTATTCTAACGTGGGGACATGCACTCTCAGGTGGGGACATGCTCTCTCGTGTAAAAACATGCACTTTCAGGTAGGACATGCTCTGTCACGTAGGACATGCACTCTCGGGCAGGGACATACACTCTTAGGTGGGACATGCACTCTTAGGTAGGGACTTGCACTCTTAAGTAGGAATTTGCACTCTCAGGTGGGGACATGCACTCTCAGGCGGGAATATGCACTCTCAGGCGGGGACATGCTCTCTAAGTTGGGGACATGCACTCTCAGCTGGGTATATGCACTCTCACGTAGAATGTGCAGTCTCAGGTGGGGACATGCATTCTAAGGTGGGGACATGCATTCTAAGGTGGCGACATGTACTCTCAGGTGCGGACATGCACTATAAGGTGGGGACACGCACTCTAAGGTGGGACATGTACTGTCAGGTGGAGACATGCACTCTCAGGTGGGGACATGCACTCTCAGGTGGGGACATGCACTCTCAGGTGGGAACACGCACTCTAAGGTGTGACATGTACTCTCAAGTGGGGACATGCATTCTCAGGTGCGGACATGCACTCTCATTTGCGGATTGCACTCTAAGGTGGGGATATGCACTCTCAGGTGGGGTTGGCTACTGTGTGCTAGGGTTGGCTACTGTGTGCTAGGGTTGGCTACTGTGTGCTAGGGTTGACTACTGTGTGGTAGGGTTGGCTACTGTGTGCTAGGGTTGGCTACTGTGTGCTAGGGTTGGCTACTGTGTGGTAGGGTTGGCTACTGTGTGCTAGGGTTGGCTACTGTGTGGTAGGGTTGGCTACTGTGTGCTAGGGTTGGCTACTGTGTGCTAGGGTTGGCTACTGTGTGGTAGGGTTGGCTACTGTGTGGTAGGGTTGGCTACTGTGTGGTAGGGTTGGCTACTGTGTGCTAGGGTTGGCTACTGTGTGCTAGGGTGGGCTGCTATGTGGTGGATGGACTACGGTGTGGCAGTGTGTAGAACAGTGGTTCTCAACCGGTGGGGAATTCCCCCCCCCCCCAGGGGAGAATTTTAGGGTTTCCATGATCGCATTATTACGAGAACCAGTTACTTGGTATTGTTTTTCCCTCTAAATTTTACGGTTCTGCACTTCTCGCCCTAATGAAATTCGTTTGGTTTTAATGTAAATGGACCCGCAAGTCACGTTTTATGTACATGTCTAGATTTTTTCTAGTATATGTAATTAAATTTAGCTTCCATTTTTATGTATACTGTGTAAGGGTGGGGGTGGGGGATTTATAGGGAGGAAATTCAAAAGAGGGGGAATGACGTTCTGAACATATGGTAAAGGGGGGCAAGGGCCAAAAAAGGTTGAGAAGCACTGGTGTAGACAGTAAGATTTTACATCGTGTAGATAATAAAATCTTACATCATGTAGAGAGTAAAATCATACATAATGTAGACAGTAAAATCATACATCATGTAGACAGTAAAATCATACATCATGTAGACAGTAAAATCATACATCGTGTAGACAGTAAAATCATACATCATATGGACAGTAAAATCATATATCGTGTAGACAGTTAAATCATACATCATGTAGACAGTAACATCATACATCATGTAGAGAGTAATATCATACATCACGTAGACAGTAATATCATACATCACGTAGACAGTAATATCATACATCATATGGACAGTAAAATGATACTTCACGTAGACAGTAATATCATACATCATATGGATAGTGAAATCATACATCATGTAGAGAGTAATATCATACATCACGTAGACAGTAAAATAATACATCATATGGACAGTAAAATCATACATCATGTAGAGAGTAATATCATACATCACGTAGACAGTAATATCATACATCGTTTAGACAGCAAAATCATATAAGGTGAGGACAGTAAAATCATACATCATATGGACAGTAAAATCATACATCATGTAGTCACTAAAATCATACATCATGTAGACAGTAAAATCATACATCATGTAGACAGTAACATCATGCATAGTTTATACAGTAAAATCATACATCATGTAGACAGTAAAATCATACATCACGTAGACAGTAAAATCATACATCGTGTAGACAGTAACATCATACATCATATGGACAGTAAAATTATACATCATGCAGACAGTAAAATCATGCATCATTTAGACAGTAAAATCATACATCATGTAGACAGTAAAATCATACATAATGTAGACAGTAAAATCATACATAGTGTAGACAGTAAAATCATACATCATATGGACCGTAAAATCATACACCACTTAGACAGTAAAATAATACATCAGGTAGACTTTAAAATAATACATAATGTAGACAATAAAATCATACATCATGTAGACAGTAAAATCATACATCGTGTAGGCAGTAAAATCATACATTGTGTAGACAGTAAAATCATACATTGTGTAGACAGTAAAATCATGCATAGTGTCGACAGTAAAATAATACATCATGTAGACAGTCAAATCATAAATCATATGGACAGTAAAATCATACATCACGTAGACAGTAAAATCATACATAGTGTAGACAGTAAAATCATACATCGTGTAGACAATAAAATCATACATCGTGTAGACAGTAAAATCTTACATAGTGTACTCAGTAAAATCATACATCATGTAGACAATAAAATCATACATCACGTAGACAATAAAATCATACATCGTGTAGACAATAAAATCATACATCATGTAGACAGTAAAATCATACATCGTATAGACAGTAAAATCATACATCGTGTAGACAGTAAAATCATACACCGTGTAGGCAGTAAAATCATACATCACGTAGACAGTAAAATCATACATCGTGTAGGCAGTAAAATCATACATCGTGTAGACAGTAAAATCATACATCGTGTAGACAGTAAAATCATACATAGTGTAGACAGTAAAATCAGACATCGTGTAGACAATAAAATCATACATCACGTGGAACAGTCAGTAAAATTATACATCATGTAAACAGTAAAATCATACATCGTGTAGACAGTAAAATCATACATAGTGTAGACAATAAAACCATACATCACGTGGACAGTAAAATTATACATCATGTAACCAGTAAAATCATACATAGTGTAGACAGTAAAATCATACATCGTGTAGACAGTACAATCATACATCATATGGACAGTAAAATCATACATCACGTAGACTGTAAAATCATACATCATGCAGACAGTAAAATCATACATCGTGTAGACAGTAAAATCATACATCATGTAGACAGTAAAATCTTACATCGTGTAGACAATAAAATCATACATCGTGTAGACAGTAAAATCATACATCATGTAGACAGTAAAATCTTACATAGTGTACTCAGTAAAATCATACATCATGTAGACAATAAAATCATACATCGTGTAGACAGTAAAATCTTACATAGTGTACTCAGTAAAATCATACATCATGTAGACAATAAAATCATACATCACGTAGACAGTAAAATCATACATCGTGTAGAAAATAAAATCATACATCATGTAGACAGTAAAATCATACATCGTGTAGACAGTAAAATCATACTGGTCAAAATCATGGCTAGTGAAGATAAGTGAGGAGAAAACAACATACACAGTGTTCTCCCTCTCAAATAAAACTCAGCAACCTAAGCTGGTATTGAATGGAAAAATATTGCGCCATGAAGAAAATCCAAACTATCTAGGAGTCACCTTTGATCGTCGCCTGACATGGAAGACACAGGTTGAGAAAAATCAAACAAGAGCAAGGCAGAGAATGGCAATCATGAAAAAGCTTGCTAGTACAACGTGGGGAGCAGATGATAAAGTTCTCAAGAAGTTATATACTGGACGGGTGAGGCCAGTACTGGAATATGGCATTACAGCTTGGGCAACAGCAGCTAAGTCAAACTTTAATAAAATAAGTAGAGTCCAAAATCAAGGAATGCGAATCATAACTGGAATCCTGAAGACAACGCCTATTAATGAATGAGAAAAGATCACTTGTTTACAACCAATGCAGGATAGAAGAGATAGCAGAGCCCAGCAACAAGCAGAAACATTTAGAAGATTGACAGACCACCCTATGTTTAAAAGGTTTATTGGTTTTGGAAAGGGAAGACTGAAGCGTAGCAATTTTGTAGCAACTGCAAAACAAAAGATTAGGGCAGATCCTATACTTAACGTATCAATGCTCAAACCCATTTACAATGCAGACAAGTTCCCAGCTTGGAGACAGCAGCAACCTGCCTGAGATGATAGAAAACATTCCTGGTATTGAGAAAAAAACACTCAGAATGAAACCGAAAGAAGAAAATAACCCTAAACTACATAAAAGCAGCAATTGGACCCATAGTGTAAACAGTAAAATCATACATTGTGTAGAATAGTAAAATCATGCACCACGTGGACAGTAAAATCATACAACATGTAGACAGTAAATTCATACATAATGTAGACTGTACCAGTAACACCATACATAGCGTAGGCAGTAACATCATACATTACTTATACAGTAACATCAAACATCACGTAGACAGTAACAACATACATCACGTAGACAGTAACATCATACATATTGTAGACAGTAACATCATACATGCCGGTCTCTCTGGCCGAGGGGTTACACCACTTTCTCCGTAATCCCGTTTATCACGCAGAGTCTCGTAGCGGGCGAGAACTTGAAGCGGTTCTACCCCCGCTGGTGACTTGCGGGATAACTGAGCCGGCCGCTCAGAAAGCAATGGCAAACTACTGAGCGTAATCCTGCCAAGAAATCAACAGACAGCTGAAAGATGCTGCTGTTGACAGCGATGTCCTGTAAGGGATATGCGAATTTAAAAAACAAAACAAAAACATCATACATAGTGTAGACAGTAACATCATACACAGTGTAAGCAAACATATTGTAGACAGTAACATCATACACAGTGTAAGCAAACATATTGTAGACAGTAACATCATACACAGTGTAGACAGTAACATCATACATAGTGTAGACTGTAACATCATACACAGTGTAAGCAAACATATTGTAGACAGTAACATCATACATAGTGTAGACTGTAACAGCATACACAGTGTAGACAGTAACATCATACATAGTGTAGACTGTAACATCATACATATTGTAGACAGTAACATCATACATAGTGTAGACAGTAACATCATGCATAGTGTAGACAGTAACATCATACATAGTGTAGACAGTAACATCATACATAGTGTAGACAGTAACATCATACACAGTGTAGACAGTAACATCATACATAGTGTAGACTGTAACATCATACATAGTGTAGACTGTAACATCATACACAGTGTAAGCAAACATATTGTAGACAGTAACATCATACATAGTGTAGACTGTAACATCATACACAGTGTAGACAGTAACATCATACATAGTGTAGACTGTAACATCATACATATTGTAGACAGTAACATCATACATAGTGTAGACAGTAACATCATGCATAGTGTAGACAGTAACATCATACATAGTGTAGACAGTAACATCATACACAGTGTAGACAGTAACATCATACATAGTGTAGACAGTAACATCATACATAATGTAGACAGTAACATCATACACAGTGTAGACAGTAACATAATACACAGTGTAGACAGTAACATCATACATAGTGTAGACAGTAACATCATACATAATGTAGACAGTAACATCATACATAGTGTAGACAGTAACATCATACACAGTGTAGACAGTAACATCATACATATTGTAGACAGTAACATCATACATATTGGAGACAGTAACATCATGCATAGTGTAGACAGTAACATCATACACAGTGTAGACAGTAACATCATACATAATGTAGACAGTAACATCATACATAGTGTAGACAGTAACATCATACACAGTGTAGACAGTAACATCATACATATTGTAGACAATCATACACATTGTAGACAATCATACATAGTGTAGACAGTAACATCATACATAGTGTAGACAGTAACATCATACACAGTGTAGACAGTAACATCATACATATTGTAGACAGTAACATCATACATATTGTAGGCAGTAACATCATACATAGTGTAGACAGTAACATCATACACAGTGTAGACAGTAACATCATACATAATGTAGACTGTAACATCATACATATTGTAGACAGTAACATCATACACAGTGTAGACAGTAACATCATACATAGTGTAGACTGTAACATCATACATATTGTAGACAGTAACATCATACATTGTGTAGACAGTAACATCATGCATAGTGTAGACAGTAACATCATACATAGTGTAGACAGTAACATCATACACAGTGTAGACAGTAACATCATACACAGTGTAGACAGTAACATCATACACAGTGTAGACAGTAACATCATACATAATGTAGACAGTAACATCATACATAGTTTAGACAGTAACATCATACATAATGTAGACAGTAACATCATACATAATGTAGACAGCAACATCATACATAATGTAGACAGCAACATCATACATAGTGTAGACAGTAACATCATACATAATGTAGACAGTAACATCATACATAATGTAGACAGCAACATCATACATAGTGTAGACAGTAACATCATACATACTGTAGACAGTAACATCATACATATTGTAGACAGTAACATCATACATACTGTAGACAGTAACATCATACATTTTTTTTTTAGCATATTCTTTACAGGACTTAGCTGTCAACACCAGCATCTTTCAGCTGTATGTTGATCTCTTGGCAAGATTACGCTCAGTAGTTTGCCATTGCTTTCTAGCGGCCGGCTCACATACTCCGTAAGTTACCGATGCGATTCGAACCACTGCTGATTTGAACCGTCATCACGTTACCGACGAGAGTATACGAGATTACGGAGAAAAGTCATAACCTCTAAGCCACGAAGCCGGCACATCATACATAGTGTGGACAATAAGATCATACTTACTGTAGACAGTAACATCATACAGTATTGTGTGTCCCTTACAAAAGAGGCAACATTGGTATGCCTATGAGTGTGGCGATAACACACATACATCTGTTCTTGGATCGGCAACATTGGTATGTCTGTATTTGTAGCGTCAACATTGGAAAGGCTGTACTTATAGCGGCAACATTGGTATTTTGTATTTGTAACGCAACATTGGTATGTCTGTACTTGTAATAGCAACATTTGTATGTCTGTATTTGTAGCGGCATCATTAGTATGTCTGAATTTGTAGCGGCAACATAGGTATTTCAGTACTTATAGCAGCACCATTGGTATGTCTGTATTAGTAGTGGCAACATTGGAGTGTATGTATTTGTATCGGCAACATTGGTATGTATGTATTTGTAGCGGCATAATTGGTATGTATGTATTTGTAGCGGCAACATTGGTATGTATGTATTTGTAGCGGCTACATTAGTATGTATGTATTTTAACGGCAACGATAACACACACATGTCTGTACGTCTTGCAACCCCTGGGTGTGCCTTTACTTCTAGCGACCCTGTGGGTATGTCTGTACTTGTAGCGACACCGTGGGTATATCTAAATTGTAGCGGTAGCCTGTATTAGTAGCGACCCCGTGGATATGTCTGTACGTATAGCGGTAAAATTGGAGTGTCTATATTTGTAGCGGCAATAGTGATATACTGTAAAGCCTCGGTTTTCGTTGCCTTCAGTTATCGTCGGTTTTGGTTGTCGATTTTTTTCCCGCGAAAAATTTGTCTCGGTTTTCGTCGGTTGCCTCAGATTTCGTTGGCGTACCCACGTGACATTGCTACTAATTTTGCGAAAACAAAGGGACCCACGCGTTCTTCTGCTCAGTTTGGCGTTGTTTCTCGTTGTGTTAACATTACTTGCTAATAAGTTATACCTTTCATGTTAGCTCCATAAGGGAGCTAGTTCAGAGCCAGCAGCCCTTCGAAGAAGAAGGCCAGGAACACGATCGAGCTGAAGAAGGAAATCACTGAAAAATACAAGCGCAGCATTAAGATTGCTGAAATCGGTCTCATATACGGGAAGTCGCCATCCACAATAAGTTACATTAAGACGAAAAAGGAAAGCAATACATGAGGCTAATGTAGCGAAAGGCGTGAATGTGCTAACGAAAAAGAGATCGCAAACAATTGAAGATGTGAAACAATTATAGTTAATTTGGATAAATCAAAAACAGTTAGAAGGCGATTCTGTTTCGGAGGGCAATCATATGTGAACAGGCCAGACTATTGAATGCCTTTCTCGATAAAAAAAATTACCTGACACGAGTGCTAGTGTACTTAGCGATTTTAAGATCAGCAGATGATGGTTTCAAAAACTCAAGAGCCGCACTGACATACAGTGTTACTAGGCACGGCGAAGGTGCGAGTTCGGATAGAGTGGAGCCGAAAATTAGTATTAAACACTACATTTATTCTTTATAAAATGTATTTTTGGTGTAACTGGTGTAATTGGATTTACGTTTATTCATATGGAAATAATTGCCTCAGGTTTCGTCGGTTTCGGATTTCGCCGATTGTTTTAGGACGGATTATCGGAGAAAACCGAGGTTGTACTGTATTTGTAAGTGTAGGCGGAAAAGCGGTATATCTTAAGTGTAGCTAGAACATCCGTATAACTATAAGTGTAGGTGGAACATCGGTATGTATGTAAGTGTAGATAGAACATTGGTATATCTGTAAGTGTAGGTAGAACATTGGTATACCTGTAAGTGTAGGTAGAACATTGGTATATCTGTAAGTGTAGGTAGAACATTGGTATACCTTAAGTGTAGCTAGAACATCGGTATAACTATAAGTGTAGGTGGAACATCGGTATATATGTATGTGTAGGTAGAACATGGGTATATCTGTAAGTGTAGGTAGAACATTGGTATACCTGTAAGTGTAGGTAGAACATTGGTATATCTGTAAGTGTAGGTAGAACATCGGTATATCTGTAAGTTTAGGTAGAAAATCGGTATATTTGTAAGTTTAGTTAGAACATTGGTATATCTGTAAGCCTAGGTAGAACATCGATATATTCGTAAGTATAGGCAGAACATCAGTATATCTGTAAGCGTAGGTAAACATCGATATATCTGTAAATGTAGGTAAAACATCGGTTTATCTGTAAGTGTAAGTAGAACATCGGCATTTCTCTAATTATAAGTAGAACATCAGTATATCTGTGAGTGTAAGTAGAACATTGGTGTATCTGTAAGCATAGGTAAAACATCGGTATATCTAAGTTTAGGTAGAACATTGGTATATCTGTAAGTGTAGGTGGAACATTGGTATATATGTAAGTGTAAGTAGAACATTGGTATATATGCAAATGTGGGTAGAACATTGGTATATATGTAAATGTGGGTAGAACATTTGTATATTTGTAAGTGTGGGTCAAACATCGGTATATCTGTAAACTGGGTAGGCCGAGAGAATGATCATACCGCATGGGCAACACATGGTCTCTACAATTCAACCCAGGCTTTGTACGATTTTTATATTTGTTATGTTGTTTTATTTCGCATATCCTTTACAGGACATCGTTGTCAACATCAGCATCTTTCAGCTGATTGTTGATTTCTTGGCAAGAGTACGCTCAGTAGTTTGCCATTGCTTTCTGAGCGACCGGTTCCGCTTCTCGCACAGGTTACGTTCCTCGTGTGGATATACGGGATTACGGAGAAAGACGTCAGCGCCTAGGCCAGGGAGACCGGCCTTTGTACTATGGAGAGGTATAATTCCATCCCTGGTCCCGCAATGAGTTTTAGCTATTCCATTTTTGAGACACAGTGTAACAAATTATCGTCTGTCAAGATGGCCAGGTGCCAGTGAGGGAAAAACGCAATAATTATTCTTCTAACTTCGACTGGCATGAACTTATTACATAAGATGTTCTTCATTTGATAAAATGTAGTTTTTGCTTGTCGTATTCTGTTCATTATCTTTGCGATATATTTCCCATCTGATGTTAGCTCTGTGATATATCTCCCAACTTATGTTAGCTCAGTGATATATCTCCCATCTGATGTTATCTCTGTGATATATCTCCCATCTGATGTTAGCTATGGGATATATTTCCCTTCTGATGTTAGCTATGTGATATTTCTCCCATCTGATGTTCGCTTTGTGATATATCTCCCAACTGATGTTAGCTCTGTGGTACAGCTACCATCTGATGTTATCTCTGTGATACACCTTTCATATGATGTTATCTCTGTGGTACATCTTTCATCTGATGATATCTCTGTGATAAAACTTCTGTCTGATGTTATTCGTGTATCTAGATATTTTAATTTCTGTTCCTGCCCCAAATTAATATCATTTACTTTAATTGTACATTGCGACAAGATCAGATTATGTTATCTCGCCATTACTTCTGGCTTCTTATATTCAATCTCCCCACTTTTCTACAACCATCTATCTAATCTGTTACTTTATGTAGTTCCTTGTGACTTGTTGCCATCAAGACGGTGTCACCAGCATAACGTCATTTGTTGATATCATGGCCACCATTATCACCTTCGGCACATTCTGTATTTCATTGTTGAACAGTGACTTGTTTATTCTTTACAGCATGTCGCAGTCAACCCAGTCATGATTTGGCTGTTTATGATTTCTTGGCAAGTTTACGCTCAGTAGTGTGCCATTGATTTCTGAACGACCGGCGTGCATGTGATTGTATGAAAAAGAACTCAAGGCGGTCTGTTTCCAAATCGTCCGCAGATGTGTTTCCAACGCGGTATGCGGATATTACGTTCCTGACACCTTCGCCACGGCGCAGGCTGATCTCATTCGGCGCCTTTTCTTGGTTCCCATATTATCTGGGTCGACCTGCGGGTCAAGGTCAGTTTGTACAATCCTTGTGGTGTCGAGGTGGAACATTACAATCTCATAGACCCGGGGAATCCGGTCAGTAAAATCCTTGCGGTGTCGAGGTGGAGCATTACAATCTCATAGACCCGGGGAATCCGGTCAGTAAAATCCTTGCGGTGTCGAGGTGGAACATTACAATCTCATAGACCTGGGGGAATCCGGTCAGTAAAATCCTTGCGGTGTCGAGGTGGAGCATTACAATCTCATAGACCCGGGAATCCGTGTCAGTAAAATCCTTGCGGTGTCGAGGTGGAACATTACAATCTCATAGACCTGGGGGAATCCGGTCAGTAAAATCCTTGCGGTGTCGAGGTGGAACATTACAATCTCATAGACCTGGGGAAATCCGGTCAGTAAAATCCTTGCTGTGTCGAGGTGGAACATTACAATCTCATAGACCTGGGGGAACCGGTCAGTAAAATCCTTGCGGTGTCGAGGTGGAACATTACAATCTCATAGATCTGGGGGAATCCGGTCAGTAAAATCCTTGCGGTGTCGAGGTGGAACATTACAATCTCATAGACCTGGGGGAATCCGGTCAGTAAAATCCTTGCGGTGTCGAGGTGGAACATTACAATCTCATAGACCTGGGGGAATCCGGTCAGTAAAATCCTTGCTGTGTCGAGGTGGAACATTACAATCTCATAGACCCGGGGAATCCGGTCAGTAAAATCCTTGCGGTGTCGAGGTGGAACATTACAATCTCATAGACCCGGGGAATCCGGTCAGTAAAATCCTTGCGGTGTCGAGGTGGAACATTACAATCTCATAGACCTGGGGGAATCCGGTCAGTAAAATCCTTGCGGTGTCGAGGTGGAACATTACAATCTCATAGACCCGGGGAATCCGGTCAGTAAAATCCTTGCGGTGTTGAGGTGGAGCATTACAATCTCATAGAACCGGGGAATCCGGTCAGTAAAATCCTTGCGGTGTCGAGGTGGAACATTACAATCTCATAGACCTGGGGGAATCCGGTCAGTAAAATCCTTGCGGTGTCGAGGTGGAACATTACAATCTCATAGACCTGGGGGAATCCGGTCAGTAAAATCCTTGCGGTGTCGAGGTGGAACATTACAATCTCATAGACCTGGGGGAATCCGGTCAGTAAAATCCTTGCGGTGTCGAGGTGGAGCATTACAATCTCATAGACCTGGGGGAATCCGGTCAGTAAAATCCTTGCGGTGTCGAGGTGGAACATTACAATCTCATAGACTGCCTGTCCATCATCTCATCTTCTTCATCTTGTACCTCGCGGTGTCGAGGTGACGCGTAAACAGCAGGAGACTGCCCGTCGTCATCTCAACTTGTTCCTCTTGTACCTAGAGGTGTCGAGGTGACGCATAAACAACGGGAGACTGCTCGTTTAAGGGCTTCATGTATCGAGATCCCCATGGACTCAGTTATTACCTCTGTCCAACGTTTACGTGGTCGGCCTCTTCCTCTGTGTGTTTCCATATGGTTTGTATATCATTGCTTGTGTTGGTATTTTGATATTTGGTAGCCTAGTTATTTTTCCGAACCTTTTAACTTGCTGTTTTCTAATGAATTCTAGCGCTGCTATAACCCCCCCCCCCCCCCCCCCCCCCCCCCCCACTTTAGTCCTGATTTAATCATGTCTGATTTTCTTTCTTCTTGTAACGTTGAGTATTCTTCTTGGGCATCTCATTTCCGGTATTGTAATTTGTCTTTTCTAATTTAATATCATTGTCCAGGTTTAGCACTGGTAGCATAGAGTTGGTAGAGAGATTGTGTTCATGGACTGAAATGTTCCCAACTTGTTGGTTGTGGCAGCTGTTGTTGTATAGCCAGTTGATGTCTTCACAGTTGTTTTCCTTATGATAGTTTACGCCCCTGGACGTGTTGGTGTGATGGGAAACGAGCAGGCGGACAGATTGGCTGGGTCTGCACCACATGGTGGGTATTGATGTATGGTAAGGCAGATTTGGTCGGGGCCCTTTGGGATCGCGTGTATAGTGCGAAAGAGCGGGTAGATCATCACGGCTTGGAGAGATTGGTGCTGCAGGGAGTAACTAGATGATCTTGCCGTGGAGAGATTGGTGCTGCAGGGAATAACTAGATGATCTTGCCGTGGAGAGATTGGTGTTGCAGGGAATAACTAGATGATCTTGCCGTGGAGAGATTGGTGCTGCAGGGAATAACTAGATGATCTTGCCGTGGAGAGATTGGTGCTGCAGGGAATAACTAGATGATCTTGCCGTGGAGAGATTGGTGTTGCAGGGAATAACTAGATGATCTTGCTGTTGGAGAGATTGGTGTTGCAGGGAATAACTAGATGATCTTGCTGTTGGAGAGATTGGTGCTGCAGGGAATAACTAGATGATCTTGCCGTTGGAGAGATTGGTGCTGCAGGGAATAACTAGATGATCTTGCCGTTGGAGAGATTGGTGTTGCAGGAAATAACTAGATAATCTTGCCGTGGAGAGATTGGTGCTGCAGGGAGTAACTAGATGATCTTGCCGTGGATGAGATGGTGCTGCAGGGAATAACTAGATGATCTTGCCGTTGGAGAGATTGGTGCTGCAGGGAATAACTAGATGATCTTGCCGTGGAGAGATTGGGTGCTGCAGGGAATAACTAGATGATCTTGCCGTGGAGAGATTGGTGTTGCAGGGAATAACTAGATAATCTTGCCGTGGAGAGATTGGTGCTGCAGGGAGTAACTAGATGATCTTGCCGTGGAGAGATGGTGCTGCAGGGAGTAACTAGATGATCTTGCCGTGGAGAGATTGGTGTTGCAGGGAGTAACTAGATGATCTTGCCGTGGAGAGATTGGTGTTGCAGGGAGTAACTAGATGATCTTGCCGTGGAGAGATTGGTGTTGCAGGGAGTAAACTAGATGATCTTGCCGTGGAGAGATTGGTGCTGCAGGGAGTAACTAGATGATCTTGCCGTGGAGAGATTGGTGCTGCAGGGAGTAACTAGATGATCTTGCCGTGGAGAGAATTGGTGCTGCAGGGAGTAACTAGATGATCTGCCGTGGAGAGATTGGTGTTGCAGGGAATAACTAGATGATCTTGCCGTGGAGAGATTGGTGTTGCAGGGAATAACTAGATGATCTTGCCGTGGAGAGATTGGTGTTGCAGGGAATAACTAGATGATCTTGCCGTGGAGAGATTGGTGCTGCAGGGAATAACTAGATGATCTTGCCGTGGAGAGATTGGTGTTGCAGGGAGTAACTAGATGATCTTGCCTGGGTTGGCGTTGAGGGATATGTGATCTTGCGTGGAGAATTGGTGTGCGGGAGAAAGATGTCTTGCGGGAGAATTGTGATCGCGTGAAGATGATCTTGCCGGGAGAGATTAGGATAACTAGATGATCTTGCCGTGGAGAGATTGGTGTTGCAGGGATAACTAGATGATCTTGCCGTGGAGAGATTGGTGTTGCAGGGAATAACTAGATGATCTTGCCGTGGAGAGATTGGTGTTGCAGGGAATAACTAGATGATCTTGCCGTGGAGAGATTGGTGCTGCAGGGAATAACTAGATGATCTTGCCGTGGAGAGATTGGTGCTGCAGGGAAAACTAGATGATCTTGCCGTGGAGAGATTGGTGTTGCAGGAATAACTAGATGATCTTGCCGTGGAGAGATTGGTGCTGCAGGGAATAACTAGATGATCTTGCCGTGGAGAGATTGGTGCTGCAGGGAATAACTAGATGATCTTGCCGTGGAGAGATTGGTGTTGCAGGGAGTAACTAGATGATCTTGCCGTGGAGAGATTGGTGTTGCAGGGAGTAACTAGATGATCTTGCCGTGGAGAGATTGGTGTTGCAGGGAGTAACTAGATGATCTTGCCGTGGAGAGATTGGTGCTGCAGGGAATAACTAGATGATCTTGCCGTGGAGAGATTGGTGCTGCAGGGAATAACTAGATGATCTTGCCGTGGAGAGATTGGTGTTGCAGGGAATAACTAGATGATCTTGCCGTGGAGAGATTGGTGCTGCAGGGAATAACTAGATGATCTTGCCGTGGAGAGATTGGTGCTGCAGGGAATAACTAGATGATCTTGCCGTGGAGAGATTGGTGCTGCAGGGAATAACTAGATGATCTTGCCGTGGAGAGATTGGTGCTGCAGGGAATAACTAGATGATCTTGCCGTGGAGAGATTGGTGCTGCAGGGAATAACTAGATGATCTTGCCGTGGAGAGATTGGTGCTGCAGGAATAACTAGATGATCTTGCCGTGGAGAGATTGGTGCTGCAGGGAATAACTAGATGATCTTGCCGTGGAGAGATTGGTGCTGCAGGAATAACTAGATGATCTTGCCGTGGAGAGATTGGTGCTGCAGGGAATAACTAGATGATCTTGCCGTGGAGAGATTGGTGTTGCAGGAATAACTAGATGATCTTGCCGTGGAGAGATTGGTGCTGCAGGGAATAACTAGATGATCTTGCCGTGGAGAGATTGGTGCTGCAGGGAATAACTAGATGATCTTGCCGTGGAGAGATTGGTGCTGCAGGGAATAACTAGATGATCTTGCCGTGGAGAGATTGGTGTTGCAGGGAATAACTAGATGATCTTGCCGTGGAGAGAATGGTGCTGCAGGAATAACTAGATGATCTTGCCGTGGAGAGATTGGTGTTGCAGGGAATAACTAGATGATCTTGCCGTGGAGAGATTGGTGTTGCAGGGAGTAACTAGATGATCTTGCCGTGGAGAGATTGGTGTTGCAGGGAGTAACTAGATGATCTTGCCGTGGAGAATTGGTGCTGCAGGGAATAACTAGATGATCTTGCCGTGGAGAGATTGGTGCTGCAGGGAATAACTAGATGATCTTGCCGTGGAGAGATTGGTGTTGCAGGGAATAACTAGATGATCTTGCCGTGGAGAGATTGGTGCTGCAGGGAATAACTAGATGATCTTGCCGTGGAGAGATTGGTGCTGCAGGGAATAACTAGATGATCTTGCCGTGGAGAGATTGGTGCTGCAGGGAATAACTAGATGATCTTGCCGTGGAGAGATTGGTGCTGCAGGGAATAACTAGATGATCTTGCCGTGGAGAGATTGGTGTTGCAGGGAATAACTAGATAATCTTGCCGTGGAGAGATTGGTGCTGCAGGGAGTAACTAGATGATCTTGCCGTGGAGAGATTGGTGTTGCAGGGAGTAACTAGATGATCTTGCCGTGGAGAGATTGGTGTTGCAGGGAGTAACTAGATGATCTTGCCGTGGAGAGATTGGTGTTGCAGGGAGTAACTAGATGATCTTGCCGTGGAGAGATTGGTGTTGCAGGGAGTAACTAGATGATCTTGCCGTGGAGAGATTGGTGCTGCAGGGAGTAACTAGATGATCTTGCCGTGGAGAGATTGGTGCTGCAGGGAGTAACTAGATGATCTTGCCGTGGAGAGATTGGTGTTGCAGGGAATAACTAGATGATCTTGCCGTGGAGAGATTGGTGTTGCAGGGAATAACTAGATGATCTTGCCGTGGAGAGATTGGTGCTGCAGGGAATAACTAGATGATCTTGCCGTGGAGAGATTGGTGCTGCAGGGAATAACTAGATGATCTTGCCGTGGAGAGATTGGTGCTGCAGGGAATAACTAGATGATCTTGCCGTGGAGAGATTGGTGTTGCAGGGAATAACTAGATGATCTTGCCGTGGAGAGATTGGTGCTGCAGGGAATAACTAGATGATCTTGCCGTGGAGAGATTGGTGCTGCAGGGAATAACTAGATGATCTTGCCGTGGAGAGATTGGTGTTGCAGGGAATAACTAGATGATCTTGCCGTGGAGAGATTGGTGTTGCAGGGAGTAACTAGATGATCTTGCCGTGGAGAGATTGGTGTTGCAGGGAGTAACTAGATGATCTTGCCGTGGAGAGATTGGTGCTGCAGGGAATAACTAGATGATCTTGCCGTGGAGAGATTGGTGCTGCAGGGAATAACTAGATGATCTTGCCGTGGAGAGATTGGTGTTGCAGGGAATAACTAGATGATCTTGCCGTGGAGAGATTGGTGCTGCAGGGAATAACTAGATGATCTTGCCGTGGAGAGATTGGTGCTGCAGGGAATAACTAGATGATCTTGCCGTGGAGAGATTGGTGCTGCAGGGAATAACTAGATGATCTTGCCGTGGAGAGATTGGTGCTGCAGGGAATAACTAGATGATCTTGCCGTGGAGAGATTGGTGCTGCAGGGAATAACTAGATGATCTTGCCGTGGAGAGATTGGTGCTGCAGGGAATAACTAGATGATCTTGCCGTTGGAGAGATTGGTGCTGCAGGGAATAACTAGATGATCTTGCCGTGGAGAGATTGGTGCTGCAGGGAATAACTAGATGATCTTGCCGTGGAGAGATTGGTGCTGCAGGGAATAACTAGATGATCTTGCCGTGGAGAGATTGGTGTTGCAGGGAATAACTAGATGATCTTGCCGTGGAGAGATTGGTGCTGCAGGGAATAACTAGATGATCTTGCCGTGGAGAGATTGGTGCTGCAGGGAATAACTAGATGATCTTGCTGTTGGAGAGATTGGTGCTGCAGGGAATAACTAGATGATCTTGCTGTTGGAGAGATTGGTGTTGCAGGGAATAACTAGATGATCTTGCTGTTGGAGAGATTGGTGCTGCAGGGAATAACTAGATGATCTTGCCGTGGAGAGATTGGTGCTGCAGGGAATAACTAGATGATCTTGCCGACACTCAGGACTCCGAGGAAAGGCCAGCAGACTCAACTTAGGCTGCTGCTGGTACCAGCAGTTTTGGGACTCTTCGCTGGCTGCTGTATATGAGGACGGAGCACGTTTAGGAATGTCCCGAGTCCTGTGGTGTCGGTTCTTAACTCAACGCAACACAGCGCAACACAACACAACGCAACTCAACTCAACTTAGCTGACGCCTTTAATTTATGTTTAAGAAAATTTTAGTTTATTCAGTCGCACTAAAATGAATTCAGTTTCAGAAACGTTTCGGCATGGTACACGATGATGATGGCCAAACTTTAGCGACGTTTTGTTCAGAATCATGTTCTTTGCACATGGCTATCTCCATACCAGCCTCACCCCCCCCCCCCCCAAATTGACCACACGGATAATCTTGGTGAATGCCAACTCTTGCTATGGTGATTATTGTTCTAATATCTACACGTATCTCGCATCCTTTCTCATTGTGAGATACTACCCGTTACCTCGGGTGCAATCTGTCTACAGGAAGGAAATCCTACCCACGGGTGTATAGAGTCTGTTACATCGGGTGGAATCTGTCTACCATCCATCCATCATGTGCCATGCCGATAAGCGTGGGCGATCATGTTTTGCCATCTCACTCGATTACCAGAGTCGTGGATCAGCTCCGTGTTTCTATCTCTACTGTTCCACGTGGCCAAGCCATCCAGGTATTTACTTCTCGGTCTTCCCCCATGGTCTCTTCCCTTCGATCTTGCCAATTGTCACCGAGTTCTCGAATTCATTTCTTCTCATTACATGTCCAAAAAAAATTAGTCTGTCTACATCTAATGTCTCTAATTAGTTTACGATCTTCATTTGTTTCTTGAAGGAATTGTTCATTGGTTTTTCTGTCTGTCCACGGTATTCTTTGCATTTTCCTCAGAAACCACATTTCCACAGCTATCAGATGTTTTTCAGCTTGTCTTCTCATTGTCCACGCTTCACATCCATATAAAAGTGCAGGTTCTGTATAGCTCTTCAACACTCTTTTTCTCGTTTCAATTGATATCTTTTTATTGGTCAGTATGTTTTTCATCTTGTAAAAGGCTGCCTTCGCAATGGCAATTCTTGTTCTAATTTCTTCAAGGCATCTCCAATCAGATGTTATGACTGTTCCGAAATAACTGTACCGATTCACTTTTGTTGAAATCTGCCCATGTGTAATATTACATTGTGGTATTCCCTTCTTCCCAGTGACGACCATAATTGTGTCTTCTTACAATTCAATTCTAACCCTAGTTGTTCACTGTGTGCAACAACCGCATCTACTAAATGTTGCAGGTCCTGCTCATTGTCTGCAATCAAGGCTGTATCATCTGCATATCTAATGTTATTGATGTATCTTCCCCCAATGTTGATTCCTTCCATATATTCTATATTTCTGAAAATATTTTCACTGTACAGGGAAAAAAAAGACCTGGAGACATTAAACATCCCTGTCTCACACCTCTCTTAATAGGCTGATATTGACCTACTTCATTATAAATTCTTATGGCAGCTTGTTGTTACCAATGTATGGTTTTTACAAGTCTAATGTCTTTTCCATCAATTTATAGATCTTCAAGCATCCTTATCATGTCGACATGTCTCACTTTATAGAAAACCTTTGTGTAGTCAATAAAGTAAAGGTGTTGATATTTGTTTACTTCTATAGAAAGCCATCAGAACGTTTAATTACTGTTCTCTGTATATACACAGCATTTACTGTACCCCTGCCTTCTACAAACACACATTGTTCTTCTCCTACTCCAGGTTGTACAAACACACATTGTTCTTCTCCTACTCCAGGTTGTACAAACACACATTGTTCTTCTCCTACTCCAGGTTGTACAAACCCACATTGTTCTTCTATTTCAGGTTGTAATTTCTTCCTAACTCTTTGCATGATAATTCTAAGCAAAATCTTCGTGATGTGACTCATTTTACTAATTGTTCGATGTTGATCACATTCCAGGGTTCCTGAATTCTTTGGGATTGCAATATATACAGAGTTACATAATTCATGAAGTATATTTCCAGCATCACATATTGTATTCTGTCTACAGAAAGGTGTTCAAAAAAATCATGTACAGTCAACCAGAGCATTTATTGACTGCTTATGATGTCTAGACACGTTTACGTGCAGTAGTTTGCCGTTGCCGGTCTCCCTGGTCTAGGTGTTACACGACTTTCTCCGTAATCCCGTACTACTCTCGTGAGTAACGTTACGTGAACGAGAATCGGTAGCGATTCTCTCCGCGTCGGTAATTTACTGGGTATGTGAGCCGGTCGCTCAGAAAGCAATGGCAAACTACTAAGCGTAATCTTGCCAAGAAATCAACAATCAGCTGAAAGATGCTGATGTTGACAGCGATGTCCTGTAATGGATATGCGAACAAACAAACAAAACAGTTTGCCGTTGCTTTCTGAGCGACTGGCACTCGTACCATTGTATGAAAACCAGCGTTGGGCCGTCTGCTTCCAAGTATCCCGCAGCTGTTTCGAACGCGATATGTGGGACTGGGAACTGCGTTGGTAATGCCTGTGCCACGTCGCCGTTACATGAAGCCATCCGGACACAGAATTATGCCCAAGGTCGGGCTCCCTGTCCTGTGAGGTCAGCTCTAGAGCGCGTGACTAGATGTGACGTAATCACCTCGAAGGAGGAAAATAGAAGAAGTAGTTATATAATGGTCTCCAAATATGTGAACTTGGTGTCAGTATGTGATTAGACGCAGTATGTGAATTTAGACGCAGTATGTGAATTTAGATTCAGTATGTGAATTTAGACTCAGTATGTGAATTTAGACTCAGTATGTGAATTTAGACTCAGTATGTGAATTTAGTGTCAATACAGCCCGCTCAGTGGCGAAGGTGTTACTGGCGCAGTTCGTAATCCCGCATACCCGCGTTCGAAACACAGCTGCATGCCATTTGACAGTTGGGTTGGTTTTTTCTTAAAATGATATTGGTGCCGGTCGTTCATAAAGCAATGGCAAACTTTTTTTAACGTTGCATATCCTTTACAGGGCGTTGCAGTCAACACCAGCATCTTTCAGCTGCTGTTGATGTACTAGGGAAGATTATGCTCAGTAGTTTGCCATTGCTTTCTGAGCGACCGGCTCACATACCCCCGTAAGAAACCAATGTGACGCGATCCGCTACCGAATCTCGCGCAGCTGCGTTACTCACGAGAATATACGGGATTATGGAGAAAGACGTTAACCTTCTGCGCCAGGGAGACGCTACTGACAGTAAACTTGCCAAGAAATCACGAACAGCCAAAATATGCTGGGGTTGACTGCGACGTCCCGTAAAGGATATGCAACTAACTTTAAAATGTCAATATGTGAATTTAGTGTCAATGTGTGAATTTTATGTCATTATGCAAATTTAGTTTAAGTATCTGAATTTGGTGTAGATATGTCAATTTAGTGTAGATAAGTGAATTTAATGTAGATATGTACAGGACGTTATTGCGGGGCAAGTGCAGAAATTCAGATATCCAGGCACATGGATAACATCAGATGGAAGATGCATCACTGAGATAAAGAGCAGGAATAGGACAAGCAAAAACTGTATTCTGTCAAATAAAGAACAGTTTTGTGCAATAAGTCACTTGTCCTTGAAAGTTAGAAAAAGAATTCATTGCATGTTACATAGAACCAGTTTTAACATACGGGTGCCAGTCCTGGACAATTAGTAAACAGGCGAAAAAAATCCCTGGAAGCCTTGGAGATGTGGTTTTATAGAAGAATGCTGAAAATTAGTTGGACAGCCAAAAAGAGCAATCAGGACGTTTTAAGGGAAGCTAAGTCGCAAAGACAACTTATCACAAACATCAGAAAGAGACAGTCATCGCTTTTTGGCCACGTTATGAGAAGACAAAAACTGGAACATGTTGTGACAACCGGAAAGATTTCATGAAAGAGAGATAAAGAAAGACAGCGTGAAAAGATGGTCTTGTGTCATGGCACGGAAGAGAGTCAATACACGAACTGATCTATGCCGTCGGAGATCGTAATTTGTGGAGAAGCATTATTGCCCACGCCAGCCGGCAAGGCACTTGATGATGATGATGATGATGATGATGATGATGATGATGATGATGATGATGATGATGATGATGATGATGATGATGATGATGATGATGTGAATTTAGTGTAGCTATGTGAATTTAGTGTACATATATGTGTGAATTTAGGGTAGATATGTGAATTGGCCGGCGAGCTAGCAGAGTTTATAGAGGACTGCGATAGTGATGTCATGAACAGTATCGGGCGGCTGTTCGGCGTCAGGGCTCGTCACTTGCCAAAGTGAGTGAAAGCTTGGACGCTATTCTGCCTGGCTTTGAGGCCTACTAAAATGTGATGGTGCTATCACATGACAGACCTATAACAGGAAACTGCCTCGAGAGAGTTTATTTATGCTTATATGAATTAAATACAGAAATATTCATACACAGGTCCTTTGAGTGCATACATTAATCTTAAAGTTGCGAATTGCGTTTGTAAATATCGATTAAATGCTGTTTCTGTGGAATAAATTGTTCATGTTTAGGTTGAAGAAGGATGAATAGGGAAACACACATGGCATAGTATTTCAAGACGTTAATGACCGCACTAAGAAACTCGACCTCTCGTGAGACAAACGTTAAATGCCAATGTTGTATAGAACTATTTCTTCTGTGTGGACCTTACAACTGCCTGCTTCCCTCTACAAGCGTGGATTGCTCTCTGCTACCACCTAGAGACTGAGCACTGACCGCCATGTCCGGTCAGATGTCCAGTTGCCATTATGGGAAATACCCGGAGTCCGACCTCAAATTCTGGGGAATCAGGTTGGCGCTTTGTTTATATGTTAGATGTTTACAAGTTAGCTGTTTATATGTTAGATGTTTATATGTTAGTTGTTTATATGACAGATGTTTATATGTTAGATGGTTATATTAGTTTTTATATGTTAGATGTTTATGTATTAGATGTTTAAATGTTTGATGTTTATATGTTACGTGTTTATATACCGGTGGTTTATATGTCTTCTTCTTCTTCTTCATCTTCTTCTTCAGCTTTCCGAGCCATTGAGGTTCTTTGCTGCAAATACAATCCGTCTCCATTCGTCTCTCTGGTGGACCTTCTCTTGCCAGTCGTTGATTCAAAGTGCTTGTAGATCTGTATGTATATTATCTCTCCACCGTCTTCTTGGTCTACCTCGGGGTCTACGGTCATTTATTTCCTGAGTGTAAGCGAGTTTTGTTTCCCTATTATCTTCTATATGTAAGTTATTATATGTGTTTATATGTCGGCTGTTTATAATGGTGTTATGCATTTGTTGGTTATTGATACGTTGGCTGTTTATATATATATATATATATATATATATATATATATATATATATATATATATATATATATATATATATATATATATATATATATATATATATATATATATATATATATATATATCTTCTTATTCAGCGTTCCGAGCCATTGAGGTTCTTTGCTGCAGATACAATCCGTCTCCATTCGTCTCTCTGGTGGACCTTCTCTTGCCAGTCGTTGATTCCAAGTGCTTGTAGGTCTATATATGTATTATCTCTCCACCGCCTTCTTGGTCTACCTCGGGGTCTACTGTCATTTATTTCCTGAGTGTAAGAGAGTTTTGTTTCCCTATTATCTTCCATTCTTTCTATATGCCCCAGCCATTGTAGTCTATTAGCCTTCATGATACCAGTGATTAGTGGGGACTTATACAGATCATAAATGTCTTTGTTACTTCTTCTTTTCCACTCTCCACTTTGTGTATCCCTAATGGGTCCAAAGATGAGTCTTAAAATTTATATATATATATATATATATATATATATATATATATATATATATATATATATATATATATATATATATATATATATATATATACTAGCTGACCCGGCCCGGCTTCGCCCAGGCCCTGGAGGGGATCTATCTATCTATCAGTCAGTCTGTCTGCTTGTTTGTCTGTCTGGCTGGCTGACCCGGCCCGGCTTCACCCAGTCCCTGGTGGGGAGCATCTCATTTAATTCATATAAGTAGTCATATAAGCTCTCCCGTTCCCGACTATCTGTCTGTCTGTCTATCTGACCGGGCCCGGCTTCACCCAGTCCCTGGTGGGGAGCATCTAATTTAATTCATATACGTAGTCATATAAGCTCTCCCGTTCCCGACTATCTGTTTGTCTCTCTGTCCCGGCCCGGCTTCACCCAGTCCCTGGTGGGGAGCATCTAATTTAATTCATATACGTAGTCATATAAGCTCTCCCGTTCCCGACTGTCTGTATGTCTGTCTGTCTGTCTGTCCCGGCCCGGCTTCACCCAGTCCCTGGTGGGGAGCATCTAATTTAATTCATATAAGTAGTCATATAAGCTCTCCCGTTCCCGACTGTCTGTCTGTCTATCTGTCTGACCGGCGTGGTTTCGCCCAGCTTTTGGCGCACAGTAACTTAAAAGAATGTCCTTCCACACACCATTCAATGAAAACTGTAGAAAAAGATGGGTTAAAATGTTATGCATAATGCATTATTTTTATGCCAACTGTAAAAATACCTTAAAGATTATATCATTATTTAATATAACTCATATGCCTAAAAATAACTATAGACAAAGAGTGTAACAATAGTGCAGGAAAGTCCAACAATATGACTATAAAGTATTTAGAAATGTTATTAAAAGTTATGCCCCTTGAAATAACTTTTCTAGAGTGAAGTGCCCCTGCTATATAGACATTATATAATGAAAATGGAAAAGTAAATGTTATTAAATAAGTAGAAGATTTTACATTCAGAAATTATTATAGTCGGTTGCACAGGAATGAAAGGAAGACGTGTAGAAAATTTCATCTCAATCGGATGTACGTTATCGAACGCATCCAAATCCACAAACCCACAAACCCACAAACATACAGTCTCTTTTATAGATATAGATATATGTTGGTTGTTTATACGTTAGCTGTTTATATTGTTGTTATGTGTATTTTGGTTATTTATATGTTGGTTGTTTATACGTTGGCTGTTTATATGTCGGTTGTTTATATGCCGGAAGATGATCTGATAGCTCTTTATATGTTGGTTGTTTATATGTTGTTATTTTGCATGTTGTCTGTTTATATGTTGGTTGTTTATGTGTTGGTCTTTTATTTGTTGGTTGTTTATATGTAGGTTGTTTATATGTAGGTTGTTATATGTAGGGTGTCTATATGTAGGTTGTTTATATGTAGGTTGTTATGTGTACGGTGTCTTTATGTATGTTGTTTATATGTAGGTTGTTTTTTGTAGGGTGTCTATATGTAGATTGTTTATATGTAGGTTATTATATGTACTGTGTCTATATGTAGGTTGTTTATATGTATGTTGTTATGTGTAGGGTGTCTATATGTAGGTTTTTTATGTAGGTTGCTATATGTAGGTTGTTTTGGTCTAGGGTGTCTATTTGTAGATTGTTTATATGCAGGTTGTTTATATGTAGGTTATTATATGTAGGGTGTCTATATGTAGGGTGTCTATATGTAGGGTGTCTATATGTAGAGTGTCTATATGTAGGATGTCTATATATAGGTTGCTTATATGTAGGTTGTTTATATGTAGATTGTTATATACAAGGTGTCTATATGTAGGTTGTTTATATGTGGGTTGTCTATATGTAGGTTGTTTATATGTAGGTCGTTATATTTAGGGTGTCTATATGTGGGTTGTTTATATGTAGGTTGTCTATATGTAGGTTGTTTATATGTAGGTCGTTATATTTAGGGTGTCTATATGTGGGTTGTTTATATGTAGGTTGTCTATATGTAGGTTGTTTATATGTAGGTCGTTATATTTAGGGTGTCTATATGTGGGTTGTTTATATGTAGGTCGTTATATTTAGGGTGTCTATATGTGGGTTGTTTATATGTAGGTCGTTATATTTAGGGTGTCTATATGTGGGTTGTTTATATGTAGGTTCTTATATTGCGGTGTCTATATGTATGTTGTTTTTATGTAGGTTGTTTTTTGTAGGGCGTCTATATATAGAGTGTTTATATGTAGGTTATTATATGTAGGGTGTTATATGTACCGTGTCTATACGTAGGTTGTTTATATTTAGGGTGTCTGTATAAAGGTTGTTTATATGTAAGTTATTATATGTAGGGTGTCTATATGTAGGTTGTTTTTATGCAGGTTGTCTATATTTAGGTTATTATATGTAGGGTGTCTATATGTAGGTTGCTTATATGTAGGTTGTTATATGTAGGGTGTCTATATGTAGGTTGTTTATATGTAGGTTGTTTTTTGTAGGGTGTATATATATAGAGTGTTTATATGTAGGTTATTATTGTACCGTGTCTATATGTAGGTTGTTATATGTAGGTTGTTATATGTAGGTTGTTATATGTAGGTTGTTTATATGTAGGGTGTCTATATGTAGGTTGTTATATGTAGGTTGTTTATATGTAGGGTGTCTATATGTAGGTTGTTTATATGTAGGGTGTCTATATATAGAGTGTTTATATGTAGGTTATTATTGTACCGTGTCTATATGTAGGTTGTTATATGTAGGTTGTTTATATGTAGGGTGTCTATATGTAGGTTGTTATATGTAGGTTATTATTGTACCGTGTCTATATGTAGGTTGTTATATGTAGGTTGTTTATATGTAGGATGTCTATATGTAGGTTGTTTATATGTAGGGTGTCTATATATAGAGTGTTTATATGTAGGTTGTTTATATGTAGGGTGTCTATATATAGAGTGTTTATATGTAGGTTATTATTCTGTCTCTTATACACATCTTTATTGTACCGTGTCTATATGTAGGTTGTTATATGTAGGTTGTTATATGTAGGGTGTCTATATGTAGGGTTGCTTATATGTAGGTTGTTATATGTAGGTTGTTATATGTAGGGTGTCTATATGTAGGGTTGCTTATATGTAAGGTGTCTATATAAAGGGTGTCTATATGTAGGTTGTTATATGTAGGTTGTTATATGTAGGTTGTTATATGTAGGTTGTTATATGTAGGTTGTTATATGTAGGTTGTTATATGTAGGGTGTCTATATGTAGGTTGTTATATGTAGGGTGTCTATATAAAGGGTGTCTATATGTAGGTTGTTATATGTAGGTTGTTATATGTAGGTTGTTATATGTAGGTTGTTATATGTAGGTTGTTATATGTAGGGTGTCTATATGTAGGTTGTTATATGTAGGGTGTCTATATGTAGGTTGTTATATGTAGGTTGTTATATGTAGGTTGTTATATGTAGATTGTTATATGTAGGGTGTCTATATGTAGGTTGTTATATGTAGGGTGTCTATATAAAGGGTGTCTATATGTAGGTTGTTATATGTAGGTTGTTATATGTAGGTTGTTATATGTAGGTTGTTATATGTAGGTTGTTATATGTAGGGTGTCTATATAAAGGGTGTCTATATGTAGGTTGTTATATGTAGGTTGTTATATGTAGGTTGTTATATCTAGGGTGTCTATATAAAGGGTGTCTATATGTAGGTTGTTATATGTAGGTTGTTATATGTAGGTTGGTATATGTAGGTTGGTATATGTAGGTTGTTATATGTAGGGTGTCTATATAAAGGGTGTCTATATGTAGGTTGGTATCTCCGGTACTGTTCAACGCCTACACAGTGAGAATCACCAGTGAGCAGATCACTGGACCTGGCAGGACATTGTCATATGCCGATGATGTTTTAGTGTATCGTCAGGGGAAGGATAGAGAGGAGGCTGCTGTGGAACTACAAACCGAACTCAATCGCATAAGTACTTGGTGTGATGAAGCTGGGGCAATGGTCAACCCAACAAAGGCAACAGTGACTTGGTTCTCGTTGAATAATCATATTGTCAACACTCCAACACCAACTGTAATGCTGTGTTCAGAGACGGTGGAAAGAACGCAGGCAATGAATTACCTGGGGATACGGTTTGATCGAAGCCTTGCTTATAATGTGCACATAGACCAGGTGGTAACAAAGGCCAAGCGGGGTTTGGCAGCGATGCGGGTGATGGCGGCAGCAAACTGTGAGCAGCGCCATCTATGTCTTCTGTACGAGGGGTTGGTCATGTCTGTTAAGGAGTATGCAATGGCAATCCTGACTCTCAGCCATAAGCAGATAGAAAGGATGGAAAGGATACAGAATGAAGCTATGCGCATTATTCTTGGATGTACAAGAGATACAGCATGCAGGGCGATGCGCTACCTTCTTGGTTTTCCAACCATTGAAGAGAGAATACAAGGTTGCAGGGCACGCGCCTACCTCAGAATTAACGCAAACACACAACATCCACTGCATAGTGAAATTAGGAAGGTGAAGGGCAGCAGGTTAAAAAGAGGACGGTCGTGGATGGGTCAAGCCGAAGACATTCTTCAACAGGTGTGTTCACTTGAGGACTTAGAACCTGGCGAGGAGTGGGTGCAAGTGCCAACAGACTTCTGCACATCCTTTTCAGTTTGCATCCAACTAGATAGAAAATGCAGACAAGAAAATCCGGCTGCTGTTGAGGCTGAAGTACAAGCGTTGATTTTCGAGAATTCGCTAGACGGTGACGCGGTCATCTACACAGATGGGTCGGTCGTCCGACATGTGAGAAGCTCATGGGCCTTTACAGCTCGGGCCGGAGGGAGAATTGTGAAGGAGGACTCTGGTGCTTTCACTGAAACCACAAGTAGCCTGACCATGGAAGTCATGGCAGTAAGTAAAGCAATAACATGGCTCGAGACACAGACATTCACTAGGGCTTGTTTCCTTAGCGACTCAATGAACATGATCAAGAGGATAGAGGAGGGGTCGATCCGAAGAGAATGGTTGCTGCCTCTGGAGCGGTCTCGACTGGCAAAGATTAGTTTCATCTTCGTGCCAGGGCATGCGGGAGTACAAGGAAATGAGCGGGCTGACAAGCTCGCAGGTGAGGCTACTGTGGAGGGCGGACGCGCCATGGACCAGGCCGACATTCTGAATGCTCTACGAGAAATAAGACTTTTGCGAGAACCAAGTGATGACTGTGAATCCACAACAATGGCCAGACTGCGAGAGCAGCAAATTAAAAGAGGGGTGGCCAAACAAGAACACTACGCAGGAATCCAAAGAAGATTTATAAACCAACACAGAACTGGCGTCGTTAGCCGCTACACGTTGCGGGATTTGCTGAGGAGGGGATCCGAGCACTTATGGACTGAATGGTTCGATGTGCAATGAGGATGATCTGTCGACTAACTAACTATGTAGGTTGTTATATGTAGGTTGTTATATGTAGGTTGTTATATGTAGGTTGTTATATGTAGGGTGTCTATATGTAGGTTGTTATATGTAGGGTGTCTATATAAAGGGTGTCTATATGTAGGTTGTTATATGTAGGGTGTCTATATAAAGGGTGTCTATATGTAGGTTGTTATATTTAGGGTGTCTATATAAAGGTTGTTTATATGTAAGTTATTATATGTAGGGTGTCAATATGTTGATTGTTATATGTAGGGTGTCTATATGTATGTTGTTTATATGTAAGTTATTATATGTAGCGTGTCTATATAAAGGGTGTCTATATGTAGGTTTTTTGTATATGGGTTGTTATATGTAGGGTGTCTATATGTAGGTTGTTTATATGTGGGTTGTTATATATACAGTGTCTATATGTATGTTATTTATATGTAAGTTATTATGTGTAGCGTGTCTATATAAAGGGTGTCTATATGTAGGTTTTTTATATGTAGGTTGTCTATATGTAGGGTGTCTATATGTAGGTTGTTATATGTAGGGTGTCTATATGTAGGTTGTTATATGTAGGTTGTTATATGTAGGGTGTCTATATGTAGGTTGTTATATGTAGGTTGTTTATATGTAGGGTGTCTATATGTAGGTTGTTATATGTAGGGTGTCTATATGTAGGTTGTTTATATGTGGGTTGTTATATGTACAGTGTCTATATGTATGTTATTTATATGTAGGTTGTTTTTTGTTGGGTGTCTATATGTAGGTTGTTTATATGTAAGTAGTTGTATGTAGGTTGTCTATATGTAGGTTGTTTATATGTAAGTAGTTGTATGTAGGTTGTCTATATGTAGGTTGTTTATATGTAGGTTGTTTATATGTAAGGTGTTTATATGTCGGCTGTTTATAAGTCGGTTGATTATATGATGTTATTGTTGATCATGTTATTGTTGATTATGTTATTGTTGTTATAGCTGATGTTTATTAAGTCACTGTTATTATTGTTGATGTTATTTGTGTTACTGTTGTTATTGTTGATGTTGATCATGTTACTGTTATTAATGTAGATGTTGATTATGTTAATATTGTTATTATTGATGTTAATTATATTACTGTTATTATTGATGTTGAGTATGTTGCTGTTGTCATTGTTGATGGTGTTATTGTTGATGTTGATTATGTTACTGGTGTTATTGTTGATGTTGATTATGTTACCGTTATTATCGATTATGTTGCTGTATTTTTATGATGTTGATTATGTTGACTGTTCTATTGTGCTATGTAACATGTTTATCCGGACATGTAGCCGTATATCGAGCGTATTTATTCGGGTAAGTAGGGCAAGTTTAAGTCTGTGTATCCACGCGCACGTGAGAAAACCATCGATCTTTGATTGGTCGGCCCAAAGTTTGACTGACATCTCGTCTACCTGCGTCTATTGATGGCCCGGAACCTGACACCACTCGCAAGTAACCTTACCGGTGAGGGAAGGGCGGGGGGGGGGGGGGTGCATGTGGAGTATTTGTTGCAGACAGACAGAGAGACAGAAATACGAGCGGGTGAAGTGATGGATGGATGGGGAGGGAGTGAGTGATTGGTGGATGGGGAGGGAGTGAGTGATGGATGGATGAAGGAGTGAATACAGAGAGAAGAAGAATAGAGGATATATATATATATATATATATATATATATATATATATATATATATATATATAGAGAGAGAGAGAGAGAGAGAGAGAGAGAGAGAGAGAGAGAGAGAGAGAGAGAGAGAGAGAGAGAGAGAGAGAGAGAGAGAGAGAGAGAGAGGGAGGAAGATTGAGAGATATAGAGTGAGAGAGAAAAGTATAGAGAGAAAAGAGTAATATGTAATTTAATTAATTTTAACTAATTATTTGCTGTTGAAGGCTAGTCGCCTCAACGTCCTGTGTTTTTCGTAATTCTGTTCTGTAAAGCTGCATTACTCTGTGCTATTTTATATTGCTTACATACGTCTACGGTGGGGTTCTGGGGGAGTTAGTTGCCCCTGTCAGCCATTGTTTGATTATGTTCACCATCATTAGACGGCCATCTTTTATTGTTGTACACCTGCCGACTATTTGAAGACACCAATCGTGTAAGGCCGTTCTCCCTGGCCGAGGAATTAGGGACTTTCTTCTTAATCCCGTATATCCACGTGAGGAACGTAACTTGGGCGAGAATCAATAGCGGTTCTCGCCGCGTTGGTGACTTAGGGGTATGTGAGCCGGCCGCTCAGAAAGCAATGTCAAACTACTGAGCGTAATCTTGCCAAGAAATCAACAATCAGCTGAAAGTTCTGATGTTGACAACGATGTCCTGTAAAGGATATGCGAACAAACAACCAAAAATAATAAAGAAATCATGTAAGGGGGCGTTATTCACAGCGCATTGCGAATAATACTGAGAGTTATTCGCAGCGCTTTGCGAATAATACTGAGCGTTATTCACAGCACACTGCATGATAAACAAAGGCCTAACATATAAGTAACTATAACAGGGGTGAGCAAATGCGGATCAGAGATGTAAGTGTGGCTCCCATTGAACATTTAAATCATTTTTAATATACATTTTATTTTTGTTATTAGGCCTATAATTTGGAACCAAATAGTTTGCATTTTCTTTCTCTTAATTATATTTGCAATTAATTATTGCGCCTACTTACATGTTATAGACGCTCCTTCTTTTTACATAAAGAAGATATTACTATGTTAACTATATATTATACATTCTAATATTTATTTGCGTGAAATAGGGCATACTTGCAATTTCAGGGGTTAGCTTTTCCCCCTTTCTTAATTTAAAAAAAGGCGGGGGGGGGGGGGGGTAAAAATTGTTAGAAAATTGTTACCGCGTTGGTAAAATTATTAGAAAAATCTGTCTAGAGGACGCAAACCTGAACCTGACAACTGCATGCTCAGGTCGGAAACACTGACCTGGGGGAGGCGGGGAGGGGGGGGGGGGGGGTTTCATAACTAGACGTCACGCACTCCTCATAGGAGTTTATAATGCACTCCTCTTTGGGGTTCATAACTATACGTGACACACTACTCTTTGGGGCTCATAACTAGATGTGACACTTCCCTCTTTGGGGTTCTTAGATGTGTCACATCCCTCTTTAGGGTTCATAGATGTGACACATCCCTCTTTGGGGTTCATAACTTGACGTGACATACTCCTCTTTGGGGTCATATCTAGAAGTGACACGCTCCTCTTTGGCGCTTTTAACTAGATGTGACACACTCCTCTTTGGCGTTCATAACTAGATGTGACACATCCCTCTTTGTTTTTCATAGATGTGACACATCCCTCTTTGGCGTTCAAACTAGATGTGACACATCCCTCTTTGGTGTTCATAACTAGATGTGACACACTCCTCTTTGGCGTTCATAACTATATGTGACACATCCCTCTTTGGTGTTCATACCTAGATGTGACACATCCCTCTTTAGGGTTAATAACTAGATGTGACACATCCCTCTTTAGGGTTAATAACTAGATGTGACACATCCCTCTTTAGGGTTAATAACTAGATGTGACACATCCCTCTTTAGGGTTAATAACTAGATGTGACACATCCCTCTTTAGGGTTAATAACTAGATGTGACACATCCCTCTTTAGGGTTAATAACTAGATGTGACACATCCCTCTTTGGGGTTCATAACTAGATGTGACACACCCCTCTTTGGTGTTCATAACTAGATGTGACACATTTCTCTTTAGGGTTAATAACTAGATGTGACACATCCCTCTTTAGGGTTAATAACTAGATGTGACACATCCCTCTTTGGGGTTCATAACTAGATGCGACACATCCCTCTTTAGGGTTAATAACTAGATGTGACACATCCCTCTTTAGGGTTAATAACTAGATGTGACACATCCCTCTTTAGGGTTAATAACTAGATGTGACACATCCCTCTTTGGGGTTAATAACTAGATGTGACGCATCCCTCTTTAGGGTTAATAACTAGATGTGACACATCCCTCTTTGGGGTTCATAACTAGATGTGACACATCCCTCTTTGGTGTTCATAACTAGATGTGACACATCCCTCTTTAGGGTTAATAACTAGATGTGACACATCCCTCTTTAGGGTTAATAACTAGATGTGACACATCCCTCTTTGGGGTTCATAACTAGATGTGACACATCCCTCTTTGGTGTTCATAACTAGATGTGACACATCCCTCTTTAGGGTTAATAACTAGATGTGACACATCCCTCTTTAGGGTTAATAACTAGATGTGACACATCCCTCTTTAGGGTTAATAACTAAATTTGACACATCCCTCTTTGGTGTTCATAGCTAGATGTGATACATTCCTCTTTGGGGTTCATAACTAGATGTGACACATCCCTCTTTGGTGTTCATAACTAGATGTGACACATCCCTCTTTAGGGTTAATAACTAGATGTGACACATCCCTCTTTGGGGTTCATAACTAGACGTGACACATCCCTCTTTAGGGTTAATAACTAGATGTGACACATCCCTCTTTGGGGTTCATAACTAGATGTGACACATCCTTCTTTGGTGTTCATAACTAGATGTGACACATCCCTCTTTGGTGTTCATAACTAGATGTGACACATCCCTCTTTGGTGTTCATAACTAGATGTGACACATCCCTCTTTAGGGTTCATAACTAGATGTGACACATCCCTCTTTGGGTTAATAACTAGATGTGACACATCCCTCTTTGGGTTCATAACTAGATGTGACACATCCCTCTTTAGGGTTCATAACTAGATGTGACACATCCCTCTTTAGGGTTTCATAACTAGATGTGACACATCCCTCTTTGGGTTCATAACTAGATGTGACACATCCCTCTTTAGGGTTCATAACTAGATGTGACACATCCCTCTTTAGGGTTCATAACTAGATGTGACACATCCCTCTTTGGTGTTCATAACTAGATGTGACACATCCCTCTTTAGGGTTCATAACTAGATGTGACACATCCCTCTTTAGGGTTCATAACTAGATGTGACACATCCCTCTTTGGTGTTCATAACTAGATGTGACACATCCCTCTTTGGTGTTCATAACTAGATGTGACACATCCCTCTTTGGTGTTCATAACTAGATGTGACACATCCCTCTTTAGGGTTCATAACTAGATGTGACACATCCCTCTTTAGGGTTCATAACTAGATGTGACACATCCCTCTTTAGGGGTTCATAACTAGATGTGACACATCCCTCTTTGGTGTTCATAACTAGATGTGACACATCCCTCTTTAGGGTTCATAACTAGATGTGACACATCCCTCTTTAGGGTTCATAACTAGATGTGACACATCCCTCTTTAGGGTTCATAACTAGATGTGACACATCCCTCTTTAGGGTTCATAACTAGATGTGACACATCCCTCTTTGGTGTTCATAACTAGATGTGACGCGCTCCTCTTTGGCGTTCATAACTACATTTAACACGTTCCTCTCGAACGAGGAACGAAGACGAAGAGGAATCATATGATGCCAATTATTAAAGTGGTTGTATGATCTTAGCTCTGGGTGACCTACTTTTGATACATCTGGTTTTCGGAATCAGGGCACGCGCCTCTCCTACCACCACTACGACCACCACCATCACCACTACGACCACCACCATCACTGCCACCACCACCACTGCCATTCCTCCTCGGTGTCCCGTCGAGCATGTGTCTGGCAAGCCTGGTAGTCCCGCCTACTGTAGGCTTGTGGGTCACGATCTTTCACTCACGTGTCCTTGCCATAGACCCACTCGGTGGATCGATGCCGGTGCCAGGGACTCATTGGTCGGGTGGGCTTGGGCAGTGTTTACTGACGGGCGGACAGTTGTCACTGACTTGTCACGTGTTCAGGCTGTCGGCTGATGTGTTGTTTGTCCAACAGGTAGTCGCGGCGTGAGAGGAAGGTGTTGAGGTCTCAATGTTCTGTGAGAGTGGTGTGGTGTGGTGTGGTGTGGTGGGGTGTGGTGTTAAAGATGGGTTGTGCATGTTGGGGGGGGGGGGGGGGGGGGTACCTCGAGTCCTTATATGTGAGTGAGGGAAGGGTGACTTCCAGTCGGCATTCAAGTGTGGGGGAGATGCGCCTCCATATTACTCGCGTGGGAGCTTGAGGGACACACACACTCACGCACAAGCACACACACACACACACACTCTCACAAACAAGCACACACATACTCACACACAAGCACACACACATACACACAAGCACACACACACACACACACACACACACACACATATATATATATATATATATATATATATATATATATATATATATATATATATATATATATATATATATATATATATATATATATATATATGAACAGGTAAAGAAAAGGGTCTGGCAGAACAGGAAGCTTACTGCCAAAACAAAAGTCCTTGTCTACCAAGCCTGTGTCCTTAGTACTCTTCTTTATGGCAGTGAAACCTGGACCCTGGACAACTTACTCACACTAAGAGAAATGTTTAAACAGCTTTCATATGCGGTGTCTGCGAAGAATTCTTGTATTAAGTGGCAAGACAAAATCACAAATACTAAAGTATTGGAAAGATCAGGTTGTGTGACGGTTTATTCTATGCTCAGTCTACGTAGACTTAGATGGATAGGACATCTTAGGAGGATGGATGATGGTAGATTACCAAAGGATATCTTTTTTGGTGAATTACAGATGGGTAAGAGATCTCAGGGTCGCCTCTACTGCGACACAAAGATGTGTGTAAGCGGGACATGATTGATACAGGCATTGATAATGCACAGTGGGAGCAAGTCGCCGCTGAACGTCTTGCATGGAGGGCAAACATCAGAAATGGAATAAAGACAAAGGAGAAAATTATTGCAGATAAGTCTCACACCGAGCGTGTGAGACGTAAGATGGTGCATGATGGTGGAAATAACCACGTGTTCACATGCACCCACTGTGAACGAACATTTACAACGCGAATTGGCCTTATCAGTCACATTCGCTACCATCATAGGTAAGAAAAGTTATTATGCCTTTTTAAAGCACAAATTATTTATATATATATATAGAAGAAGAAGAAGAAGAAGAAGAAGAAGAAGAAGAAGAAGAAGAAGAAGAAGAAGAAGAAGAAGAAGAAGACACACACACGCGCGCGCGCGCGCGCGCGCGCGAGGGGAAGTCATTAAGTAATTCACAAATAGGTGTAGAAAAATAACTAAATATGATAACAACTTGAAGCCAGTTTATTTGTATACATACATTGTCCCTTTATTTCTCAACATAGTTTCCACCAACATTGATGCTCTTATCCCATCGTTTTATCAGTCCTCGTAAACCGGCTTCATAGAACTGCTAGCTCTTTTTTCTAAGCCACGTTTTCCCTTCACAATAAACTTCGGCGTCATTCGCGAAGTTTCTCCCACCAAGGCGGGTTTTCAGTGGACCAAAAAGGTGGAAATCGCTAGGGGCTAAGTCGGGGCTGTAAGGTGAATGTTCCAGAACTTCCCACCTTAGTTGGTTAATTTTCTCCTCGGTTAATTGAGCCGTATGTGATCTGGCATTGTCAAGAAGAAGTAACACTCCTCTAGTCAGCCGTCCTGGACGTTTTCATCGAATTGCATCATGAAGCATCGATAGAACTTCACAGCACGATTCAGAATTCACATTGTCACCTTTCTTCTTGAAACTGGTTAAAAACACTCCTTGACAATCCCAGAACACTGTCAGCATAACCTTACCTGCTGATGGCGTAACCTTGAATTTTTGGACAGCGAAGAAGGATGTTTCCATTACATTGAAGCACGCTTTGATTCGGGCTGGTAGTTAGCATAAACAGGAAGCATTTCCTTATGAATGTCCTTTTCAAGCAGTCCTTTTGCGCACCCAAAAAAAAAAAAAAAAATGCACAACAGTACATTGCTCTTTGGTTGTCACATAGCGCCACCTGACGAACGGGAATATAAAGTTCGATGTTGCTGTCACCTAATGACACCTGTTGAAAACATCAACTACATTTACCTGCCATCCCACAGAGCTGTGTGACTTACTTATTGACTCGCCCTTATATCGTCTTCTTCTTCAGCATTCCGAGCCATTGAGGTTCTTTGCTGCAGATACAAGCCGTCTCCATTCGTCTCTCTGGTGGACCTTCTCTTGCCAGTCGTTGATTCAAAGTGCTTGTAGATCTGTATGTATATTATCTCTCCACCGTCTTCTTGGTCTACCTCGGGGTCTACGGTCATTTATTTCTTGAGTGTAAGCGAGTTTTGTTTCCCTATTATCTTCCATTCTTTCTATATGCCCCAGCCATTATAGTCTATTAGCCTTCATGATACCAGTGATTAGCGGGGACTTAAACAGATCATAAATGTCTTTGTTACTTCTTCTTTTCCACTCTCCACTTTGTGTATCCCTAATGGGTCCAAAGATGCGTCTTAAAATTTTGTTCTCAAAGGTTTGTAACAAGGCTTCGTCTCCTTTCGTTGTACTCCAGGTTTCAGAGCCATACAGCACAACTGGTCTGATCAGTGTTTTGTATATTGTGATTTTGGTGTTACGAGATAGCGCATTTGATTTTAGTAGATGTTGTAGTGCATAGTATATCTTATTTCCAGAGTTGATTCTAGTTTGTATTTCTTCCCTTATGATGTTGGAGCAGTTGAAGATTGTACCCAGGTATTTGTATGTTTCCGTTCTTTTAATGGTCATATTATTTATTTGTATGTGGCCAGAGTTTTTAGCCATTCCGTCTCTTGAAATTACCATATATTCTGTCTTATCTTGGTTGATAACCAGCTCCATCTGTTGGGCTTTTTCCTTGATTGATTGATTGATTGATTGATTGATTTAGGAATCGACATCACAGCATTCGGGGCATTCCCATAAGTGCTCCGTCCCCATCCTCAGCAGCCAGCGAAGAGTTCCAACACTAATAGTACCAGTAGCAATCTGATTATAAGTCCGTCTCGCCTTTCCTTTGAGCGTTGAGCGTCGGCCAGATCCCTTCGTCACTCCTCGTTGTCTCATTCTTGCCAGACCATGGTAATCCATTTGCTCCTCCGAGGTGTGCACGTGCTCCCACAAGGCCGCAACCACGTCTGCCTTGTCATGTATCAATACTCCACCAAGTTCTGCAGAGCCAGCCAATCTGTCCGCCTGTTCATTTCCCAGCACACCAGCATGCCCCGGGGAAAAGATCCAGGCGATGCTTGTCACCCGTGACCTCTGAAGCGAAGCAAGCCACTCCGCACGAAGTCTGCCCGTCCTCACCCTCGTCAGCATGCTTTCTGAGTCAGTTACAATCACGATGTGTGTGTGTGTCGTATTCTCCATCCAGCGGAGAGCCGCAGTGACTGCCTCCACTTCCATTCTTAAGCTGGATGTTGTGGTATCATATGCCAGGCTCTCCTGCCCCAAACATCGACCATTAGCTTTGGCTATGAACCCCCAGCCACTTCTCTCACCTCTTGACACCGAACCATCTGTGTAGATAATCACATCACTCGAGTGAGCATTGTCCTGAATTAGTTGCTGGATTTCCACTTCCGTGGCCCCTGCTGGCCACTCCCTGCACTCCCGGCTTAATGTGATTATAACTCTGCACAAGTCTGACTGCTCCGCTGGCACTCTGACCCACTCCTCTCCACGCCTAATGTTCTCCAAGGGGCACACCTGTCTGATCGTATCCTCCGCCTGAGCCATCCATGATTTCCCTCTTATCAGTCGCTGACCCTTAACTGCGTCCAGCGCCTCATGCAGTGGGTGGTCTGTGTCTGCAGCTACTCTGAGGTATGCCTTCGCCTGCATCACCTTGAGCCTACCAGCAACAGTCGGCAGACCAAGGATGTAACGCATACACACTACTGGGGTGTCTCTAGTGCATCCCAGAATGACCCGCATAGCTTCGTTCTGTATGCGCTCTAACTTCACCAGCTGACTCTCTGAGACAGTGAGCAGACCTAATCCATAATCAATTACTGAGAGGATCAAGTGCTGGTATAGTGTGAAAAGCATTCTCTGCTCTATGTCCATTGCAGCCATAGTTTTAAGTGCATTGAGTCCCTTTTGAGATCTTGTCACGACCGTCTCCACATGGTCCTTGAAGGATAGGCTCCTGTCAAATGTGATCCCCAGATACTTCAGTTTGTTCTCTCTGCTGACATTTCTACCATCTATCGCGAGGCTTGGGACATCAGCTTTTATAATCCTGTTGTCCAGAGAGCACCACAAAACAGCCGCCTTTTCCGGGTGGATGACAGCACTCATTTCTGTGCACCAGTCAATCACTTTATCTACTGTCGCCTGTAACTCCTGGGCTGTTTGCTCCCTATCTCTCCCCTGCCTATATGCAAGAATATCATCTGCAAATGTTAGTATTCTTCCAACCCCTGGTGCTTCTAGGTATTGCAATCTTGCTCGTATACACATTAAAGAGCACCGGTGAGACTGCAGATCCCTGTGGCAGTCCCGGGGTTAAAATATGTGGCTCTGAGGTCCATGCGCCCAGACGGAGAGCAACCCGACGAGAGTGCAGGACGGCTGCTATCCAGTTCACCAACCAGGGATTGACCCCCTTCTCCATTAGTGCGGTCATCAAAATATCATATCGAACTCTATTGTACGCATCCTCGAGATCAAGCGCTACCTGCCATCGTTTCCTGTCTACTCTGGAACCCCTCATAAACATCAAAGGCAAAAGTGGCTGCATTTGACCAGGTATCTTTTCCTGGCCTGTAGCTCCCCAGGCCTCTTGGAAGAAGCTTCCCGCTTTCCAAAAACTCTTGCAGCTTGACAGCGACTATCTTCTCTAAAACCTTCCCAAATGTATTTTGAAGGGTGATGATCCTAAAGCCGCTAAGCTTTGACTGATCCTTGAATGGTTTTGGGAGAGGGATGAGATAGCTGTGCACCCAATCCTGCGGTACTGATGCTGTCCTAATGCTCTGGTTAAAGCAGTCGGTCATCTCCTCCAGGTCTGCTTCGCTCAAACCCTTCATGTGGCCATACCTGACCCCATCGGGCCCTGGTGCCGTGTCTTTTGCCTTTTTCAAAATGTGTTTAACATCTTCCACCCGTATGATGTCTTCATACTGCATATTCTTCGTGGTGCCAGATAGCTCCTCTCTAACTGCATCCCTGGTGTCCGCATCATTATGATTGGTCTGCTCTAAAAATCTCTGGAGAAACGCCTCCCCTTTCTCTTTGTCTGTTGTCACGCGCACACCATCATCTCTATAGATTGTTCCCACTGTCATCGGCCGATCTTTTCTCTGCATTTGCCTGTGCAGTTTCCAGAATTTTTGCAGTGTTTTATCCCCTCAAATCTCCTTCATGAAACATTCCCATTTTGCCTTTTTGGCCTCTGCAGCACAGCGCTTGAAAACCTCCACCTTGTCTTTCTTGACATTTTCCGCTGTGTCCACTTCCTCTCGCTTTTTCCTTTAAGTGAGTCAATATTTCCAATGTCTTTTGTTCACTTTGCCCTATAATATCTATATCATCTGCATAACCAAGCAGCTTGGATGTTCCTCCAATATCACATTCCTCCTTTATCTTCCTTACAACTTTCTCTAGAGCCAAATTGAAGAGTAGCGGCGATAGTGTATCACCCTGTTTCAAGCCAGATGTTATATGGAAAGGGTCTGATTTCCTGCCTCCCCTCTTGGACTTCTTCCCTGCCTTCCCTCTTGGACTTCTTCCCTGCCTTCCCTCTTGGACTTCTTCCTTGCCTTCCCTTATGGACTACTTCCCTGCCTCCCCATTCTCCATACTAATGTTCAGCACTCAACGAAGACACACACACGACGGAGGTGTGTCCTTCCCCTCTCAGTCTCTCTCTCTCTCTCTCTCTCTCTCTCTCTCTCTCTCTCTCTCTCTCTCACACACACACACACACACACACATACACTATATATATATATAATGTTGTTGGTTGAAAGGGGAGGGTGGAGGCACAGAGGGAAAGAAGGAGCATTTACGAGTTACCCTACAGTAGTTGTTATATGATGTGGGTTGTTCAGATCAGTCAATCAAAAGTAATATAGGCACTATGGTTGACTTCATTGCACCACGGTGTATTCCATAAGGCTCGGTCTCTTTCCACAGAGCAGCCTACGCGCAGGGCACGAACTCCGTAGATTCAGTCATGACCCCTAGGAGGTTCGAGGACAATTGCAACCGTGAATCGAATGGACGGGTCCGGACTCGAACCCACGGCCATCGTAGCGCGAGGCATTTGCTTGCCTACCCCCTCCCTCCACCTCACCTCATTGATTCTTGTGGGGAGTTAAGTGTGGTCCACACACGTGCTGACTGCTAGCTCGTGCACCAACAGGTTTTGTATGCTTTCCCTTTTACCAATATCCCTCGCCATCAAGCCAGCAGGGAGGGTTCGGTCGTCACTTAGCTCTCTGAGGACAGGCCACATGGTCATTTCATGAGACCGTAACTGGTATCATTAGTAGACCCTTCGCTGTCTGTTGAAGATGATGACGGGGCGCGTATGGGAATGTCCCAGGTGTTGTGATGTCGGGTCTTGATTCAACACATCTCAGCTTGTCCTCCACTCAGTCCATCTCAAATTCTTCTCCACCCAACCCATCTCAACGTGTTCTCCACTCAACACATCTCACCAGGGAGGAGGCGTAGGCCAGGTAAACAAACCGAGCGGTCGATATCACGTGAAGCCAAATTAAGTCATTCAATATTGTCTGGTGTACCAGTGTGACAATAATGTTGCCAGTCACACGACTGCAGGGTCACGCCCGAATCCGAACCTAGCCCCCAATTTTACGGAGATCTCAGACTCCCACCAGGCAAACTTCGATCTGGCACAGGGCTCTGCGAGAGAGACGGAGAGAGAGAGAGAGAGAGAGAGAGAGAGAGAGAGAGAGAGAGAGAGAGAGAGAGAGAGAGAGAGAGAGAGAGAGAGAGAGAGAGAGAGAGAGAGAGAGAGAGAGAGAGATCTGCCATCCCTCACTCGACAACACAAAAATATAATGACTATTTCCAGTGCTAATTGACCATGTTCGTGATGAATGTTTATTCGGTTGTATTTGTGGAATTATTTGTGAGTAGTAGCTTAAGTAGGATAGGAGCAGTGTGTGTGTGCTTGCTCTTGTCTCCCCAGCAGCGCTTGTCTCCTGCCGTCTGTAATCATTGCCTTGTTATGTGTAGAATCGTGAGCTTTCAAGTGCTTCAGTCTTCATGTCACTACTTTGTCATTTACTCAAACATGCTTGTCTGCCACCCGTCGCGCCCCGCCCCCCAATCACCGCCGCTTGCTGCCCGTTTCATTCTGTCATTCCGCTTGTGGTTTTGGCTTCCATTCTGTCTTTCATTGTGTTGTTTTGTATATCTTTCATTCTGCCTGTATGTTTATATTTTATTGCATCGTTTTATCTATTTTTCTGTTTTTCATTCAGTCATTCTAACTGTATTTCTGCTGTTTTTACTATCTTGTTCAGTGTGTATTTCTGCTTGTATTTCTTTCTTTCATGTTGTCAAATTAGCTATATTTCTGTTTTTCATTGTCATTCTACCTGCTTTTCTGTCTTTCATTCTGTCATTCCACATGTCTTTCTGTCTTTCATTCTGTTTCTTTATGTCAGTTTACGCACATTTCCATCTTTTATTCTGTCATTGTGCCTGTATTTCTCTTTCTCGTTCCCTCTATGCTTTTCTCATTTCATCATTCTACTTGTAGTTCAATCCTCCATTGTATTATTATGTTGGTATTTAGTTATGTCTTTCCTTCCACCCTTAGTCCTGTCTTTCCTTCTACCTTCATTTCAGTATTTCCTTCCATCTTTAGTTCTGCCTTTCCTCCCACCTTTAGCTCTCTATCTTTCATATTGCCTAAAATCTGTCTTTATTCTGTAATGCTGCATTTAGTTCTTTCGTTTATTCTGTAAATCTGCATTTTGTTCTGTCTTTCTTTCTGTAATTCTGCATTTGGTTCTGCAGTTTATTCTGCCATTTTGTATGTATTCTTTGTTTACCGAATTGGTAGATCTTTTTTTCCCTATACAGTGAAAATATTTTCAGGAATGTAGAAGATATAAATGGAATCAGCATTGGAGGACGAAACTTCAATAACATTAAATATGCAGATGATACAGTATTGATTGCAGACAATGCACAAGATCTACAACAATTAGTAGACGCAGTTGTTGTACATAGTGAGCAGCTGGGGTTGGAATTAAATTGTAAGAAGACACAGGTTATGGTCATCATAGGAAGAACGAAGTACCACATAATATACAAGCAAATGGGAATATTCTTCAACAAGTGCTATCGCTACAGTTATCTCGGAACAGTCATAACATCTGATGGGAGATGCCTTGAAGAGAACAAGAATCGCCATGGCGAAAGTAGCCTTTAGCAAGATGAAAAAAATTCTGACCAATAAAAAGATGTCAATTGAAACGAGAAAAAGTAGTGTTGAGGGGATACATAGAGCCTGTTCTTTTTTATGGATGTGAAACTAGGACAATGTTCAGTCAAGCTGAAAAACATCTGATGGCTGCAGAAATGTGGTTTCTGAGGAAAATGCAAAGAATACCATGGACAGACAGAAAAACCAATGACCAAGTACTACAGGAGACAAATGAAAATCGTAAATTGATTAGAGAATTTAGACGTAGACAGTCAAAATTGTTTGGACATGTTATGAGAAGAAATGGATTGGAGAACTTGGTGACAACTGGCAAGATCGAAGGGAACAGACCAAGAGGAAGACCGAGAGGAAAATACCTGAATGGCTTGGCCACATGGCATGGACGAGACAGGAACACTGAGCTGATCCACGACGCTGGTGATCGAGTGAAATGGCGAGTCATGACCGTCCACCCTTTCCGGCATGGCACATGATTGATTGATTGTATGGCCTTCATTTCACTATCATGCCTATATGACTGTCTTTCATTCTGTCATTCTGACTGTACTTTTGTCTTTCTTATTGTCGTGCCATCGAGTGAGATGGCAGAACATGACCGCCCACGCTTACCGGCATGGCACATGATGGATGGATGGATTGTCGTGCTGTATGTTGTTTGTCTCTTGTTGTTTATATAATTGTTTACCAAACTGGTACTTCAGTCTAAGGTCCTTACAAATTTATTTCTGTTTACAATGTCCTCGTTCTCCCGCTAATTCAATCTTCATCGGAATGTCTTAAATGGTGTTTATCCTATGGAACCTTGTTTTTCTTGCACTTTTTTTTTTTTTTTTTGGCTTTTTAAATTACCGGTATTTGTCTCGTACTGTATTTCTTGTCTTCTTACTGTTATCGTCCGTTCTTTGTTTGTTTCTTTGGTTGTTCGCTTCTTTCTTTTTTTTTCTTTTCTTTTCTTTATTTCTTACTTTCTGTCTGTCTGTCTCCTAAGCTGTGATTCCTCGTTCAAGGTTGTTTCGATTGCTCTTTACTTATATATTATCTTTCTGTTGAATATCTTCCCGTTGTTTCTTTCTGTGTTTGGCTTCATTTATTTCTATTTTTTCTTGTTTTCTTTCTTTCTTTTTCTTTCTCTTTCTATTGTTGTTTTCCTATTACTAGCTATTATTGTACTTTTACTTTATTTCTTTCTTTCCTCATTCTTTATTAGTTTATTTCTTCTGATTGTCTTTCTTCCTTTAATTGTTTTTCTATTATTTTTGTCATGTCTTCCCTCTTCTTAATTTACTTTTCATACTTTCTCTACACCCCGCTTGGGGGTTCATATCGAAAGTGTATGGGCGGTATTTAGTGCAGGAGAGTCTGAGATAAGATACCACTACATCTAGTCTGAGAATTGAGGTGGAAGCACTCACTCCATCATTACGCTGGCTAGAGGATGGTCACGTGATGAGAAGCGAGCCATTGGAGAACATCGTGACCACTGGTAAGATCGAGGGGAAGAGAGGCAGAGGCAGACCAAGAGAAATGAGCTAGATGGATTGAGACGGAGGCATGGAGGAATATCATCAGCAGAGTTGATCCAGAACACCAAAGACCGAGATCTGTGGAGAGCCATGAACGCCTAGGCCTGCTGGCAGGGCACTTGATAATGATGATGGTGGAGTATGGTATGAACAGCAGACAGGTGTCGTGATTGTAACAACTCACAGAGCGTGTAGAGAAGGGTGAATACAGGCATGCGTCGTGCAGAGCGGAAAGCCTCGGTTAAATAATCTAAGTTGGGGAGCATCCGTTGGAACTTTTACCCCAGGACATGCTGGTGTGTGGGGAACGAGCAGGAGGACAGATTGGCTGGGTCTTCACCGCTGGGTCGGGTATTGGTACATGATAAGGCAGATGTGGTCAGTCACCTGTGG